>QRFJ01000320.1:924823-1427626 GCA_006176705.1 Cocos nucifera
CCGTTGCAGCCTGTCCTGATATTGGGGTTGACATCTTTTCTACAGGGGTCGATACTTTTTAATCTGAGGTCGATACCTTATGATTTGGGATCGACACTTTGTGCTCAGGTATTAGCACTTAGACTGCACTAAAAAATTTAGCTTCTATTTTATATTTCTATGTAATAGAGGTCGATTCATGGGTCGACTCTTGTAGGCCATTTAAAAATAACGTGCTAAAGCATGCTAAGCTGTCCATTTCAAAAGAAAATGACCTAGGGATCATCCTTTTTTTGCCCAAACATGATTTTTTTATAATTTTGATTTTAAAAAATTATGAAATTTCTTCCAAAAAATTGAAATTCTTTTTTACTTGCTCTTAAGGCTTCTGAAATATATTTTCTTGATCTCCAACTTGATGAAATTATAACTTTGATCTTTTTCAAGCATCTTTATCAATTCAACTTCCGAAACTTTTCAAATTGCCTCCAAAGCTTCCAAATTGATTTTCTTCATAATGAGCTATCCAAACTTATGAAAACTTATTTCTTGAAGTGCTTTGGCTTGGTATGTTGAGAGGATTTCTTTCATGAAGAATTTCTTCAATATGAACATCTAGAAAATCCTACACCCAATCTTGAAATACATGATTAGTAGAATATTTACTTAATATTTTAGAATCATCAAAATCAATCTTAGGATTAATAGTTGCTCAATATCCTTTTGCTTTACTTATAAATGGCATGGCTACTCCTTAGTTTCTACTAACCAAGGGGTTGCGCTAAGGTTGCCCGTTATCCCAAAACATATTTATTTTATGTTTAGAGGTCATCTCTTGATTTCTACACTTTGTAGTGCACAACCATCTTCTCAGGGCCTACTGCCCAAGTTGTTGGGGTCCGTCGATCTCTCATTTATTTTTTGTCGATAATTGTTTGCTTGATAGTAGGAAAACTATCATGGGTAATGTTTGTCTTCTTTCCGTTATTGATGCATGATGCTCTCAAAAGTCTTAAATCATGTTCTGTCTGAGCACTCCTTGTGGCTTGAAGCATCAAAGTCAAATTTTTTTAGTGTGCCAACTCCTAGGAAGGCTCTGCATCCATCTGACTTCAATTCCATGAGGGAGAAGGTGTGTTCATAGATTATGACCTACAAGTGGAAGCCTCTATCACTAGCTGGTAGAGCAACCCTGAATCTGTGTTGACATTAATTTCTCTTTATTCTCTTTCTTCAACTTCTGTGTCGATCTCTATCATATCCAAGTTAGAAAAAGAATTTAGAGCTTTCCTTTGGAGGCACTGTTCTAACTGAATGGCATTCCATCCTATTGCACGATACATAGTTTGTATGCCTAAAGAACAACGTGGGCTTGGATTAGTTACTATAGAGGCTTAACACGCTACTTCACTATGCAAGCTGGCAATCCAGGTTGTCATTCGCTCAAACTCCTTGCGGGCAAAATTCATTCATGCCAAGTTTCATTTTGAGGGAAGTTGGGATGATTACCGCAAACCTCGGCACTACTCAGCAATTTGGTCAAAAGTATGCGAAGTTTGGACCCTTGTTCAACCACATTTTATATAGTCAATAGGTACTAGGGAGGCAATTGATGTGTTTTGTGACCCTTGGTTACCCATGGTTCCTATATGTTAGTGGCCTACTTTCATCAATGTTGACAATGCAAATTCTCGAATGATGTTACATAGTCTCGTTACTCCAAATTGGCAGTAGGATATATCCGTTTCGGCTTCCTTGTTTTCAGTTGAGTTGATGGCCCAAATTTAAGGTATTATTTTGCTACAAGGAAAGTGGGTTGATCAGCTTTTTTGGGGCTATTATGGACAGTCCCGAGTCTCCATCACTGATATTTATTCACTTGTGTTCCCTTCAGTGCAGGATGGTTTATCTAACAACTTCTCTTGAATATAGAAGCTTAATGTCTCTAGAAGAGTTAAGTTCTTTTGGTGGTATTTAATTTGGAATCATTTGCCTTGTAAGCAAATGCTCTATAGGAGGGGAATATTAACTACTAGTCAATCCTTTCGTGATTTGTGTGAGTTTGTTCATAAAGATGCTATTAGGAATAGTGTCCCAAAGCTAATTATCAGTCTGTTGATGGTTGAGCTATTTTTTATATTTATATATGAATTATTAATAAATAAATATTATTTTGACTTTTTCATTATAAATTCTCTGCATCTTCTAATGAACTCTTATGTTGTGATGAAGTTCTTGAAACTATTTACAATCAATAAAGAAGGATTTATCATTTAGTCTTTAAATCTATTCGCAATTAAATGATCTAATTGAATTGGATTCAGTTGGATTTGATCCGATTAGGTTATGAGATGATCTAATTGCCGAGAAGGTTTATTTTCTAATTTGATCAGAGATTAGGCTTAATTAATTTATGATTTGATTAAGATTTAATTAAGTTTAATTAAGCCTAAATTAGTTTGATTTAATCTAGTCTAATTGGACCTAGCCAGATTGGTTTGTATTAGGTTTAATTGGATAAGGTTCTTTTAAGACTAGTTTGAGTAGTCTTTCCTATGCCATATCATCCTAACTTGCACCCATTTTTTTCCATGAGAATTCTAAATTCTCATAAGTTTTTCATGCCCAAAGGGAGTTCATTGCCAGATTTCTCATGCCCCAAATGGATAGGTTTTGGTTGGTTACCATTTGAATTCAAATGGAGTTTGAATTTGAATGGGCAACCACCTCATCTTATCTCTCTACATGCTTTGGACTTTGTTTGGTGCAAATAAAAGAGGTTTTTGGGTTGGGGCATGCGACATCTCTAAAGAGAAATCCTTCTCCACATGGTCCACCTTCTTGTGCATGAAAAATTATCGAGAGTTTCCTGAGAGAAATTCAAGAGAGTGTATTGCATAGGGTTCTGGGTGAGTGCTACTCTAGGATTTTAGCTTAGGGTTTGGGAAGAGATTTTATGAGTTCTGAGTGTCAAAAATTTGCAAATTTTTTATAAAACTTTCTCATCCTCTCTACTACCTCTGATAATTTTTTGGAGCATCTAAAAAATCACTAGAGGAAGATCAATCCAGATCGGTCTATGTCAGCCGTCGAAGCTTCCGGCATCGAGCTAGCACTCGGGAGGAGCCGATCAGGATCAGGCCCTCGTATGGACGATCTATAAAGGCTAGACAACGTGTGTAGCTGCATTGCGATGAGAGGACCTCTCGAATGGTGTTTCAGTTGTGGTGATCCACTATCCGCGCAAGGTATTGTATTTTGAACATAAGTTATGTAGGAACAGTAAATATGATATGTCATATTATGGTCCTAGGTG
Organism: Cocos nucifera; assembly: GCA_006176705.1. NCBI lineage: Eukaryota > Viridiplantae > Streptophyta > Magnoliopsida > Arecales > Arecaceae > Cocos > Cocos nucifera. Next base: position 928,119 of record QRFJ01000320.1, read on the forward strand.
TAGAATTTTGTCAATATGATTAGTAGCTCTTAAAATTAATTAGATTAATTTTCAAATTTTACTACATGATTTTTTGAAAAAAATTCAAAAATAGAGCTAGAAACCTTACACTATTTTCCATCAGTGGTATCAGAGCAAGGTTGTTTAATGTGATATATATACTTTAAAAGTATGATAATATGCATATTAGATATGTAATTTATTCGAGTAGCTTAGTATTCGAGCTTGAATGAGCCACCAAATCATCCGATCATAAGAGATAAGTATGGTTTAAAGGCCATTTTCTCTTATTCAATGGGGATCTCTTATGGTAGTAGGGGTGCCACTGTGAACTCATTCGAATATAAATGGCAAAAAAAATTTTAAAAATATTTTAATCTATATTTTTAATCATGGATGTATTAGATTATATCTAAATTTAGATTTATGATTTTATTTTATGTATTGTACATAAACCTACAACTAGTAGCTGTTTATGAAATGAGCCAACCTATTTTTTGAAATGAGTTGACCCATTTAGTGGACAATATTAGATTATAAAATATTTAAAAATTTAAAAATAGTTTTCAAAATGCCAAACCTTAATCCATCAGTCCAAAACTTAATTAAAAATTAAGGATTATAAATTAGGATCTAGAGTTATGAATTAAAGATTCTAAGTTAAGAGTATAAAATTTGGATTATTGTGTTGGATGAATTAGGTCCATTAATTGGGTTAGATCTAATATTAGTTTAAAAATTAGATTAAATTAGAGTAATTGATCAAATCTAACCAAATATTGATTTAGATTAGGTTAAGAACTCTTTAGACTCAATTACAATAGTTGTATTTGGTCAGGTCCATGTCTTTAATGAGAACCAAATAGACTTGATTCATGGCTATGCAGTCGAACCCAGAATTACTAGCTTGATCAAATTGAAACTAATGAATCGGTTGGTGTCTAAGATAAGTTTGGCAGTCTAGACCAGTTATTTTTAATTAGGAGCTACTCGCACTGATTTGATCTTTGACGAGTTAATGGCATATTCCTTCCACTGATCTTACTTATCTGGCCAACATGGTGAATTAGACTTTGATTAGATCACTTGGTGATTTGAGTTCACCCATGTTAATTAGGTAAATTAGTGTGACTGATTTAGGTGCTCCTAAGATCGGCTTGAATTAGATCCTTTTTTATTTGACTTGATGAAGTCAGTAGAAGGATCGAAATTGATTGGTTAATCTTCTCTTCTCTTCTTAAAATGAGTTAATCAAATTCTTTAAAATTATTAGGTCCTTAAAAATGATATAGTTACGGTGATAATTAGGTCATAGCCTTTCATTAAGTTGAGTGATAATAGGTCCATTAGTTTAATAATCATTGGAGATCCAAAGGCCTGGTGCTTATTGACTAATAGAATTATCATTCATAATATAATGATTTGGCTATCTTTTTAATGATGGTCAGGTTAGCTAACCAAAGTCGATCTGATTGTTTATTGATTAGATGCACCAAATGTAGTCATGTTAATGATTGAACCTAATCGAATCTTTTAATTGGATGCCAAAGCCTACTGATTAGACTTCTAGGGTAAAATTAAATTACTAGAAGTTATTTAAAGAAATAATTAGTTAAGAACCTATCTATAGATGTACATGGGTTGATCGATCGAAGTCGAGATTGTGTGCAGTCTGTATGAATTCTAGTACCCACTAAGCAATTAAGATAATTCCTCGAATTGGAGGTAGAGGCTATCAGTTCGTATAAAATAGTGAAAGAATCTTTAGACTAAAGTCTAAGTCTTTAGGCTTAATAATATATACTAATTATATTTTGATTTTTTTTGGTACAGTTATGGCCACTATCTTATCGCTCCGATCATTGTTAGATAATGACAAACTGATGGGATCCAACTTTGATAGCTAGTATTGAAAGTTGAAAATCATCCTAGAGCATGAATGGATTCTATATATTTTGACAAATCTATCACTCAAAGAGCCAGCTTCGAATGTTAAAGGTGCGGTCCGAGATACTTACTAGAAGTAGCTTAATGACTGCACCATCATTCGATGTATTATGCTGGTGGTAATGAACGATGAATTAGGTCATAGATTTGAGAATGCCTAGCCACAAGATATGTTTCAAATGTTGAATGAATCTTTTAGCACATCTGACGACGTTGAGAGGCACAAGACTAGTTATGTCATTTTCAAAACTCGGATGAGGGATGGGACGTCAGTCACCAATCATGTATTATATATGATCGAGATGATTGAGCGCATGAGTAAGCTCGACTTTTCCTTACATGACCAGCTTAGGAAAGATGCGATTCTGAACTCTTTGTCCAAGTCTTTCCTCTTCTTTCTTACTAATTTCAGAATGACAAAGCCTATAGTCAATTACCATGGCTTGCTGGGGTTGCTACAGAATGTTGAGAAGAATCACCGACTCTACAAGGAGTCGGTGAATATAGTGGGAGGGTCTTCTTCTGATCATCGACCCTTTAAGAAAGAAAAGAAGAACAAGAAAAAGATGATTAAGAAGGTACAACAGCATGCTTGGATGTTTGCATAGGATCAGACCAAGAAGCCCAAGCCCAACCAGAGACAGTAGAGTGCTTCTTACATTGGATGTTTGCATAGGATCAGACCAAGAAGCCCAAGCCCGACTAGAGACAGTAGAGTGCTTCTTTTGTAAGAAGCTAGGGCACTAGCTAGAAGAGGAATTTTTCTTAGTACATTACCTTCTTAGACCTGAACAGGCCGAGGAAGAAGCAAGCAGTTGTTTGGTAAGATAATTATATGATAATATCTTACAACTTCTCAATATGTGATTTTACTACTTGGGAATTAGATACCGAAAGTTCTTATCATATTTATAATTAGATATAGGGTTTGTAGGTCAGTAGGAGATTTGATGAAGGTGAGAGGTTCTTGAATGTTAGAGATGGAAGACAAATTTTAGTTCTAGCTTTTAGAATCATAAAACTTGTAATCAATTCTCATAATGTTATTCTTTGTAAATATCACTATTGTTCAAGCTTTTTGTTGAATGTTATCTCTATAGGTCTTCTGGTCAGAAATGGTTATGAATTTTCAATAAAAGAAAATTTTTGTAATATCATTCTGAATGGTGTTATGATTTTTGTTGGACAATAGAATAATGATATTTATATAGTATCACAGCCTGTTAATATAGTTTAGTTCTTTGATAAATGTTCTAGAGTAAATGATGTATCTAAAGTCTACCTTTAGTACTGTAGGCTAGGTCACATTAACAAGAACAAAATAAACAGGTTGACTCAAGAGAAAATTCTTGAAGTCGGTGATTCTGAATCACTTTCGATCTGTGAGTCATGTCTTTTTGGTAAGATGACCAAGTCATCTTTTATTGAAAAGGATGAGCAAGCTAGTAAACTCTTGGATCTAGCACATACTGATGTATGTAGACCCATGAGCTCAAATGCTAGAGATGGATATTTCTACTTCATCACTTTCACTGACGATTTATCGAGGTATGGATACGTCTATTTGATGAAACACCAGTCGAAATCATTTGAAATGTGCAAATTATTTCATAATAAGGTAGAAAAGTAAACTAAAAAGAGTATTAAAACTCTTCGATCTGACTGAGGGGGTGAGTATCTTTCCACTGAGTTTTAGATAGATCTAAGGAAGAATGGGAGTCCCTCCCAATGGACTCCTCTTGGATCACCATAGTATAATGGTGTATCTGAAAGGAGGAATCGGATCCTATTAGACATCGTTCGATCTATGATAGGATTTGCTAGTCTTCCGATTTCTTCTGAGGATATGTGCTCGGATCGGCTTGTTACATTCTAAATAGGGTTCCAAGTAAGTCTGTAACTAAAATACTATATGAGATATGAACAGGATGTAAGCCAGTACTTTCGCACCTTAGAATTTGAGGGATGTTTGATTTATGTCAAACATTTAGTAACAGACAAGCTTGGATCTAAGTCTGATAAGTGTAATTTTATAGCATACCCAAAAGAGACCAAAGGATCTTATTTTTATCTTGCTGATGAATAAAAGATGTTTGTCAGCCTTAAGGCAATCTTTTTAGAAAAAAAATTCCTTGGTGAATAAACTAATACCTCTAAGGTCGAACTTGAGAAAATTCGATAGGTAAAAAAACCAACATAAGTAGTTGAACTTGAACCAAATTTGATTAGATCAAATTCAGAGCTCAATGTACCTACATTCTTAAGATGGTCTGGTAGAGTACCACGTCAGCTGAATAGATACTATGATTTTTTGGTTTGGAATGGTGATCTTATTGAACTCAATGAGAACACTAAGAATTTGATCATCTACATGGATGCAATGCAGAGATCCAATTCTGAGAAATGGCTTGAAGCCATGAAATCTGAAATGAAGTTCATGAAGGTCAATGATGTGTGGGTATTGATTGATCCACCCAAAAGGATAAAATCCATTAGATGTAAGTGGGTACTTAAAAAAAAAAGGGACGTAGATGGGAAGGTGGAGACCTATAAGATCCATCTGATTATCAAGGGATATCGTCAATGTTATAGTATAGACTATGATGAGATGTTTTCTCCTATGGCAATACTCAAGTCCATTTGGATTATGCTGGTGATAGCTGCCTATCTAGACTATGAAATCTGGTCGATGGATATAAAATAGCTTTTCTTAATAGAGAGTTGGATGAAGAGGTGTATACGATATAACCTGAAAGATTTACATCTACAGATGAGTCTAAGATGTGCAAGTTTTAAAGATCCATTTATGGACTAAAGTAGGCATCTTGAAGTTGGAACATAGATTTTGATATAATGATCAAAACATATGGCTTCGTTAAGAATGAAGAAGAGCCCTACATATACAAGTTGGCTAATGGTCTAGTGGTTATATTTCTTATATTGTATGTGGATGATATTCTCTTAATCGGTAATGATGTCCTTGCATTACAGGGAATAAAAATTTGGCAGTTATCATAGTTCTCCATGAAGGACTTGGGAGAAGCTTCCTACATCCTAGGGATGAAGATCTATAGAGATAGATCTAAGAGGTTGCTCGAGTTGTCTCAAGTTACATACATAGACAACGTATTGAAATGGTTCAGCATGGACAATTTCAAAAAGGACTATCTATTGATAGGCCATAGAATTTATTTTTCGAAGAGGGATTGTCCGACAACACCTCAAGAGAAATGATGTGGACACCAGTCACCGTGATTCATTATGGCTTGATGGTTGATAGAGCCTTAATTTTATTGAGTCCTGTAATAAATTGAGTCCTTAGATTGGGTTTGATCTTCTATTTAAGGTCAAATATTTGGGTTTGATTTATAATTAAGTTCAATTCAAGTTAGCCATCTAGATGAGTTTTATGGAAGCACGTCACCTTAAAGTCACATGCCCAGATGACTTTTTCACATGCGCACATCGGAGATCTTCTCAGCAGACATTTGAAAATCAAACATCATCCACGCTCAGATATTCTTATTGCACGAGATTGGAGATCTTCACAAAATAGAATACCATCCAGATTGGCACATCCCACCTCCACGCACCTTCTTTCTATTTAGTTTGTTAGTGTTTTCTTTTAAAAGGGGAAACAGGGTCTTGTAATCATCAAATGTTTTGAGAATAAAAAATTTGTTTATTTTTTTCTCCCTACGTGCTCAATTCTTCTTCCTCCCTCTCCACCAATTAATCCCTCTTTCTTCTCTTCCTCTCTTCCTTCCTTCTCTCTTTCATCTCTCTTCTAAAATCTCTCTCAAGTTTGAAGGTTGAAGAAAGAAGAAACTTCAACAATCTCTCTTTCTACAGGATCTAATTTCAGCATCACAATAGTCTAAATTTTCAAATCTACGCCATCCTTCATGATTGTTGATATATTTCTGTTGATGCAGGTAATTCTTCGTATGCTCAGATCGAATCCTCATGATTGTGGATGATGGAAGAACTTGCAAATAACTGTGGCCTGAATCGATGTTCTAATTCCTTCTTTATCCAGGAAACTTCATCGACATGTTTTGTGAGATCCCTTATTTTTGAAAAATCTAAGTAGATCATTATTATTAATATTTAATCCTATGCTTTTTTATTAATTAGATCTAAATTCTTTTAATTTTAATCTAATGCCCTAATCATGGATGGTTTCTCAATCATCTACGGTCCGAATCTATATCTAGGAGCTGTTCAATGCATGCATATTAATGATCTATTTTTCTCGATTTTAGCATAATCATCTTTTTAATTTTAGGCTTGCTGGCTATCTATTAATTGTTAATAAATTTGAATGTTTGCTTTCTCTAGATTTGAATTGTCCCACATCAGTTTGGTATCAAAGCATAGGTGGATTAGGATGTTTAAAAAAGAAAAATCTAGCTCCAAGCTCCTAAGGCCCTAATCCTTAAATCTTTTTCCTACTTTAAACTCTCCTCCCCACCTCTATCTCCAACCTCCATAAGCTTTCCATCTGCTGCTCTGACTTTCTTAGCACCTACTCGCCTTTGTGCCTATCCATCTCCACCGCCATGCCATCCTGCATCATTCACCACTACTCCGAGCCATCTTTTCCATCACTTTTTTCATCGCAACTTATCCTGCGATGACTTCGATGGCCCACTTTTGGTGACACCCTCAATGACCTTCCCCGCCTCCATCACACTCTCCACCATCTCACCTTGAAGAATTTTGCACGTACCTCAAAGCAGATCCCCATCCTCCTGCTGACTTTTAGTTTGAGCTCCATCAATTTTGGAATCAATCCAAACTCGACGGGATCGAGTTTTCTCCATCTCAGAAAAAATGATGAGGACATCTTCCAACACTATTATTGATGCAAATCTACATATATTTTATTTTTATATTTTACTTGGGTATATGTATGGATGTATAGAAAATGGGTGTATCTTCTTATTTTCAGCTCATGCACACATCTTGAAGCATGAGGTGGATCAGTTTGTTAGATGGTTAGCTTATTAAAATTTTGTTTATTATTTTATTAAAAATTTGTTAGGAAGTTGGAATCTGTTAATTTGTTAGGAATTAGTTAAGAAGTTGAAGTTTGTTAGGAATTTGTTAGTAAGTTAAGAGTTTGTTAGGAGGTTAAAAGATTGTTAGAGGCCTATAGATAAGGCTATAAATCTAAATGAAAAAAAAGAAGAGTTAAATTTTTGGAGTGAAGAACTTAAGTTCTCTTTTATCCTTTCTTGGGTTTCTCCCCTTCTTCCATCTCGACAGGTCCTATACTGTTCTTCTTAATCCCAATAAATCCTGTACTGCTCATCTCTAGAATGAATTTTTACAACTTTTTTCTCCTTATCTCCTCCAGGATGGACTTCCTCAACTTCTTCCTCTTCCCTCTTTACCCGAATCCTCATCTATTTTGTGGGATAAATTCCATAGTTATCCTCCTTTATTTTTTATCCTAATCCGAAGTAATTTTTAGCTCACTCATGATCCTTCCCACTACCTTATCCTGCATCAATTTTTGGTATTAGAGCCAGGTTAGATTAGGGCTAAAGTTTTGCATTTAGGTAGTTTTCTGCATCAAAACCTGCATATTGGTACCCCACGCAGTCCTCAGAGGAACTACGATTCCTATTTCTAGAGACCTCAGAAAATTTTTTAAATTTTTGTGTAGGTTTTAGACTTGATTATTAAGTGGGGTTTTATATTTCATAGAAATTGAAAACTATTTGATCCTCGAAGATACTTCTGAAAATTCTTACACATCCTAATTTCTATATCTAAAAACTATTTAGAAATATGTTTGCGCACCTGTGAATGAAATAAGCTTTCCCATCTACAGGAGAATTAGAAATTCATGAAATTTAATAATTTGAAAACTAGATTCAATAATGAATATTTTTATGAGTGAAAATCTGGAAAATAGATTTGGGATTGGTTCCAGATTTGTTTGTTAGTTGAAGGTTAGCACACTGAGTTTTGTGACTTATTCTGTTCTACGCAACCTAAGGAAAAACAGAGTTTCATACCTATTGAAACATCCAAAAACTTCAAGATTTAGTTTTCTAAAATCCTAACTTGATAAGAAATTTAGTCATGCTTTGAAAACTGAGAAAACTTTCCTTTAAGAACCCTATTGTAGAACTTCAACTAGAGGATTTTGCGGTCCAAAATAGAATTTCTGGAAGTCTGAAATTTCCTGCACTTAGGAATAGTATTAGGTTTGTTTGAACTTCATATTTTTAGTAAGTTAGTTTCAATTTTTTTTTTTAACTTAGTTGGTACTATTTATTTCATTTGTAGCTCATAATTTCAGCAACTTAGTTTTAATTTCTAGTTTGGCAACTTAATTGGTACTATTTTATTTCATTTTGAATCAATGTTTGCATTTTGTTTGCATCCTCAAGTTATCCTAAGGGCACTCCTATCATAAGATAAGGGAAGGATTTTATCATCTTTCCTTGGCCCAAAAACTATCAATCTCATGTGCATTGACCCAAGCCTAAACTAAAATCAATTAGACATTAAAAAGAATAGGATCAAAATAAGTCAAGTTCAGTTGCTACGATGAGTCTTAGTACAAGTTTGGTCTGTAGTTGATTCTGTAAGCTGGTTTCTAAGGCTAAAGGTACATGACAAATGCCTAAGTGAATTGTGGTTACTTAATTAGGATCTTGCGAGAGCGAGGGGAGCCTCCTATAATTTCACCTTTTACCTAGCCAGTCCAAGGATTTGAATGTTGATCTATTTGTGCTTCGATTGATTCATAGTGATTTGAGCTTTTAGGTCTAGGAAACCTCTTGAGTCGATTGTACTGCATGTCTACTAGGTTTGGAGCTAGATATCACCTAAAAAATTCAGAGTCAAGTCATAGAATGGATTTTGATTTTGCCGCAACCTTTAAAGACATTACTGAGAAGTTACATGCCATAAGTGGCTCTATCCAAAATTTGAATGCGAGAGTAGGGACCCTAAAAGAAGAAAGGTTCAATGGCTTGGAAGAACATGTTAGGAATGCCCCTCCCCTAGTTGACTACCTTAGAGAACAACATGACCATCCTGATTTTGATAGAGGTCATAACTAAGTGGTCTAACTCCATTACAATTTTAATAACCAAGATGAGAAAATACTTCGGAGTGTCAAGGTTGAAGCCCCAAGCTTTGTGGGCCGTCGGACCCCAACGAGTACCTTGACTGGGAGGCAGATATGAATCATTATTTTGAATGGTACGACATGTCTAAGGAGAGAAAAATTAGGTTCACTAAAATGAGACTTCTAGGTCAAGCCAAATTGTGTTGGCATAATGTGGAGCGATTAGCCATACATAGGAAACAGGAGCCCATGAGTACCTGGAATGAGATGAAAGATAAATTTCATGAAAAATCTCTCCCTACCTCCTATCAATAGCATATCCTAGATCAATGACAAAGATTAACCCAGGGTAGCAAGATTGTTACTGAGTACATCACCAAATTCAATGAATACCTTATGTGATGTTGTGTTAGTGAAGGCCTCTCTATCACTTTGTCATGTTTTAGAGCTAGTTTGAGGGATGACATATAGAGAGAATTGTTCATATGCAAGGCCTATAGCTTAGAATAAGCATATCAATTAGCTCAGGATTATGAGAGATTCCAAAAGTTGCCGATCGCCTGACAACTTGAGTCCCGTAAACCTGGTATTCTAGGTCCTAGATCCAGCCTTAATCAGACCCCTAGACTTGGCTATAATCTGATCCCAACCAATCGTTCCCCATCTATTGGTTTTCTATCGAGAAAAGATGATAAAGGCAAAGAAGCATTTGTAGAGAACTCAACAGGAAGTACTTTAGGAACCCGTTGCTTTAAATGCAATGGGTTAGGTCACATTGCTAGTCAGTGCCCATCTCGAGCTCTGTATATTCGAGAGCCTGAAGAAGAGTATCTCAAAAATGTTCTAGGAGATGAAAAAGTATATATAGCGGATATCGAGTTAGCTGAAGCTTATAAGGAACCTAGTACTTTGGAAGAAGTTAACTTTGAAGAAAGAATGGGTATAGTAAGATGCATTTTAGTCCAACCAGAAAAACATAAAGATTGGTGTAGGACTACTATTTTTCACACCTTCATAAGTTAGAAAAATAAAGTATGCAAGGTCATCATTGATAGTAGTAGCTGCGCATCAACGCTATTTCGACTGATAACATATCAAAACTTGGTCTGACGCCCGTAGATCATCCGAACCTATATAAGGTAGCTTGGATAGATGTGTCGTCCATCCCAGTTAGACACCATTGTTTGGTCCCTATTAAATTTTAGTCTTACTAGGAGAATGTGTGGTGTGATGTTATGCCCATGAATGTAGGAAGCATAATCCTAGGAAGGTCTTGGCTGTTCGATCAAGATGCTATGCTTCATGGTTGATCCAACTCATGTACGTTCATGAACAAAGGCAAGAAAATTATGATCTACCCTTCACCCTCTAGGAATGTAAAGAGAAATGAATCTTTAAAGCCCAAAAAAGAAAAGCTGAACAAGAGCTTACATTTAATCAGTGCAAAAGAATTTGAAAAAGATTTGAGAGAAAGCTCTTCTATTTGGATTCAACTGTTAAGAAAGTTAACAAGAAGGACACAAATTATTATCCCCAAGAGATAGCAAGCCTCCTTGATAATTATAAAGATGTTTTTCTTGAGGATCTTCTAGATCACTTGCCATCCATGAGGAATATCCAACATGCAATAAATCTTGTTCTAGGAGCTACCCTACCTAATTTGCCTCGCTATCGCCTTAATCCCACTGAGCATGTTGAGCAGAAACATCAAGTAGAAGAACTCCTTAGGAAGGGATTTGTTAGAGAAAGTCTAAGTTCTTGTGCGGAACCCGCCCTCTTAACTCTTAAAAAGGATGGAACTTGGAGAATGTGTGTAGACAGTCGAGCAATTAATAAAATAATGATAAGATATCAATTTTTGATTTTTTGGCTAGATGATATGTTGGACATGATTGCTGGATCTAATGTGTATTCTAAAATTGATCTAAAAAGTGGATGTCACCAAGTGCAAATTAGGTTCAGAGATGAGTGAAAAACAGCTTTCAAAACTAAAGATGGTCTATATGAATGGTTGGTCATGTCGTTCGGCTTGTCTGATGCCCCTAGCACGTTTACAAGGCTCATGACTCAAGTACTACAATCATTTACGGGTACATTTATGGTTGTATACTTTGACAATATTTTTATTTATAGCAAGACTAAGGAGGACCATTTAGAACATCTCCGTCAAGTATTCCAAACTCTTAGAATCGAAAGCCTATTTGCAAATTTTAAGAAATATGACTTTATGACCACACGTGTTGTTTTCTTAGGTTTCATTGTGACCCCGGATGGTATATCGATGGACCCTGAAAAGGTTCGAGTAATTAAAGAATGGCCTATACCCCAAAACATTCATGATGTTAGGAGTTTTCATGGTTTAGCAGTTTTTTTATCGCAGATTCATTAAGGGGTTTAATACAATTATAGCTCCCATTGTGGATTGTATAAGAAAAGGAGCTTTTGAATGGAATAAGGCTGCTGACCGAGCTTTTTATGAAATTAAGGATCATATGATTAGTGCTCTTGTGTTGCATCTACCAGATTTTTCTAAGGTTTTCAAAGTTGCCTGTAACGCATCAGGAGTAGAAATTGATGGAGTCCTTAGTCAAGAAGGATATCCTATGGCTTTCTTCAGTGAAAAGCTAAATGAAACTAAGTGCAGGTATTCCACCTATGATAAGAAGTTCTATGCAGTGGTCCAAGTTCTTAGATTTTGGAGGTATTACTTGCATTCCCAAGAATTTATCCTTTATTCTGACCATGAGGCTCTTAGGTTTCTTAATTCTTAGAGAAAGCTAAACCCTAGATATGGAAAATGAGTTGAGTCCCTTCAATCATACACCTTTGTGCTGAAACACCATGTTGGTGTTGATAACCGTGCTGTTGATATGCTCTCTCGTAGGGTTGATCTTTTATTGGCAGTGAGTGTTAAGATCACTGGCTTTGAGAAATTAAAAGAGGATTACGATAATTGCCCAAACTTTGAAAAAATTGTCTTCACTCCAATAAGGTTCGTCTAGAGAAATTAGTGAATATACCTTCCAAGACGGATATCTTTTTAAAAGTAATAAGCTGTGTATCCCATGTACCTCTATCCGTAATTTTTTGATATGAGAATTGCATGCAGATGGTTTGTCTGGCCATTTCGGAAGGGCCAAAACCATAGAAGCCATAGAACACTAGTTTTATTGGCCAAGTTTGAAACAAGATGTAGCCAAAATTGTTGCTCAATGTCGAACCTACGCTATAGCTAAATAGTGTAGATAAAATACTAGCTTATACACCCCACTACCTATTCTTGATTGTCCATGGAAAGATATCAGCATGGATTTTATTTTAGGATTGCCATGTACAACAAAAAAGAATGATTCTATTTATGTAGTAGTAGATCGATTTTCAAAAATAGCCCATTTTCTTCTAGAATTGCTTGTTTTTACTTTGATGAAATTATCCGACTGCATGGATTACCTAAATCGATTATATCTGATATGGACATTAGGTTTGTTAGTTATTTTTGGAAGACTTTATGGCACTTAATGGGGTGGAAATTAAAATTTTTATTAGCATATCACTCCTAGACTGATGATCAAATTGAAGTAGTAAATAGAAGTTTAGGGAATTTGCTTCGATGTTTAGTTGATGAAAATATGAGAAATTGGGATTTACTGTTATCTAGAGCTGAATTTGCATACAATAGCTCCGTTAATAGGACTATTGGCATGAGTCCCTGATAAGTATCATAAATTTGCTAATAAAAGTATCAATTTATTAATTAATTTATATTAATATTTTAAAATAATAATAAATAATAAAATAATAATATAAAAATAAAATAAATAATAAATAATAATAATAATAAATAAATAATAATAATAAATTATAAAATAAAATATTAAAAGTAAAAATAATATTAAATAATAAAAAAATAAAAAAAATAAAAAAATAAAATATTATCATCAATAAAAAAAGCTTCTTTTTTGGTCATAATAAAATAAATTTGGTACGAATCAGAGTTAAAATAGATCTAATATAAATTTTTAAAGAAATAAAAAAATATATAATAAAATAAAATTAATCAGCTTAGCTAGCAAAGCCGGCGTGCTTAGCTGAGCTGGCACGTCCAGCCAAGTCGCTAAGCCAATGCATCTTGGCTCAGCCAGCTAGCCAGCCCAACAGAGACGACGGCACGCCAGCCCGCAGCCAGTAGCCCACCAAACCAATCCCGTTGATGCCCAGTGAACCCATGGTCGGTCCACGAAATCAGCCATAGATCTCCTGCTCATCAGAAAGCGGCCAATTATAGGCTGCCGCATGGTAGACCAAGATCCTTAAAGGATCTATAAGAAATTCATCGTGGCATACAGGGACAGTATTGTAATTTTACAGGCCAAGGTCTCTGCTGATTGGTTAAGATTTATGGCACACTCAGTCCATGTGGTTCATAGCTACAGTAATGCCATGATTAGATGGTAGCGGTGGATCCCGATCAAGATCGAATGGCTATGATTTCTTCCAGATTTGATTTGGTTTCCAAATAACTCCAGGCGATGATTTGACGGCAGTGCTCACTCCTCATGCGATTCGACGGCCGAAATAACTCCTAATGATGATTAAAACACCCTGAATGCGATCAATGGCTAGATTTCTCTCATCAAAGTGCAATCCGATGGTCAGAACACACAAGGACTTCACAGAAGATAGATCCAATGATTTTCTCTTGATTTCTTTAACAAACATGGATCCATACCATCTTGTTAGTCCCACATTGCCTGATAACAAAGTTTCCAGCCCTCTAGCAGCTATAAAAAAACCTCAGGATCCTAAAGTTGAGACATCTGATCCAGGAGAAGCCAAGATAAAGAGTGGGAGTCAGGCTTTGGCTGAAGGTTGCTTCAAGACGGACGATGTTGAGAAGAAGAGTCAGACTTCTACGCCATCTCCACGCTACTGCTGATCTGAAGATTAAGAATTTTATTTTATTTAAATTATTTTATTTAAATTTTAAGTTTTAATTTTAATATAAAATTTAGTTTATTACTCTTTTAAATTCTATCTTTAATTTCTTGCTTTTTAAATTCTACTGCTTTATTTTAATTATTCTTTAATTCCTTTGCAAGTAGATGTTAAGATCTAAATAGTAGATCTTAGTACCAAAATTTAATTCTTCTACATCATTTAAATTTTGTAACTTTATTTTCCAACTTGAATTTTAATTCTAAATTCTTTTTTTCTTTTCATAAAAAAAATCAAAGATTTCAAAAATTAAATTATTACCTTCCTATGGATTCGACCCAACTTGCTACTATTTACGTGCTCTTAATTATTTTAAAAGAAGTCAGACTAAACTAGTAATTATGGTATTTTAACAATGATATCGCAATCTATCAAATTTTTGGCACTATCGCCGAGGAGGCATAAAAAAATTATTAAAATTTTTAATTTCTTTGATTTTCTTTTTTATTACTATTTTCTAACTTTTTTATTTATTTTGTAGATTAAAAAAAGAAGAAAGAAGAAAAAAGGGAAAAAGATTAGGGTAAGGAGGAAACTTCTAAACTTATTTGGTGAGATCAATCCTGAATCCTAATTTTTTATTATTATTATTTACTTTATTTTTAAATTAATTAAAAATTATCCACTTAAATCTAATTAAAAATCTCATGATAAGATTAAAAATTTTAACTGCTTAAAGCATGCATTATATTTATTTTATTTTTATTTTTACTTTTTTTGATGATTGTTGGAGGCAAGGTAAGCTTTTCAGAATTTAATTAGTTGCATGCATCTAATTTAAATTGCATAGAACCCCTTACTTGAAAATTTTTTTTGTGCATATACATATTAAATCAAATTAAGAACATAATCCAATTAAACAAGATAAGATAGGAATTTGATTATCTTTTCTTGGCCCACAAACAATCAACCAGCATCCATCGTTGACCTAAGCCTCTAAATTAAAATCAATTAGATATCAGTCCTAAGAACTCGAGCTTAATAGGATAAGGAATCCTAAGAGTTGGACCAAGTTAAGGTTAGTCAACTTAATTTATCTCTATGAAAAATGGTTCAAGGATTATGTCTCGAAGAAAGGTGATTTATAATTGGTTCCATTAGCTTACTTGGTCAAGCACAATTAGTGTTTAAGACAAGCAACAGGAGGACTCCCACCAACCTTATACTTACCTGGCCAGTTGATTGACTGATTCTCTACTTCGAGGGTTTGAAGATAATTTTAACAGTTAGTAGCTATCTAGATCTAGGACAATCCTTAGTCAGGATTGCTTGTCTAACTTGTTTGTTAATTAATATTAAACATAAATACAATTAATTCTTCTCTATCGTCTCTAGATTTAGGACTCCTTAGGACTCTTCCTTAGAACTCTCTTCTTTCTCTTCTCTTTTCTTCTCTCTAAAAAAATAGATTAAAAAATATTTATAAAAAAATTTAAATTAGGGTTGCACTAGTACATGCACGGTAGGAGATCACTATTGTCTAACCTAGTTAAACCAAATCTCAAAATTGAACGATTGATTGATATAAAATCTGAGAATCAAATGGCTAAAAATAATGGAGAACCACCTAGGCAGATGAAGGAATACTTTATTCCTTCTACTTATAACCCATTGACTTGTATCCAATTATCAGATATCCCCACTAGCCATTATGAAATCAAGTTGACCATCATCTAAATGGTCTCATCTTTCCATGGGAATACCAACGAAGATCCTTACAAGCATCTGGATGAATTCTTAGAAATCTGCTTTATGATAAAAATTCAGAATTTTTCTAATGACGTCCTTAGATTGACCTTGTTCCCTTTCTCATTAAAAGATAAAGCCAAGTACTGGCTTGGCACAATAGAAAAATGAATTCAAACATGGGCAGAGATGCAACATGAATTTCTTAAGAAATTTTATCCCATAGGTTAAACCAACACCATGAGATGAGCTATCACTAGATTTGCTCAATTTTCAGAAGAACAAATTTATGAATCATGGGAAAGACTTAAGAAACTTCTTAGAAAATGCCCACACTATAGTCTATCTAAGTGGCAAATTTCCAAGCTTTTTATGAAGATTTAGCAGAACAATACAGATAAATGGTAGATGCATCTTATGAAGGTACATTTATGAGCAAAAGTGAGGATAAAGCTTATACCTTGTTTAAAACTCTAAGTGAAAATTCGATTAACCATGCTTCATTATCCTCTTATGAAAGATCAATTTCTCATCAAAAATGGGTAGGAATGTATGAAATCAAACATCTAGAACTAAGTTCTAATGCTGATATGAATCTAGTAAATAAAGTTAACCTTCTTACCCCAAAATTAGACCAATTCCTAAACCTAGGTCAATAATCTCCAGTACAATACACACCACCTTTTAATTTTTAGAAGATTTATTCTATTTATGCTAGCCCAACCTATAATGTGAGTGAATGTTCTATGGCTGCACAATTCCCACCCTTCATCCAAGAATAAGTTCAAGCTGCTCAAGGTTACTCTAAATCGATTAATGATCCATTTTCAAACACATATAACCCAGACTGGAGAAATTATCCTAATTTTTCTCGAAAATCATAATAGACTCTAGCTTAGACACAAACTCCACCAGTGTAAAATTATCAGAATAGACCCCAATACCAAAACTATGCCTATAACAGAGGTCAGCCTAGTCAGTTTTTCTAGCCACCACATTATAATCAGCCCTCATAACCACCTCATCAATAGACTAATCTAGCCGACGATTGATTTAACCAGCTATAATAATTAATTCTATCTCAACAATAATCAATTCTAAATCAACAATAATCCATCGCTAGGCTAGAAGCTTAAATAGGATAATTAGCTGAGTCTAGTATGAGGAGAGAATTAGGTCAGTTACCAAGTCAACCGATTGTCAATACTAAAAATAATCCATCCAATGTCCATCAACTACCTAGATTTAGTCATCAATCCATCATTCTGAAGGAAAATCCTAATTTTTCAGATCAGGTTCATTCAGATCTGATCGGATCAAGAGATATATTTTAAAAATTTTTCTCTTTGATTCGAATTAGATCTGAAATATTTTAAAAATTTTTCTCTTTGATTCAAATCAGATCTAAAATATTTTAGATCTAATTTTTATTATTCTAATAATTAAAATAAAATATAGATAAATTAAATCAAATTTAATTTATTTTGATGTAGGATAATCCTATTACCCATTGATGATCCTATAAGCAGCGGAAGGTTCTGAATCTAGCCACATAAGTGCCTGACCTCTATCGATATTCACTCAGGTTGGATCTGGAGATCCTCTTCTTCTCTATCACATTCTCCAAAAATTAGATCTGGAATCTGATTTGGAGGATCTTCAAAACTCTTTTCGAAGATCAGCAGTTCGTCCTTTGCAGCAGCGCAGCCTTCTAGCTTTCTGATCGCCTTTCTCTTGATCTAGATTGCACCAACCTAAGATCCAAAACTTTTTTGGACGTGGAGAGGAGAGGGAGAAGATGGAACTTGGCATGAGAGGAGGAAGGAGAGGCAGCCTTGGGGCATGGAGAATTATTCTTTATTTGAGTTGGGCGCAGGGTCTTATTTATAGACTATGCGTGATCCAACTCCTCTTCTTCCCAACCAATCACAACCCTTTGTGAAATCAGATCTAAATCTGATTGGTGGGAATAGAGTCCCCTGGATTCCTCCTTAGAGGGTGCCTAAGACCAGTCAAAGTTGGTTCTTAGGAGAACTCTAATTGGAATCCAAAAAGGAGATGGAGTCCCTTGTCCAACAAGGGACTCCTAGGCGCCTCCTACTTGGGCACACGCCAAGGGTGGCGTGCGCCCTCCTCCTTGCCAGGTTCTGGCAGGGGGACAAGCCCCCACCAGCTCTCCAATAGGTGCATGACATGTGGTCAAAAGTCAAAGTATCAATGGTCAACATTTGACCAGTCAAAGGTCAGACTTTTGACCAAAGTCAAAGAACAAGAAATGGCAGGTGACCAAAAATGGCAGGTAATTGTCTTACAAAATAAGACAACCTTTTCTGACTTGGACAACCTCCAGTCAGACCATATGAAGGCCTCTGATTGAGCACAAACTCCTTTGGCTCAGTCAGGACAACTTATTTATGATAGTAAAAGAAGAACGTTAGGTTCAATCGAGTGCTAGCACGATTTTCCTTGAACCTAATTGAATCTCATTCAGATCAATTGAACTAGATCAGTTCAATTGATGATCACCAGATTCAAACCCTTGTTTGTGTGACCCAGTTAGGTTCAGTTCTGTATGGTAATGGGATATGTCATGATCTCTATCATCGACATCATCGAAACTCCTTTCGATGGATCAGAACTCTTCTGATTCGAACAGCTAGAATGATCGATCATCTAAATCATTCTAATTGCTCCCAAAATCCACCAGTGACACCTAGCAGTATATGGTGGCAACCCATCAGAGCTGAATGCGAACCTCTTGGTGCAGCTACCTGTGTGATTAAGTTCTTCTATCTTGAGCCCCGATCAGATTAGGGTTAAGGTGAACTCGTCAAACCCTAGTCTCTGTCATATGATGTAATCATTCGATTCGAGTCCAATGTGAAAATCTAAATAGAAACTCTTTCTATTATTTCACTCTACCATGGCCATGGGCTTCTGGACTTGATTCTCATGATCATCATAGGGCTGCTCCTCTACCACCGAGGTAGATAGATTCCATCTTGATGCAATCCAGTTCCTACAATGAACATGCTATAGCCAACATACACCTCAGGGTTCCATATGGCTAGGAGACCGAGTAATGGTGTAGTCAAACTATAACACCCTCAAGGTGAACTGCCGATGCACCTCAGGTCAAAGAACCAGACACACTACTGCAGCATCGAGTCAGTCATTGACGAGAAGGTAGACTTCCTAATGACTACTCGAGGTGGTCACGCTCAGTGCCCTCGTTCTCTAACGAGTACCTGTACTCTCGCTCCGGTGTCTCCACACCGTAGACTCAAGACTCATCTACTAAAGAGAAGCGATTGTACACCAACCTTCCGGATCAATCACCATCCTCGTGATGATCCTATGGTCGGGAGCATTTTATGAGTTAATAATGATTATTCATGTCTTAAATTTTCAACTCTTGAAAATATGAATTATCATTACCATTAACTCAAAGGATGTATCACAGACACTAAATACACATATGTGATAGAAAATAACCCATTTTATTGATTATAGTCAAAATTATAATTTTGCCCCTAGAAGTGTATTACAAGTGTCAGCCAATTCTGGCTTCTAGGGCACATATATCTAACAATCTCCCACTTGTCCTAAAGCCAATTGGCTACAAGTCTAAGTCCCATCTTCTCAAGGTGGGCTTCGATCTTCTGCTGGCCCAACGGCTTTGTAAGTGGGTCTGCCACATTATCTGTGGAGTTGACTCTCTTGACCTCGACGTAACCCTTCTCGAGGTAATCGCGGATGAGGTGGTATCGCCGCTCAATGTGCTTGGATTTCTGGTGAGACCTCGGCTCCTTAGCAAGGGCTATGGCGCCATTGTTGTCGCAGTATAGAGGAATGGCATCTGATGGCATTACTCCAATTTCTGCAGCAAACTTCTTGTACCAGAATGCTTCCTTCGCAGCCTCTGATGCAGCGATATATTCTGCTTCCATGGTGGAATCTGCTATCACAGTTTGCTTGGAACTCTTCCAGCTGACAGCACCACCATTGCACACAAACAGACTCCCAGATGTCGACTTTCGATCATCTATATCGGACATGAAATCCGAGTCTGTGTATCCCTGGACTTGGAGTTCTCCATTACCAAAGACCAACATCATATCCTTAGTTCTTCTCAAGTACTTAAGGATACATTTCACAGAAGTCCAGTGTTCTTCACCTGGATTTGACTGATATCTGCTTGTGACACTCACAGCATGGGCTATATCAGGTCGTGTACATAGCATGGCATACATGAGGCTCCCTATTGCAGAAGCATAAGGGATCTTGCTCATGCGTTCTATTTCCTCAGGTGTGCTAGGGCACATCTTCTTGGAAAGATGAATACCATGTCTGAAGGGTATTAATCCCCTCTTAGAGTTTTCCATACTAAACCTCTTTAGTACTTTCCTCTATGTACATCTTCTGTGAAAGTCCTAGCATCCTATTCGGTCTATCCCTATAGACCTTAATTCCTAGAATAAAGGATGCTTCACCTAGGTCTTTCATGGAGAATTCCTTGGACAACCATATTTGACTGATGTCAACATGGGAATATCATTCCCAATAAGGAGGATGTCATCCACGTACAATACGAGGAAGACAACAGCGCTCCCACTGACCCTTTTTGAAAACACATGGTTCCTCTTCATTTTTGATGAAACCAAACTTTTTGATCACATCATTGAAATGAGTGTTCCAGCTCCGAGATGCTTGCTTAAGTCCATATATGGACCTTTGCAGCTTGCAAACCTTGTGATCAGTATCACTGGATGTGAAACCTAGCGGCTGTTCCATATAGATATCTTCCTCAAGATATCCATTTAAGAATGCCGTTTTCACGTCCATTTGCCATATTTCATAATCGAAATAGGCTGCAACGGCAAGCAATGTGCGGATGGATTTTAGCATAGCCACTGGGGAAAAGGTATCCTGATAGTCAATGCCTTCGCGTTGACTATAACCTTTTGCCACTAGTCTAGCCTTGAATGTCTCCACATTCCCATCTGCACCAATCTTTCTCTTGAAGATCCATTTACACCCAATAGGTACTATACCTTCTGGTGGATCTACCAAGGTCCAGACTTGGTTTGAGTGCATCGAGTCAATTTCTGACTGCATTGCCTCTAGCCATTTCTCGGAGTCGATATCTGATATCGCCTCGTTGTAGGTTTTGGGATCATCACCATGAGCACCATTACCTATGAGGAACATTTTCTCTACTTTCCTCTGAAATAATACCTAAGTATCTTTCAGGGGGACGGAAAACTCTTTCCGATCTACGAGGTGGAGGAGGTAGTGTTCTTATTGGCTCAACCTGATTTGGTTCCAATTGGTCCTTAGCTCGTTGTACTTGTGAGACTTTCTCATCAAGCTTATTCTGCTTTCCAATGCCGCTATCTTGAATAAACTATTTTTCAAGAAAGATGGCATGTCGACTCACAATCACATTGTGGTCTTCTGGAATGTAGAAATAGTATCCTAATGACTCTTTAGGATATCCTATGAATCGAGCTCTAAAGGACCTAAACTCTAACTTGTCCGCTTGTTGTCTTTTGACATGAGCCGGACAACCCCAAATTCTGAGATGACTCAGACTTGGTTTCTTACCGTGCCATATCTCATACGGTGTGGTAGGAACGGTTTTAGAGGGAACCCTATTCAGTAGATAAATTGAAGTTAACAATGAAGTGTCCCCAAAGAAAATCAGGGAGGTCTGTGAAGCTCATCATGGATCGGACCATATCCAATAGAGTCCGATTTCTCCATTCTGAAACCCCGTTGAGTTGAGGTGTTCCTGGTGGAGTCCATTGAGAGACTATGCCATTTTTCTTGAGATAGTCTAGGAATTCCCGGCTAAGGTATTCACCTCCTCGATCTGATCGAAGAACCTTAATGGATTTTTTCCAGTTTGTTTTTCTACTTCATGTCTGAATTCTTTGAACTTTTCAAAAGCTTCAGACTTGTGTCTCATAAGATACACATACCCATACCTAGACAGATCATCGGTAAAGGTAATGAAGTAGACAAAATTGCCTCTAGCCGGCACATCAAATGGGCCGCACACATTGAGTTATGTAGACTAGGCAAGAGAATCTGTTGGCTCTTTCCGCCATCATCCCATAAAAAGGAGTTTAGTCTATTTGCCCTTAAAAGACAAGATTCATAAGTTTGGATATGCATCGGTAAGTCAACGAACTCAATAGCCCATTTTTTTTCACATTTATTGATCCTAATCCTTCTGCTATATGACGCTAATCTTTAGGTGTTTCATAGATACACTATGTTTTGGACGTAATCCCTTAGGTCATTTTGGTCCATTCACAGGTTTTGCTTGATAGTTATAACATGATAGCATTGCACATATTAACGCTGATAACAAGACCGTTAATTAAAGAAAGCCATTTTGTAATTTTAATTTTCTTTCCATAAAGATATTACAGGTCCTAAGAAGGTACAGTCAACATAGCCTTCTAGGTGCTAAGCCATGAACAGAATCAAATTCCAGCTAGCTGTAAGGCAACATAATAGTAAGTCTCTTTCAAACTAAGTCTAAACTCAGAATTGGGTAATGCAAAGAGGAATATGTTCCCACTTGACCACTGCAACAACTCTTTATCTTTTCCGAATGCCTATAGGATCTGGTCTCCATCCCTCAGCCCTCCTGCTTTCTATGATCCCTACAGTCGAATCACTAGAATGAATGCCTAGGCTAGAACTAGAGTCTAGCACCCTAATTGGATGGAGGAAAAACTATGGAAGATCTTTAAGACTCAGATAATGGACATAACTCCAAGAAAGGACCTGCCTTTCTTTGTTCTTGCAGGATGACCAGGTAAGTAGGACAGTTTTGCTTCCCAGTGGATCGTTGCTGTTGAAGATGAAAATACTTTTCTTTGACAGCCGGACTTTTTCTTGCGCTCTGCTTCTTCTTCTTTCCTTCCTTCCACTTCTGCTTTTTCGCAGACTTTTTTTTTTTTTCAGAAGACTTTCTTTTGAAAGAAGTTCTTTCTATATAGCGCAAGAACTGAAACCCCTTAGAACCTTTCATAGAGAGCTTCCAGGCGGTGACCAGCATGTTCATTAATTCGGCCAAGAAATTTTGAAGTTTTTGCATGTGGTAATTCATGATGAATTACAGTTATGCATCAGTCAAGGATTGTAAGAATGAACATCGTTCTACTAGATTCCAAGTCTAACTTCACACTGGCTTCTCAAGCTCTTTCAAGTCCTTGATCATCATCACGATAGTGATCTTAGATTGACTTGCCATCATGACATACTTATCCTAAAAAATTATTTTGGTGACTTGTATATACTTGGCTGCTGTGACTCTTTTTCAGCCAAGACATCTCTATACAAGGTGAGCCAACATTTGGTGAGATCAGTTCTCGATATCTTCATGGTTGGCACTGGAGCTCATTTTAGACATTGAGTCCATATGTAATATCTGGCTTATTATCTTTCGTCTTGTTCATTTTTTCAGAGATACACTCTCTGTTTTCAGTGGATGGACGAGCTTGGTAAGATGAGAGTGATCCTGGTCCAATACATGAGTTAAGCTTACTTAAAATCCAAATTACATTTTATATTTTCTGAGGCCAATCTTGTATATTAGGTTCGGTCCAGTCTAATTGTGTGCCAGGATACGTGCTAATGGGGTGGACACAGGAATGTTTTGTTCAATGAAGAGTACAAAGATTCTTAGTCATAGATACTGTAATTATGACTTGACCAATTATTTAAAAATTTATTTTTAAATAAATTAGGTCCCACTATTTTTCTCTGATCCCTACACTTTCTCTATATGAAATGCAAAAAATCTCCAATGATTAATGATTTCTAGTGGATGGTGCAGTCTCATCAGGTACTGGACTTCATGTCTGTACTGGTTCACCTAACAGTTATTGGTGAGGGTTTATGTTCAGCAATTGGAGTGAACAACTCTCTGTTTCAATGATTCTCTATATCATGGGTGCACCAACTTGGTCTCTAAATTCATGAATCTCACCATGATCCAAATATTTGATGCCAGCTCCTTAGTTTAAGTCAGACCCACCATTTGCACAGTATCTGGCATTCTATGAGTCTCTCTCACCGTATCCAGAATATTGAGCCACAATCATCCGACCGCCAAGCATATCCAATTTTGTCCTAACTTTAGACATTGGTTTGTGTCTTCACCATGCAACCGAGCCAAATCTGTATCCAGTCGAGAAATAATGCAACTCCGAAAAGGGCCAATACATTTACAATGGTGGGAAGACCTCAGCTATAATTCTTTTCTTAGGAAAAAATTGAATTCAGTCTCATTAAACTAGACTTATCATAAGTCCCATAACAATTATGACTAACCTAGTGGCCATGGGTTATGCTCAGATTTATTGACCACCTCAAATCAAATCTGAGCTCAACATGAATATGACAGGTATAGTGAGGACGACGGTGGGAAGGAATATGCCCATTACTCTTCAAGAATGCATTCAAAGTCGAGTAAGCTTCAATTAAAAATAGTTGGTCGTATTTGCCAAACTTCTCTTAGATCACGCGAAATTGTTGAGCCAGAACCAATTGGGTTAGCCTACAATCCGACTCTAAACGCTCTGAGCCTAATTAGGTCTTGCCTTGATCGTGATTTGAATCTTTGGATCAAACTTAATACCTATTAGGCCTTGTACAATTTAAGCATTATTCGATCCCATCTAACCAACTCCTTGATCTTTGGTT
This sequence comes from Cocos nucifera, assembly GCA_006176705.1. Classification (NCBI taxonomy): domain Eukaryota; kingdom Viridiplantae; phylum Streptophyta; class Magnoliopsida; order Arecales; family Arecaceae; genus Cocos; species Cocos nucifera. Next base: position 952,564 of record QRFJ01000320.1, read on the forward strand.
TGATCAACCGCTTAGACCCTAATTGAGCTACCAAAGCCCAGGAACCTAGTATTATGAATAGTGTCTAGATCTGAAATTCTTAATTTTCAGACCTAATTAATATTCCATAAATCTTAATCTTAATTAAGTAGGGTTCATATAAACAAAATATGCACAATAATAAATCTTCGGATCTTTATTAGATCTTAGGACATTCGTGTAAGAACTAGTAGCTTCTTGGTCGATTTCTCGATTAAGGACGCGAACGTCGCGTAGCACTCTACAACGTTCATAAAGAACATCCCATCGGATGGAAGGAGAGAGCCTTTTAAACCCTTCTTCATTCTTGATGATCGGATGGCTAAGAAGGTAAATGCCTTAATCTAGAGGAACATGTAATACTACTAAAATATTTTTAGATCTATATCATATATCTCATATATAAATTAGATCTATCATAGCATATATTTGCCATATATCTCATGTATTCAAATCATGCATATTTTTAGATCTAAATTATCTTATAATAATCTATAAAATTTGATTTAAAATTGATCTTATCAAAATAAACTCTACTAGACAACTATGTAGAACCTATTCTACAACTAGTCTAGACATGCATCAATCATATCTTCATATGATATATAAATTAAATAAATTTTATTTACTTTTTTTAGATATTTAATTTAAAATATTATAATATCAAAAAATTAGTAAATAAATAAAATCTAAAATATAATTAATCACATTAAAATTATAAACTATGCAAGAGTATTCTATAAACATATTCTATTTTAGAACTAGTCCATACATATTTTCTAATCTTCAGATGCAAATTATTTCATTTTAATTTTTTTTAATTTTAGATCTAATCACATCTCATGTGATATCTGAAATTACTTATTTTTTGACTAGAATAAATTTAAAATTAGATCTAAACACTTTAGAACCTTTGCTTTGATACCAGTTGAAGGGAAATCCTGATTTTCAAGACCAGGTTTCCGTTCCAGATCTGATCGGATTTGCAAGAGATATTTTTTAAAAAATTTTTTAATCCAACATTGAATATAGAATATTTTAAATCTAATTTTTATTATTCTAATAATTAAAATAAAATATAAATAAATTAAATTTAATTTATCTTGATGTAGGATAATCCTATTATCCGTTGATGATCCTGTAAGCAGCGAAAGGTTCTGGATCTAGCCATGCAAGTGCCTGGCCTCTATCGATATGCACTTAGACTAGATCTGAAGATCCTCTTCTTCTCTATCACATCTCTAAAAATTAGATCTGAATTTGATTTGAAGGATCTTCAAAATAGCTTTCGAAGATCAGCAGTTGTCTTTTGCAGCAGCGCAGCCTTCTAGCTTTCTGTCGCCTTTTTCTCGCCTAGATTGCATCAACTAAGATCCCAAACTTTTATGAATGTGGAGAGGTGAGGGAGAAGATGAACTTAGCATGGAGGAGGAAGAGAGAGGCAGCCTTGGGGCGTAGAGAATTATTCTTCTATTTGAGTTGGGCGCAGGATCTTATTTATAGACTATGCGTGATCCAACTCCTCTTCTTCCCAACCAATCACAACCCTTTATGAAATCAGATCTAAATTTGATTGGTGGGAATAGAGTCCCTTGGATTCATCTTTAGATGGTGCCTAAGATCAGTCAAACTTGGTTCTTAGGAGAAGTCTATTCGGAATCTAATAAGGAGATGGAGTCCCTATTCAACAGGGACTCTTGGGCGCTTCATGCTTGGGCGCACGCCAAGGGTGGCGTGCGCCCTCCTCCTTGCCAGTTTCTAGTAGGGGGACAAGCCCCCACCAGCTCTCCAATAGGTGCATGACACATGGATAGAAGTCAAAGTGTCAATGGTCAACATTTGACCAGTCAAAGGTCAACTTTTGACCAAAGTCAAAGAACGAGAAATGGCAGATGACCAAAAATGGTAGGTATTGTCTTACAAAATAAGACAACCCTTTTTTGATCTGGACAGGATCCAGTCAGACCAAGTGAAGGCCTCTGATCGAGCACAAACTCCTTTGGCTCAGTCAGGACAACTATTTATGATAGTAAAAGAAGAACGTTAGGTTCAATCGAGTGCTAGCACGATTTTCTTGAACCTAATTGAATCTCATTCAGATCAATTGAACTTGGATTAGTTCAATTGATGATCACCAGATTCAAACCCTTATTTGTGTGACCCAGTTAGGTTCAGTTCTATATGGTAATGGGATATGTCATGATCTCTATCATTGACATCATCGAAACTCCTTTCGATGGATCAGAACTCTTCTGATTCGAACAGCTAGAATGATCGATCATCTAAATCATTCTAATTGCTCCCAAAATCCACCAGTGACACCTAGCAGTATATGGTGGCAACCCATCAGAGCTGAATGTGAACCTCTTGGTGCAGCTACTTGTGTGATTAAGTTCTTCTATCTTGAGCCCCGATCAGATTAGGGTTAAGGTGAACTCGTCAAACCCTAGTTTCTGTCATATGATGTAATCATTCGATTCAAGTCCGATGTGAAAAATCCTAAATAGAAAACTCTTTCTATTATTTCACTCTGCCATGGCCATGGGCTTCTGGACTTGATTCTCAATGATCATCAATAGGGCTGCTCCTCTACCACCGAGGTAGATAGATTCCATCTTGATGCAATCCAGTTCCTACAATGAACATGCTATAGCCAACATACACCTCAGGGTTCCGATATGGCTAGGAGATCGAGTAATGGTGTAGTCAAACTATAACACCCTCAAGGTGAACTATCGATGCACCTTAGATCAAAGAACCAGATACACCACTGTAGCATCGAGTCAGTCATTGACGAGAAGGTAGACTTTCTAATGACTACTCGAGATGGTCATGCTCAGTGCCCTCGTTCTCTAACGAGTACCTGTACTCTCGCTCCGATGTCTTCACACCATAGACTCAAGACTCATCTACTAAAGAGAAGTAATTGTACACCAACCTTTCGAATCAATCACCATCCTCGTGATGATCCTATGGTCGGGAGCATTTAATGAGTTAATCATGATTATTCATGTCTTAAATTTTCAACTCTTAAAAATATGAATTATCATTACCATTAACTCAAAGGATGTATCACAGACACTAAATACACATATGTGATAGAAAATATTCCATATTATTAATTATATTCAAAATTATAATTTTGCCCCTAAAAGTGTATTACAAGTGTCAGCCAATTTTGGCTTCTAGGGTACATATATCTAACACGTTCCACCTAAGAATCTCCAATTAGAGAATACCAAAGCAATTTTTGAACTTAAAAGTGATAAAATTCTTAAGGACCCATACCAGGATCAGATGATAGAGGCTAGTATTGATGCTAGCTAAGAAGAAAATTTAGAAGAAGAGATTAGTACTGACGGTAACCACATAGAAGAACCTGAGCTTAGAATTAGTACTGATACTGGTTCTAATGAGATAGATAAAGAAAAGAGAAGAATAGATGAGTTACCTGAGATATATAAACCCAAAGCTCCGTTCCCTTAAGCCTTAGAAGCAGGCTCTTTCCATAAAAAGCAAGAAACACGTAATGAGAAGTTAATGATATTGTTTAAATAAGTTCACATTAATCTACCCCTCCTCGATGCAATTCAGCATGTCCCAGCCTACGCTAAATTTTTCAAAGAACTTTGCACTCAAAAGCGTGAGCCACGAACTACTGAAAGAATTATGCTGTCTGAGGATGTAAGTACAGTCCTATTAAACCCACTACCTCAGAAGATGAAAGACTCCTGGTGCTCTTTTAATTTTCATGTGTTATATGAGGCATAACCTTTAATCGAGCATTATTAGATTTAGGAGTAAGTGTGAACCTACTTCCAACCTCGGTTTATGAAAAATTTGAGGATAGGAGAACTAAAACCCACATCGGTTATTCTGCAACTGGATAGATTTATAAAGACACCACATGGTTTCATTGAGGATGTTTCAGTTAGAGTAGATAAATGTTACTTTCCAGTAGACTTTCTTATACTTGATATGGAACCATCTTAAGAGTTGAACCAGAATCCCATAATTTTAGAATGTCCATTCTTAGCTACTGCCAATGCCAAAATCAACTGTAAGATAGGAGCTATGGATATTTCTTTTGGAGATCAAAAAGAGTAAGGATTAATATTTTTAATACCTCAAAGTACACTCAAGAGGAGGAAGACTATTTTGTAATTGATCAAATTGATGAAATTGCTAAATTCTAATTCCTCCTTAGACTTACTGCAAGATGATGTTCTAGAGATGAACCTATTGAAAAAAATTCAAATCCAGGAGGTGAATGCCCTACTTGATTCACCTCACTCATCACATTCATTATCTTGGTCAGTAAAAGTTGAGCCCTTATCCGAGTGAGAAATTGAACCATTTGATCCTTCAATTCAGGCCCCGCCATAATTTGAACTAAAATCTTTGCCTGAATTACTTAAGTATGTATTTCTAGGATCAGAGGAGACCCTAGTAGTAATCATTGCTTCTAACCTAACTCCTGAACAAGAAGACCAATTGATAGATATTTTAAAAGTACATAAGGAGGCCATAGGTTGGATCATCGTTGATTTAAAAAGCATTAGTCTGTCAATATGCATACACCATATTTATACAGAAGATAATGTCAAACCAACTCGAGAAATGCAAAGATGGCTCAATCCTAAAATGCAAGAAGTAGTCAAGAAAGAGATAATTAAATGGTTAGATGCAGGTATTATTTATCCTATTTCTGATAACCACTGGGTGAGTCTTACACAAGTTGTTCCAAAAAAATCTGGACTCACGATTGTTCGCACTGACCATGGGGACCTAGTGCCAATATGACTTTTCACTAGGTGGTGTGTCTGTATAGATTATAGAAAACTCAATACAGTCACCTGTAAAGAAATCACTTCCTAGCCCTTACCCTTTATTGATCAAATTCTGGAAAGAGATTAGTTGGCCAACAATATTTTTGCTTCCTAAATGGATACTCAGAATATAATCAGGTAACAATCTACCTAGGAGACCAGGAAAAGACCACCTTTATATATTCCTATGAAATCTTTGCTTTCCATAGAATGCCTTTTGGACTGTGTAATGTGCCTGCGACTCTTTCAAAGATGCATGATGTCAATATTTTCGAACATGTTAGAAGATTTCTTGAAAATATTCATAGATGACTTTTCCATCTTTGGAGAATCTTTTGAGAGTTATCTTAACAATTTGAAGAAAATATTCAAATAATGTATTGAGGCTAATTTAGTTTTAAGCCGGAAAAAGAGCCACTTCATGGTTCAAGAGGGGATCGTTTTAGGACATATAGTATCTAAGAAAGAGATTGAGGTAGATAAAGCTAAAGTTGAGCTAATTTTTAAACTACCTCCTTCCACTTCTGTCAAATAAATTCGATCTTTTCTTGGCCATTTAGGATTCTACCGCCACTTCATCAAAAACTTTTCTAAGATTTCACATCCTTTGTGTAATCTACTCACTAAGGATGTTCCTTTTTTAACTTTGATGAAAATTATCTTGAAGCTTATAAATTCTTGAGAGAAGTGATGACCAAAACTCCCAATCATCCAACCTCCTGACTGGTCACTATCTTTTGAAATTATGTGCGATGCTCTAAAACTTTGCCATTGGAGCTGTCCTAGGTCAAAGGATAAATAAATGTCATGTAGTAATCTATTATGCCAGTAGAACTCTGAATGAAGCACAAATGAATTATACCATAACTAAAAAAAAGTTTCTAGCTATAGTATTTGTCCTAGAAAAGTTTAGATTATATCTGTTAGGATCAAAAATCATGATTTACTTGGGTCATTCAGCTTTGAGATACCTACTCTCAAAGAAAGATGCTAAACCATAATTGATTAGATGGATCTTACTGCTACAAGAATTTGATATTGAAATTCAAGATAAGAAGAAATCTGAAAATGTTATAGCGGACCATCTATCTAGGATCCTAGTTAAAGATAGTGAACCTATATCAATCGAAAAATCTTTTTGAGATGAATAATTGTTAGCAGTTTTACATGCAAAGGCTCTTTGGTTTGCATATATTGTCAATTACTTAGTAGTAGGATAAATTCCTAATGGCTGATATAAGAATGAAAATGATCGATTCTTTGCTCAAACTAAATATTATTTTTGAAAAGATCTTGAACTTTTTAGAATTTATGCTGATCAAATCATTCATAAATATGTTCCCAAGTCAGAACAATTGAGTATTTACAATTCTGTCATACTCTTACTTACGGAGAATATTTTTTTGGTCAAAAAAACTATGACCAAAGTACTACAAAGTGGCTTTTACTAGCCTACATTATTTAAGGATGTCTATATTTTTAGCCAGGAGTGTCTTAAGTGTCAAGCCTTAGAAAATATTTCAAAGAAAGACATGATGCCTTTAAACCCATCTTGATAGTTGAAATTTTTGATGTATGGGGAATTGATTTTATTTTATGGGATCTTTTCCACCTTCCAATGGTTGGGACCTTTTCCACCATTTAAAGGTTTTGAATATATTTTGGTAATGGATTGAAGCAATGGCAACATGAACCAATGATCATAAAGTAGTCTTAAAGTTTGTTCAAAAGAATATCTTAAAGTAGTCTTAAAGCAATGGCAACACGAATGATCATAAACTAGTGTTCAAAATATTCAAAGTAGTTTTCTAGGTAATGGATTTTTACGTGCTATCATTAGTGATGGAGGTACCTACTTCATAAACTACCAGTTTCGAACATTACTATGAAAATATAAGGTGACACATAAGATAGCTACACCATACCATCCGCAAACAAGTGGCCAAGTAGAAGTATCTAATAGGAAGATTAAAAATATTCTCTACAAAAGACTATTAGGCCTGATCGTAAAGATTGGTCAGATCGATTAGATGATGCATTATGGACCTATAGGACAGCTTATAAAACTCCTATTGGAATATCTTCCTATAGATTAATCTATGAAAAAGTATGTTATCTTCTGATAGAACTTGAATATAAAGCATATTGGGCAATAAAATAATTAAATTTTAATTTAAACCAAGCTGGTTTCTCAATCGAATGTTATAATTGAGTGAATTAGATGAATTACGGCGAGAAGCTTATGAAAATTTAAAAATTTATAAAGAGAAAATGAAAGCTTTTCATAATAAATATATTTTAAGGAAAACCGTTGAGCCAAAAATCAATAAGTATGGTTATTTAACTCAAGGCTCTGACTATTTTTTGAAACATTAAGATCTAGATAGGATGGACCTTATGTAGTCAATCAAATATTTCCACACGGTGTAATTAAACTTTATGATCCTAGATCTGAAAGAATTTTTAAGATAAATGGTCAAAGGCTTAAACCATATATAGAAGGGATATCATTAAATCGAACAATTGATCGAGTAACATTATTACCAAACCCACAATGAACTAAGCTGCATTAAGTCTGGCTGGAGATGGTAAACTTAGTGCTTATTGGGAGGGGCAACCCCAATATTTACATTTCTTGCATTTAATCTATTTTACTTTAATTTTTTCTAGGATAAGATGGCTAGGCTGGAAGGCAAATCAAAACTTCATAATCCATGCTGGATAAAGAGTTAGGAGTAATTTGTTCCTATCTTTTATTGCACCCTCCTATTTTTTCTTTCTCTATTAAGGACAATGTCAATTAAGTTGGAAGATAGAAAAAAAAAATTATTTTTATTAAAAAATATTTTAAAATTTTTAAAAATTAAATTTTAAAATTTTAAAATTATTTTAGAAAATTTTGAAATTTTTTTTTGAAAAAATCATGTTTCAAGAATGAAAATCTTAAGCAAAATAGACTAGAAAAGTAATAAAATTAGAAAGTATTAGCTAATAACTATAGCAAGTTAAAAAGTAGATTAGTTGGTTAGACCATTAATTAGCGGCTTACTTAGGTCATTTAAAGGCTATCAACACTTTCAATTGCACATGCACACTAATGAAGCAAAGTAGGTATTGATTATAAGGCCAACTGAGGATTCAATTATCATTAAAAATTGATAATTACTATATACCCTAATTAAAAAAACTTGAATTGAAGAAAAGAGCTACTTGTCCAAAATAAAAAGTGTAAAATATAGAGTATATGTGGATTGCCTTAAACTTAGTAACTGGATCTCTGCACTTAAGTTAAGTATGAAGGTTCACGTCAAATGATTGAGAAAAGGTCAGGATGCTCAGCACATGTATTAAAAAAAAAAAGAAAGAGAAAAAGGCAGTGTGAAAGCTACCTTAATTCATGCACTTACCTTGGAGGTGTATAGAAAATTAACCAAAATAGATGATAATAGAAGATACATTTGTTCTTTAAATTAACATTCAAATACTAAGTTAGATTTCATAAATACAAGTACTGTAGATCTTTAGATGAATTATAAAATTTTTTTTGATTAGCCTATCAATGAAATTTGCTTCTAAAACTCAATACTTAGTTAGTAATACTGTCTAAACTTTTGAACTTTAATTCTAAAGCTATTTTTATGAAAGAGGATCTTAATGAAATATGGTGATTAATCAAAGACTAATATTACATTGCTAAGGGACTAACAATTAGTAAGTTAGGAGGTGTGATAGGTATCACAAATTTACTAATAAAAATATTAATTTATTAATTATTTTATATTAATATTTTAAAAATAATAAAAATAAATAATAAAATAATAATAATATAAAAAATAAATAATAAAATAAATAAAAATTAATAATAATAATTAATAAATAATAATAAAAATAAATTAAAAAATAAAATATTAAAAATAAAAATAATATTAAAAAATAATAAAAAAATAAAAATATTATCATCAATAAATAGAGCTTATTTTTTTGGTCATAATGAAATAAATTTAGAGCGAATCAGAGTTAAAATGGATCCAATATAAATTTTAAAAAAATAAAAAAAATATAATAAAATAAAATAAATCAGCTCAGCCAGCAAAGTCGGCATGCTCAGTTAAGTCAGCGCATCCAACCAAGCCACTAAGCTAGTGCATCCTGGCTCAGCCAGCTAATCGGCCCAGCAGAGATGATGGCCTGTCAGCCCATAGCCCAGCAGCCCATCAAACCAGGCCCGTCGGTGCATAGTGAATAGGGCTGCAATCGAGCCGAGTCGAGTTAAGTAACTAGAAGCTTGAGCTTGACTCAACTTAAAATACTCGAGCTCGAAACTCGGCTCGAGCTTGATCGAGCCTTAACATCCCAAGCTCGAACTCGATTTGATAAAAAATAGTCAAAGCTCGAGATCGACTCGACTTGACTCGAATATGAATCGAGCCATACTCGAGCTCGAGTTTGAAATTGAATCTTATTTTACTAATAATATATATTAATATATATTATAAATAAAATTAATATATATATATTTAAGTAGGCTCATGAGCTTTCGAGTTGAGTATTCTACTACTCGAGCTCGACTCAAACTCGATAATAACTGAGTCGAGTTGAGCTTGAACTTGAGTCAAGCTCGAGTAGCTCGTAAGTAGCTTAACTCATTTACAACCCTAATAGTGAACCAGTGGTCCATCCACGAAATCGACCATAACTGCTAGCTCAGTAGAAAGCGGTCAATCGTAGGTCACCGCATGGCAAACCAAGATTCTTAAAGGGTGTACAGGAAATTTATCGTGGCATATAGGCATAGTATTATAATTTCACATGCTAAGGTCGGCACTAATTGGTCAAGGTTTACAGCACCCCCAGTCCACGTGGTTCACAACTACAGTACTGGCATGATCGATTGGTAGCGATGGATCCTGGTCAAGATCAAATGGCTACGATTTCTTCTAGGTTTGATTTAGTTTCCAAATAACTCCAGGAGATGACCCAATGGCAGTGCTCGCTCCTCACACGATCCGATGGCCGAAATAACTCCCGACAGTGATTAAAACACCCTAAATGCGATTAATAGCTAGATTTCTCTCATCAAAGTGCGATCTGACGGTCAGAACTTAATCTGACTTGATCTAGGCTATTACACATCTATTTTTAGTATTTTTTGAAGTCTTGGATCATTATCTGATGGCCAGAACACACAAGGACTTCACAGAAGAGAGATCCAATGATTTTCTCTTGATTTGTTCAACAAACATGGATCCATACTATCTTTTTAGTCTCACATTGCCGGATAACAAAGTTTTCAGTCCTCTAGCAGCTATAAAAAAATCTCAGGATCCTAGAGATGAGACATCTGATCTGGGAGAAGCCACGGTAAAGGATGGAAGTTAAGCTTTGGCTGAAGATTACTTCAAGACAGATGGTGCCAAGAAGAAGAGCCAGACTTTTATGCCATCTCCATGCCACTGTTGATATGAAGATTAAATTTTTTTAAAATTATTGTATTTGAATTCTGAGTTTTAATTTTAATATAAAATTTATTTTATTGCTCTTTTAAATTTTATCTTTAATTTCTTGCTCTTTAGATTTTGCTACTTTATTTTAATTATTCTTTAATTTCTTTGCAAGTAGATGCTAAGATCCAAATAGTAGATCTTAGTACCAAAATTTAATTCTTTTGCATTATTTAAATTCTATAACTTTATTTTCCAACTTGAATTTTAATTCTAAACTCTTTTTCTTTTCTTTTCATAAAAAAATTAAAGATTTCAAAAATTAAATCATTGCCTTCCTATGGATTCGACCCGACTTGCTACTATCTACGTGCTCTTAATTATTTTTTTAAAAAATAAACTGATAATTATGGTATTTTAATGATGGTATTGTAATCTATCAATCCCTTCAAGGTTATGTATGGCCATCACCCTAGAAAACTAGTTGACCTCATTCCTATACCCTTACATACTAGGTCATCTGAGTCAGTAGAATCATTTGCACAACATGTTAGGAGTCTGCATGAAAAAATAATAAAAAAATAATGTTAACAATCAAATTTATAAGCAATTAGCAGATTCACATTGATGAGCCCATGATTTTGTTGAAGGCGATTATGTTATGATTCGAGTTAGGCCAAAATGGTTTCCTTCGGGATCCATCAAAAAATTGCATGAGCATGGAGCAGGCTAATCCTTTAGGATCTTAAAGAAAATCAGACCAAATGCATATGTTGTAGATTTACCATCTAATTATGGCATTAGCTCTACTTTTAATGTTTCAAATTTGGTTAAATATAAAGAATCAATAATGATACCCAGTGATTTGTTTGAGCCTAACCCATCCATTGAGAGTGAACCTCGACCCAAGTGTCTACAACCAAAATTTTTCAAAAAATATGAACATATTGAAAGAATTCTGGATGAGTAGGTAATTTTCACTAGGAAGAAAGGATATCAAAAGTACCTGATTCATTGTCAAGGCCGATCTGAGTTCGAGGATACATGGATAATCCGAGAAGAGCTACAAAGAATTGATCCTGATCTACTTAAACACTATCAGAGCTGAGGTGGTCTTTGTTTGACAGAGTCAAATTCTCTCCAATCTGGGAGAATTGGTGTGGACATCAGTCACCGTGATTCATGATGGCTCGATGGTTGATAGAGCCTTAATTTTATTGAGTCCTATAATTTTTATTTTTGAGTCCTGTAATGAATTGAGTCCTTAGATTGGGTTTGATCTCCTAGTTAGGGTCAACTATTTGGGTTTGATTTATAATTAAGTTCAATTCAAGTCGGCCACCTGGATGAGTTTTATGGAGGCATGCCACCTTAAAGTCACATGCCTAGATGACTTCTTCATATGCGCACATCGGAGATCTTCTTAATAGATATTTGAAAATCAAATGCCATCCATGCCCAGATATTCTTTATGCATGGGATTAGAGATCTTCACAAAATAGAATACCACCTAGATTGGCGCATCCTACCTCCACTCACCTTCTTTCTATTTAGTTTGTTAGTATTTTCTTTTAAAAGAAAAAACAAAGAGTCTTGTAATCATCGGATGTTTTGAGAATAAAAATTATATTTATTTCTTTCTTCCTACGTGCTCTCTTCTTTCTCTCCACCGACTAATCCCTTATCCTTCTCTTCCTCTCTTCCTTTCTTCTCTCTTCTATCTCTCTTCTAAAATTCCCCTCAAGTTTGAAGGTTGAAGAAAGAAGAAACTTCAACAATCTCTCCTTTCGCAAGATCTAATTTCAGCATCATAATAGTCTAAATTTCTAAATCTACGCCATCCTTCATGATTGCTGATATATTTCTGTTGATGCAGGCAATTCTTCATATACTCAGATCGAATCCTCGTGATCATGGATGACAGGAGAACTTGCAAATAACCATGGCTTGAATCGATGTTCTGAATCCTCCTTCATCTAGAAAACTTCATCGACGTGTTTTGTGAGATCCCTTATTTCTGAAAAATCTAAGTAGATCATTATTATTAATAGTTAATCCAATGCTTCTTTATTAATTATATCTGAATGCCCTAATCATAGATGATTTCTCAATCGTTTGCACCGAATCTAGATCTAAGGGCTGTTCAACATGCATGCATATCAATGATATATTTTTCTGGATTTTAGCATAATCATCTCTTTAATTTTGGGCTTGCTGGCTATCTTTAATTGTTAATAAATTTAAATGTTTTCTTCCTCATGATCTGAATTGTTCCACATTAAGAGAGAGAGCATATGAGTAGAATTTCATATGTTTCGACAGTGAATTCTATCATGTACTCCATGACATGTACATGACCAGATATGGCGTACTTACTAGGAGTAGTGAGTAGATACTAGTCTGATTCAAGAAAGAACCACTGGAAGGTTGTTAAACCAATCCTAAAGTATTTAAGAAATATTAAGGACCCATGGCTTGTTTATGGTCAGTTAGATTCGAGAAATGTGTGATTTACAAACTCCAACTTTCAATCTAATCATGATGATAGCAAAAGTGTGTCAGGGTATGTGTTTACCTTTAATGATGGAGCTGTCTACTGGAAGAGTTTCAAGCAGTATACTATGGCCGACTCAGTTTGTAAGGTAGAGTATGTCGCTGCATCAGATGCTGCCAAAGAAGTGGTATGGCTAAAAAAATTCATCATCGAGCTTAGAGTAGTATCCTTCCTTAATGGTCCAGTTCTGCTCTTCTATAATAGCTCTAGAGTCATTGCTTAGACAAAGAAACCAAAGGCACACCAGTAGATGAAGCATATTCTATGTCGCTACCATTTTATCCGAAAGATCATAGATCAAGATGACGTCGACCTTCAAAAGATTAACGGAAAGGAGAACCTGATTGACCCATTTACTAAAGTTATTATGGTAAAGGAGTTCGACAATTTCAAGTCGAAGATGGATATTAGATACTATATTGATTGGCTTTAGTTCAAGTGGAAGATTGTTAGGAATAGTATCCCAAAATCAATCATCAGTCTGTTGATGATTGAGCCATTTTTATATTTATTTACTAATTATTAATGAATAAATATTATTTTGACTTTTTTATCATATTTTTTTGCATCTTCTAGTGAACTCCTATGTTGTGATGAAGTCCTTGGGACTATTTATAATTGATAAAGAAGGATTTATCATTTAGTCTTTAAATTTGTTTACAATCAAATGATACGTCGTTATCAAGGATAACAATGTTTATCGAGTGTAGGTCATTATATGCCATATTGATTAATTGTCCTTTTAATTAAGAAGTATAGAGATACTGATATGGCATGTAGGTGAGATGTAGGGGTACATCTGCACTAAACATAACCAACTTTAAAGCTTTCTACTATCAATATTTGCTTCGAAGGGATACCGGTATAAGTATCCCTTCGATCTAAGATCACCATGGTGACTTTCAAGCAACTCATTGTGCTTTGATATCAAACTATCTAAATTTTTAATTCAATGATGAAACGTTTCTGAGCACAGTTAAGTACTTGAGGAGTCGGTGTGTGTATCAAGATGGATTGATCACTCCAGATTTTAGGAGCTGTGTTTAATTATGTTTAAATTTAGCAAACCCTTGGTCAGGTTAGTCCTTATGAGGAGTCACAGGACTAATTGCATTGAGGTATGATATGGATGTACTTTTTAGAATTGGTAGTTAAACTCTGAGTCATCCTAAACATAGAGCTCAAAGGGATGGATTATACGATAACCATATTCGAGTAGATTCTGAATATTGTGATTGCGACTATTCATCCTATCCGGATATCAGATACCATTACTAGAAGATCACATCGATTAGTACAAAAAGTAGTTCTTATATTACTAGCTTAGGTTCGAACCTACGAGGTCACATACATTAAAGATTCCTACCTAATCTGATGGCTAATGAAGAGTCCTACTAGAATGAAACTCTATGATCAAGAGTCCCACTGGATCGAAACTCTATGATCGAAAGTCCTAGTACATTAGAACTTTGAGTTCTACTTATCTAAAACTCTATGATCAAGAGTTCTACTGGTCTGAAACTCTATGATCATGAGTTTCACTCAATTGGGATACTGGAGTTAAGAGTTCCACTGGGTTGGGACTCTTCGATCAAGAGTTTCATATGGATGGGACTCTATTGCTCGGATATCCATTGGATTTGGACTCTATATTTATGAGAAATTTAATTAGTGATTTGATTACTAATTAACTTAATTTGATTGAGTGATGAGTTTTGGATCAAGTCTAATTGAATTGGATTCAGTTGGGTTTGACCCGATTAGGTTATGAGATGACCTAATCGTTGAGGAGATTTATTTTCTTATTTGATCAGGGGTTAGGCTTAATTAATTTTTAATTTGATTAAAATTTAATTAAGTTTAATTAAGCCTAAATTAGTTGAATTAAATCTGATCAAATTGGGCCTAGCCAAATTCGTTTGGATTAGATTTAATTGGATAAGGTTCTTTTAAGACTAGTTTCACTAGTCTTTCCTGCGCCACATCATCCTGACTTGCACCCATTTTTTTTTCATGAGAATTTTGAATTGTCATAAGTTTTCTATGCCCAAAGGGAGTTCATGCTTAGGTTTCTCACACCCCAAAATGGATAGATTTTGGTTGGTTATCATTTGAATTCAAATGGAGTTTGAATTTGAATGGGCAACCACCTTATCTTATCCCTCCACATGCTTTGGACTCTGTTTAGCACAAATAAAAGAGGTTTCTGGGTTGGTGCATGTGACATCTCTAAAGAGAAATCCTTCTTAATGTAGTCCACCCTCTTGTGCATGAAAAAATATCGAGAGTTTCCTGAGAGAAATTCCAGAAAGTGTATTGTGCTGGGTTCTGGGTGAGTGCTTCCCTAGGATTTTGGAAAAAGATTTTGTGAGTTCTGAGTGTCAGAAATCTACAAAATTTTTAGAACTTCCTCATCCTCTCTACCACCTTTGGTAATTTTTTGGAGCATCCAAAAAATCACTGGAGGGTGATCGATCTATATCTGTCTATATCAACCATCGAAGCTTCCAGCATTGAGCTAGCACTTGAAAGGAGCCGATCAGGACCAGGCCCTCGTGTGGATGATCCATGGAGGCTAGATGATGTGTATGGCTGCATTGCAATAAGAGGACCTCCCCAGCGGTATTTTAGTTACGGTGATCGACTACCTGCGTAAGGTATTATATTGTGAACATAAGTTATGTATGAACAGTAAATATGATTTACTGCATGCTATTTTTATTTTCAGATTTTAATACATATATGTTACATTACGGTTCTAGGTGTAGGGTTTTGTTGATATTGTCAATAGATCTTAAAATTATTTAGATTAATTTTTAAATTATACTATATGATTTTTCAAAATTTTTTTGAAAGTAGAGCTAGAAATCCTGTACTATTTTCCATCAGATGCACATTATATTCTTATGTTTCGTTCTTATGCAACACAAGATTGAGAGATACTACAACATCTTATTGGGCAAAGTTCTCTCCCTCGATCTTTGCTGACTCTAGTAGATATCGTTTCTACTAGCCAAGTAGAGCATAAAAGGAGAGCTATGTATGCTAGCCATGCTTATCAAATTTGGTTTGCTCGAAATGAGCAAAATTTTCAACCAGGGGGCTTATCTCCATATCAACTTGTGCACAAGGTATTGGTTGGCACTACATTGTCCTTTGAACCTAATTCTCTTGTATTTCCATCATGGCACTGGGGCAATTTTTCTACATCTTCATCACATGCACTTTCCCACTATACTATAAGAAAAATCACATACACCCATGCCTTTCAGTCATACATTGATAAAAAGGTCAAATTCTGAAAAAAAGGTTGTATATACTCATGTTTGTCAAACATAAAAATGCTATAATTAATTTTTAAGTTACATTTCAATGATTAAATATGAGTAAATCAAATCTACTAAAGAGTAAACATGGGTAATACAAATTTGCTAAAAAATATACTAAGTATTGAAGAAAAGTGACATGCATCAAGAGAGGAGTGCCAAAATAAAGAAAAAATGAAAAAAAGGAAACCTTGATGTCCCACCAATAGGAACCCCGACATCCCATCTCCTGGATTAGACCGCATGGAGGCATAATATTAGAAATAAGAACTTCACTAACGAAATTTACTGATGAATGTGATTCATTAAAATTTTTTGATGGATCATTGATAGTTTTTCATCAAAAAATACAATAAAATATAATTGATATGTCTTAAAATCTCTGATAAATTTCTGATCGATTTAGTGATCGATTTAGAAACAACTCCATCCAAATTTTTAACAAAAATAAAAAAAAATATATCAAAAATATTTATGATTAATTTAGTGATAAATTATTTATCAGTGATTTTTCTTATGAAGAATTGTATCAGAAGCATAATTTCAAAAAATTTTAAATTATTAAGATAATTCTATTAGTGATTTTAATAAGTTTAAAAATAAAGTTAAAATCTGTGATGGATAATCCATCAAAAATTGAAATCATAAGTTTGGAAAATAAAATATATAATTTTTTAATTTTTATAAAATAAATTTATAATAGGTAGATGGAAAGATTTGAACTTAAAATCCTTGAATAACATGTGCACTATCTTATCCCCCAAGGTCTAATCAAATCTTTCATATATTATGATTGATAGGATATTTATACCATTTAAATCCTTACATATAAATCAAGTCAAAATCCTTACCCATTGACTCGAAGAAAGCTAGCAGAATCTAAAAATTTAGATTGGATTCGAATTGAATTTTGGACTTCTAAATAAAATTCTATATTTATTTTTTAAAAATTATCAATAAAAATATTTTTTTATCATATTTTAGATTTTTGGACTCAGATCCAAATGTGAATTTCATTTGGATGACATTTTCCAAACTAAGTAGAATGGCAATCCAAAATTTTGATTAAAATTTGGATCAGGTTTTCAGATCACAGAGATCCATTGTCACCCTTAAGGTGAGATAAATTGCTCCCCTATTATTAAGTAGGACTGGCAATGGGTCAGGTATAAATCGGATTAACCCATATCTATATCCATTCCATAAGTAAAAATTCCATACTCGTAGCCGTCCCATACCCATCTTGGGTTAGGTTGGGTCAGATCAGATCGGATCAAATAGAGATGCGGATATAATCGGATTGGGTATATTAGAAGGATTGGTCGGATCAGATTGGGTATATATTAATAATATAAAATCATCATAATTTTTAATGGTTAAGGTTATGACGTAGAAGCCATAGCAAACAAATATATAGATTTGAGGGATCGGATCTGAAAGGGTGCAAAATCAACTTGATCGTACCGATTCTTGTAGGATTCTGACATTATCAAGCTAGAAAGGTTTGTCATCCGATATTAGAATCTTTATTATTATCCAATTCTGGAAACCTCTCTTCGAGCCCTACAGGCTTGGAAGCTTTGCTGCCATTGTAAATTTCAGAGCCTAATTAAATTGTCTAATAGGCCTACGGGAGTGTGCAAAATTATCTTGGATTGGGTTTGGGTTAGGGCATACCATTACTTGTACCCGATCCAAACCTACTTTGGGTATTTTTTTTAGGACCCATACTGGTCTCGAACTTCAATCGGGTCAGGTAAAATCTACCCCATTATAATTAGGTTTGATCAAATTATCTTATTAAAATAAATTAGTTTTGATTTAATATATTTGGATTAGTTTAAAATTGAACCCTATTAAAATCCCTCCATATTTTTTTATTGTGATATTGTAAGGATATGATGTTTTGCACAAATCTAAAAGTTAAAAAAAAAAGTAAAACAAATCAAACGAAGCTGGGGGGAGTCTGCGTCTTCCTCTCCCATGCATCTTCCTCTCTCGTGTTCTCTCAATCTGATTCAAAGTCTTTCAAGAACCCAAGAATCCCTTCTATAAGAAGGCATTCACCCTTCCATTGAGTCCCATCAAGATCTCCCTAAGAAAAACATCGTCGATCGCCATTGATTTTTCTTGGTTTTCCACCAGAAGTACCATAAACATGGTAACTTTCTCCATCAGAAAAACCACCAGAGAATAGTCCTTATTCGACTCGCTGGACCTAGGTAAGTTTTTCCCCTCCCTTTTCTTCCTTTCCCCAACCTTCTTCTCGTCATCAACACACGGTGAGGAGCCAATAGGCCGTTGGTTTATTCAAACAGGGAACACCCTATTTTATTTTTGTTATTCTGCCAAGTGTCGTCGATAGCTGCTATCATTGGAGCGAGTGCCAGGGGCCATGGCTTCCCTGCTACCGGGAGCTGCCATGGATGGCCGGCCCCATCTTCCACGGTCATATGCGAGAAAGGAAGAAGATAGGGAATAAACTCTAGTTTTGGAGAAGAAGAAGAGCCGAAGAAGGCTTTCTCCCCTCCTTTCTCTTTGTTTCCCTAGGCTTCTTCTCATCACCGATGCATGGTGAAGAGTTGGCAGCAGGCCGTCAGTTTATACAAATAGGGCAATCATGTTCTTTGTTTTATTTCTATTATTCCACTAGCTACCACCATTGGATCCATTACTGATGGCCACGGCTTCCTCGATGCTGGGAGCCGCCATGGGTGGCTGGCCCCATCTTCCATGACTTCCCCACTACTGTGACCAATTTCCCTATTTCTATTTTGGAGAAGAAAAGAAGAGACGGAGAGGCTATCTCAATCCTATGAAGAAAAAAATAAAGAAAAAAGAAAAATAAAAGAAGAACAAAAAAATAAAAAAAATAAAAAAAATAAAAAAAATAAAAGAAAAAAGAAAAAAAGAAAAAGAAGAAAAAAGGGAAAGAAAAAGAAAAAGGGAAAGAAAAAGAAAAGAGAAAGAAAAAAAAGAAAAAGGGAAAAAAAAGAGAAAAGAAGAAGAAGAGACGAAGAAGGCTATCTTTATCCCATGAAAAAAAAATAAAAAGTAAAAAAAATAAAAAAAATAAAAAAGGAAAAAGAAAAAGAAAAGAAGAAGAAGAGATGGAGAAGGCTATCTCTGTCCAGTGAGAAAAAATTGTAAAGAATATATGACCATGAAGAAGAAAAAAGAAAAAGAAAGAAAAAGAAAAGAAGAAGAAGAGATGGAAAAGGGTATCTCTATCCCGTGAAAAAAAAATAAAATAAAAAGAAAAAAAAAGGAGAAAAATATGTTTGTAGCTTAATAAATTTCTAATGTTCTGATCAGATTATGAATCTATTTATGTTTATTGTCTATGTTTTAGGTATTGGATTGGAGCATATCAGATTGGATTGGAGCATATGGAATTGAATTGGAGCATTAGTTAGATTAAATTAGATTGGAGCACATTGGTCACATTGGATTGGAGCATGATGAATACATTAAATTATTGCCATCCACAACATCTCAGGCATCATCTAGCTTTGATACCAAATTATAGACCCATGATATCACTCGAATGCCACTCATCCTTGACATCACAAGCCTCGATACCATATTGTGAAAGTTCCTGATCCTTAGCATGGACCTGAAGGAACCTATTGTTAGATATATATGCCCTAGAAGCCAGAATTGGCTGACACTTATCATACACTTCTAGGGGCAAAATTATAATTTTGACTAATATGAATAAAATGGGTTATTTTCTATCACATATGTGTATTTAGTGTCTGCGATACATCCTTTGAGTTAATGGTAATGATAATTCATATTTTCAAGAGTTGAAAATTTAAGACATGAATAATCATTATTAACTCATAAATTGCTCCCGACCATAGGATCATCACGAGGATGGTGATTGATCCGGAAGGTTGGTGTATAATCGCTTCTCTTTAGTAGATGAGTCTTAAGTCTACGGTATGGAGACACCAGAGCGAGAGTATAGATACTCGTTAGAGAATGAGGGCACTGAGCGTGACCACCTCGAGTAGTCATTAGGGAGTCTACCTTCTCATCAATGACTGACTCGATGCTGCAGTAGTGTGTCTGGTTCTTTGACCTGAGGTGCATCGGCAGTTCACCTTGAGGGTGTTATAGTTTGACTACACCATTACTCGATCTCCTAGCCATATGGAACCCTGAGGTGTATGTTGGCTATAGCATGTTCATTGTAGGAACTGGATGGCATCAAGATGGAATCTATCTACCTCGGTGGTAGAGGAGCAGCCCTATGATGATCATGAGAATCAAGTCCTGAAATCCATGGCCATGGTAGAGTGAAATAATAGAAAGAATTTCTATTTAGATTTTCACATCGGACTCGAATCGAATGATTACATCATATGACAGAGATTAGGGTTTGACGAGTTTACCTTAACCCTAATCTGATCGGGGCTCAAGATAGAAGAACTTAATCACACAGGTAGCTGCACCAAGAGGTTCGCATTCAGCTTTGATGGGTTGCCACCATATACTACACCCCAAAGGCCTTTTCTCCTCTCCTCCTCCACGCCAAAGCTTCTTCTCCCTCTCCTCTCCACGTCCAAAATAGTTTTGGAGCTTGGTTGGTGCGATCCAGGCAAGAGAAAGGCGATCAAAAGCTAGAAGGCTGCACTGCTGCAAAGGACGACTGCTGATCTTCAAAAGGAGTTTTGAAGATCCTCCAGATCAAATCCAGATCTAATTTTTGGAGACGTGATAGAGAAGAAGAGGATCTCCAGATCCAGCCCGAGTGGATACTGGTAGAGGCCAGGCGCTTGCGTGGCTAGATCCAGAACCTTCCGCTGCATATAGGATCATCAACAGGGTAATAGGATTACCCAAATCAGGTAAATTAAATTTGATTTAATTTATTCTTATTTTATTTTATTTATTAAAATAATAAGAATTAGATCTAAAATATCCTAGATCTGATACAGATCAAAGAAAAAAATTTTTGAAATATATCTCTTGATCTGATCAGATCTGAACGAACCTGAACCAGAAAATCAGGATTTTCCTTCAACTGGTATCAGAGCCATGGTTCTAAAAATATTTAGATCTAATTTTAAATTTATTTTAATCAAAAAATAATTGATTTCAGATGTCACATGAGATGTGATCAGATCTAAAATTAGAAAAAATTAAAATTAAATGATTAGGATCTAAGATTAGAAGATATGCATGACTAGTTCTAGAATAGAATAGTTCTATAGAATAGTCTTGCATGTTTTCAATTTAATTTGATTAACCCATATTTTAGATCCATTTATTTACTATTTTTTGATATTATAATGGTTATAATAACATCTAAAAAATAGCAAATAAAATTATTTAATTTTAAAACATCATATGAGATGTGATTGATGCATGTCTAGACTAGTTGTAGAATAGTTCTACATAGTTGTCTAGATTAGGGTTTATTTTGATAAGATCAATTTAAATCTAATTTTTAGATTATTATGAGATAATTTAGATCTGAAAACATACATGATTCGATACATGAGATGTATGCAAAATATGCCATGATTAGATCTACTTTGTATATGAGATATATGATATAGATCTGATACTGTTTTGTAGTATTGAATGTTCTTGATTAAGGCATTCCTCTTGGCCGTCCGGTCATAAGAATGAAGAAGGGTTTAAAGGCCCTCTCTTTCCATTCGATGGGGTGTTCTTATGACGTGTAGGGGTGCTGCGTGTTCGTCCTTAATCAGAAATCCAAAACTTACTTTCTGCAAAACCCTAGATCCTGAAACCCTAGGATTTATTGTGCATATTTTGTTTATGAACCCTACTTAATTAAGAATTAAGTTTATGGAATATTAATTAGGTCTAAAATTGAGAATTTTAGATCTAAGACATATTCATAATACTGGGTTCGGGCTTGGGTAGCTCAATTAGGTCTAAGCGGTTGATCAAACCGAATCAAGAGTTGGTTAGATGGGATCAACAATGCTTAAATTGACCAGCCTAATAGGATTAAGTCTGGGTCAAGATCGAGTCACGATCAAGCAAGACCTAATTAGGCTCAGAGGTTAGAGTCTGGATTGTAGGCTAACCCAATTGGTTCTGGCTCAACAATTTGGTGTCTAAGGTAAGTTTGGCACATACGACCGACTGATTTTTAATTGGAAGCTACTCGACCTGAATGCGTTCTTGTACGAGTTAATGGCATATTCCTTCCACCGATCTCACTTACCTGGCCATATCTATTGACACAGTTCTGATCTGAGGTGGTCAATAATCCGAGCTAACCCATGCCACTAGGTTAGTCATAATTGTTATGACTAAGCCAAGTCTAGTTTAATGAGACCTGAATCAATTCTCCCTAAGAAAAGATTAAGTCTGAGGTCTTCCACCATTGTAGAATGTGCGGGCCCTTCCCGGGGTTGATTATTCTCGGCTGGATACAGTGGCTCAGTTGCACCGAAAAGATGCAACCATGTCTATTAGGCATTGGATGCTATGGGCTGGAGGATGAGTTGGGCTCAATATTTTGGATACGGTGAGAGACTCAATTAGGAATCCAGTCTATGCAAATGGTGGGTCTGACTTAACTAAGGAGTGGATCAATATTCTGGATACGGTGAGATTCATGAATTAGAGACCAAGTTTGGGTGCACCATGATTAGAGAATCATTGAACAAGAGTTGTTCACTCATTGGCTAACCCATCACCAATAACTGTTAGGTGAGGTGATGAGTCAGTTGGTGAGACCGCACCACCCACTAGAAATCATTAATCGTGGAGATTTTTGCATCTCTACAGAGGGAGTGTAGGGATCCGAGAAAATAGTGGAAGCTAATTTATTTAAAAATAAAATTCCTAAATAAATTGGTCAAGTCAAAATTACAGTATCTAACTAGAATCTTTGACTCTCTACAGAAAAATGTCTGCGTCCAACCCATTGGCACGTATATCCTGGACACACATAGACTGACTGGACCCAATTATAAAGATTGGCTCAAGAACTACAAAATTATTTTGGATTTCGAGAAGTTAACCCATGTACTTGGACCAGGATCCTCCCATCTTACCAGCCCGTCCATCTATTGAACAGAGAGCGTCTCTGGAAAAAATGGATAGACGAAGATAATAAGGCCAGATATTACATGTTGGGCTCGATGTCTGATGAGCTCCAGCGCCAACATGAAGATATCGGGACTGCTCGCCAAATGTTGGCTCACCTGTAGGAGATGTTTGGTGAACAGAGTCGCGCAGCCAAATATCAAGTCACGAAATGACTTTTTAAGGCTAAGATGCGTGATGGGCAGTCAGTCCAAGATCACTGTCTGACAATGATCAAGGACATGGAAGAGCTTGAGAAGCTCGGTGTGAAGTTAGACTTGGACCTGCAGAACGATATTATTCTGCAATCCTTGACTGATGCATATGGGCAATTCATCATGAATTACCACATGCATAAACTTCAGAATTCCTTGGCCGAATTAATGAATATGCTGGTTACCGCTGAGCTTTCTATGAAAGGTTCTAAAGGCTCAGTTCTTGCTATGGAAACGGACTTCTTCCAAAAGAAAGTCTTCTGGAAAGAAAAAGAAGTCTGTGAAAAAGCAAAAGGTGGAAGGATCAAAGAAGAAGAAGGCAGAGCCGAAGAAGAAGGCCGATGTCAAAGGAAAGTATTTCCATTGCAACAGCGACGGCCATTGGAAAGCGGAAACTGCCCTACTTACCTGGCCACCCTGAAAGAACAAGAAGGAAGGTCCTTCTGGAGGTATGCTCGTTATTGAGTCTAACCTTACGGTTTCTTCTGCATCCAGTTGGGTGCTTGACTCTGGTTCTAGTGCTCATCTGTGCACTTCTATGCAGGATCTTGAGGATAGCAGGAGGCTGAGGGATGGAGACATGATCCTACGTGTCGGTAATGGAGCAAGAGTTGCTGCAGTAGCCGTGGGAAACATACCCTCTTCGATTACCATCTGGTTTAGACTTAGTTTTGAAAGACTGTTATTTTGTGCCTGCAGCTAGCAGGAAATTTGATTTCTGTTTTCATGCTTAGCACAAGAAGGTTATGTGATCACCTTCTTTAAGGACCATTGTAACATTCTTTATGAAAGAAATAAAATTGCAAATGGTTTTCTTATTAATGATCTTTATCAGCTACATATTGATGTACCTATTTTAACTATCGAGCAAAACGTGAATGCCAAATGACCTAGGGATAGTTTAATATAGACAGATATTGATGATCTTGTCTAGGTATGGGTATGTGTATCTTATGAGACACAAGTCTGAAGCTTTTGAAAAAAGTTCAAAGAATTCAGACATGAAGTAGAAAAACAAACTGAAAAACCCATTAAGATTCTTCGATCAGATCGAGGAGGTGAATACCTTAGCCGGAAAATTCCTAGACTATCTAAAGAAAAAATGGCATAGTCTCTCAATGGACTCCACCAGGAACACCTCAACTCAACGGATTTCAGAACGGAGAAATCGGACTCTATTGGATATGGTTCGATCCATGATGATGAGCTTCACAGACCTTCCCTGATTTTTTTTTTGGGGACACTCATTGTTAACTTCAATTTATCTACTGAATAGGGTTCCCTCTAAAACCGTTCCTACCACACCGTATGAGATATGGCACGGTAAGAAACCAAGTCTGAGTCATCTCAGAATTTGGGGTTGTCCAGCTCATGTCAAAAGACAACAAGCGACAAGTTAGAGTTTAGGTCCTTCAGAGCTCGATTCATAGGATATCCTAAAGAGTCATTAGGATACTATTTCTACATTCCAGAAAGACCACAATGTGATTGTGAGTCGACATGCCATCTTTCTTGAAAAAATAGTTTATTCAAGATAGCGGCATTGAAAAAAATAGATCAAGCTTGATGAGAAAGTCTCACAAGTGGAACGAGCTAAGGACCAATTGGAACCAAATCAGTTTGAGCCAATAAGAACACTACCTCCTCCACCTCGTAGATCGGAAAGAGTTTCCCATCCCCCTGAAAGAGATACTTAGGTATTATTTCAGAGGAAGTAGAGAAAATGTTCCTCGTAGGTAATGGTGCTCATGGTGATGATCCCAAAACCTACAACGAGGCGATATCAGATATCGACTCTGAGAAATGGCTAGAGGCAATGCAGTCAGAAATTGACTCGATGCACTCAAACCAAGTCTGGACCTTGGTAGATCCACCAGAAGGTATAGTACCTATTGGATGTAAATGGATCTTCAAGAGAAAGATTGGTGCAGATGAAAATGTGGAGACATTCAAGGCTAGACTAGTGGCAAAAGGTTATAGTCAACGCGAAGGCATTGACTATCAGGATACCTTTTCCCCAGTGGCTATGCTAAAATCCATCCGCACATTGCTTGCCGTTGCAGCCTATTTCGATTATGAAATATGGCAAATGGACATGAAAATGGCAGTTCTTAAATGGATATCTTGAGGAAGATATCTATATGGAACAGCCGCTAGGTTTCACATCCAGTGATACTGATCACAAGGTTTGCAAGCTGCAAAGGTCCATATATGGACTTAAGCAAGCATCTCGGAGCTGGAACACTCGTTTCAATGATGTGATCAAAATATTTGGTTTCATCAAAAATGAAGAGGAACCATGTATTTTCAAAAAGGTCAGTGGGAGCGCTGTTGTCTTCCTCGTATTGTACGTGGATGACATCCTCCTTATTGGGAATGATATTCCCATGTTGACGACAGTCAAAATATGGTTGTCAAGGAATTCTCCATGAAAGACCTAGGTGAAGCATCCTTTATTCTAGGAATTAAGGTCTATAGGGATAGACCGAATAGGATGCTAGGACTTTCACAGAAGATGTACATAGAGGAAGTACTAAAGAGGTTTAGTATGGAAAACTCTAAGAGGGGATTAATACCCTTCAGACATGGTATTCATCTTTCCAAGAAGATGTGCCCTAGCACACCTGAGGAAATAGAACGCATGAGCAAGATCCCTTATGCTTCTGCAATAGGGAGCCTCATGTATGCCATGCTATGTACACGACCTGATATAGCCCATGCTGTGAGTGTCACAAGCAGATATCAGTCAAATCCAGGTGAAGAACACTGGACTTCTGTGAAATGTATCCTTAAGTACTTGAGAAGAACTAAGGATATGATGTTGGTCTTTGGTAACGGAGAACTCCAAGTCCAGGGATACACAGACTCAGATTTTATGTCTGATATAGATGATCGAAAGTCGACATCTGGCAGTCTGTTTGTGTGCAATGGTGGTGCTGTCAGCTGGAAGAGTTTCAAGCAAATAGTGATAGCAGATTCCACCATGGAAGCAGAATATATCGCTGCATCAGAGGCTGCGAAGGAAGCATTTTGGTACAAGAAGTTTGCTGCAGAAATCGGAGTAATGCCATCAGATGCCATTCCTCTATACTGCGACAACAATGGCGCCATAGCCCTTGCTAAGGAGCCGAGGTCTCACCAAAAATCCAAGCATATTGAGCGGCGATACCACCTCATCCGTGATTACCTCGAGAAGGATTACGTCGAGGTCAAGAGAGTCGACTCCGCAGATAATGTGGCAGACCCACTTACAAAGTCCGTTGGGCCAGCAGAAGTTCGAAGCCCACCTTGAGAAGATGGGACTTAGACTTGTAGCCAATTGGCTTTAAGGATAAGTGGGAGATTGTTAGATATATGTGCCCTAGAAGCCAGAATTGGCTGACACTTGTAATACACTTCTAGGGGCAAAATTATAATTTTGACTAATAATCAATAAAATGGGTTATTTTCTATCACATATGTGTATTTAGTGTCTGTGATACATCCTTTGAGTTAATGGTAATGATAATTCATATTTTCAAGAGTTGAAAATTTAAGACATGAATAATCATTATTAACTCATAAATTGCTTCCGACCATAGGATCATCACGAGGATGGTGATTGATCCGAAAGGTTGGTGTACAATCGCTTCTCTTTAGTAGATGAGTCTTGAGTCTACGGTGTGGAGACACCGGAGCGAGAGTATAGGTACTCGTTAGAGAATGAGGGCACTGAGCGTGACCACCTCGAGTAGTCATTAGGGAGTCTACCTTCTCGTCAATGACTGACTCGATGCTGCAGTAGTGTGTCTGGTTCTTTGATCCTGAGGTGCATCGGCAGTTCACCTTGAGGGTGTTATAGTTTGACTACACCATTACTCGGTCTCCTAGCCATATGGAATCCTGAGGTGTATGTTGGCTATAGCATGTTCATTGTAGGAACTGGATTGCATCAAGATGGAATCTATCTACCTCGGTGGTAGAGGAGCAGCCCTATGATGATCATGAGAATCAAGTCCAGAAATCCATGGCCATGGTAGAGTGAAATAATAGAAAGAGTTTCTATTTAGATTTTCACATCGGACTCGAATCGAATGATTACATCATATGACAGAGACTAGGGTTTGACGAGTTTACCTTAACCCTAATCTGATCGGGGCTCAAGATAGAAGAACTTAATCACACAGGTAGCTGCACCAAGAGGTTCGCATTCAGCTCTGATGGGTTGCCACCATATACTGCTAGGTGTCACTGGTGGATTTTGGGAGCAATTAGAATGATTTAGATGATCGATCATTCTAGCTGTTCGAATCAGAAGAGTTCTCTGATCCATCGAAAGGAGTTTCGATGATGTCGATGATAGAGATCATGACATATCCCATTACCATACAGAACTGAACCTAACTGGGTCACACAAATAAGGGTTTGAATCTGGTGATCATCAATTGAACTGATCCTAGTTCAATTGATCTGAATGAGATTCAATTAGGTTCAAGAAAATCGTGCTAGCACTCGATTGAACCTAACGTTCTTCTTTTACTATCATAAATAAGTTGTCCTGTCTGAGCCAAAGGAGTTTGTGCTCAATCAGAGGCCTTCATATGGTCTGACTGGAGGTTGTCCAAGTCAGAAAAGGTTGTCTTATTTTGTAAGACATTACCTGCCATTTTTGGTCACCTGCCATTTCTTGTTCTTTGACTTTGGTCAAAAGTCTACCTTTGACTGGTCAAACGTTGACCATTGACACTTTGACTTTTGACCACATGTCACGCACCTATTGGAGAGCTGGTGGGGGCCTGTCCCCTTGCCAGAACCTAGCAAGGAAGGAGGGCGCACGCCACCCTAGGCGTGTGCCCAAGCTGGAGGCGCCTAGGAGTCCTTGTTGGACAAGGACTCCATCTCCTTTTTGGATTCCAATTAGAGTTCTTCTAAGAACCAACTTTGACTGGTCTTAGGCACCCTCTAAGGAGGAATCCAGGAGACTCTATTTCCACCAATCAGATTTAGATCTGATTTCACAAAGGATTGTGATTGGTTGGAAAGAAGAGGAGTTGGATCACGGTTAGTCTATAAATAAGACCCTGTACCCAACTCAAAAAGGCTAAGAGTTTCCATACGCCCAAAGGCCTTTTCTCCTCTCCTCCTCCACGCCAAAGCTTCTTCTCCCTCTCCTCTCCACGTCCAAAATAGTTTTGGAGCTTGGTTGGTGCGATCCAGATCAAAGAAAGGCGATCAAAAGCTAGAAGGCTGCACTGCTGCAAAGGACAACTGCTGATCTTCAAAAGGAGTTTTGAAGATCCTCCAGATCAGATCCAGATCTGATTTTTGAAGATGTGATAGAGAAGAAGAGGATCTCCAGATCCAGCCCGGGTGGATACCGGTAGAGGCCAGGTGCTTGCATGGCTAGATCCAGAACCTTCCGCTGTATACAGGATCATCAACAGGGTAATAGGATTACCTAAATCAAGTAAATTAAATTTGATTTAATTTATCTTTACTTTATTTTATTTATTAAAATAATAAGAATTAGATCTGAAACATCTCAGATCTGATATAGATCAAAGAAAAAATTTTTTGAAATATATCTCTTGATCTGATCAGATCTGAACGAAGCTGGACCGGGAAATCAGGATTTTCTTTCACCTATGACGTTCTCTATCGGTAGCAAACCATAGATCCAACACCTAGATCTATGCTGGGGCATCTCCCTCCTTGGGCTTGAGGGAGGTGCCCTCTCTCTTTAAGGCTTCTTCAGGAATCTAGGGCAACTACACTAGAGAGAAGAGAAGAAGAGAGAATTGAGGGAGAAAAGGTCTGTATTCCACAGCATAAGAGGGAGGTGCCCTCTCTCTCTAAGGCTTCTTCAAGAATCTAGGGCAAATACACTAGAGAGAAGAGAAGAAGAGAGAATTGAGGGAGAAAAGGTCTGTATTTCACAGCATAATGAAATCCTAATACAACCTATGTATTTATACATAGCCATTAGGCCCAACCAAAAAACTTTCCGGCTAACCCAATATATAAAAGCACTCACCGAGCCTATGTATACCTATGTCTCCCATGCTCTCATCCTCTAGATCTAGACCTAACCTATACATAAATTAGCCTCTTTAAGACCTCTCAAACCAGGCCTTAAGACCCCTAGGATCAATCCAGACCCTAGCCCAAAACAGACCCTCACGTAACTCTGCTCACGCACTGAGCCGACTCAGTCTCAGCACTGAGCTGACTAAGTTCCACCAGGTTGGCTCAGTCTGAAACTGAGCCGGCCCAATCTTGTATCGTGCCTGTAGTTTTGAATGCTCAGCTCTCTATTTTGCCTGTGCTTTAAGACTTAGCCGATCCAATTTTGGACTGAGCCGGCTAACCTGTAGAAAATCTCCTTTCTGCAGTTTTGATTCTCCAGCTTTGGTTCCTTGCTTCACCTTAAATTCTAGGTTTCTAAAGCACCAACCAAGCCCCTAGAATCTCCGAAGCCAACATCCTGACTCCTCCCGTGGCCTCCTAAGACTTGGGAGCACTATAAATCCTCATAATCTCTACCTTGGTGCTCCCAAGCCTTGGCAAATCCCTCGACAATAACCTCCTGCACGATCCCACTATCCCTACGCATTTAACAGCCCCTTGTGCAATCATCACCTCCGCCAATCCTCTTCAGCTGTTGTGCACTCTTGAGGCCTTTGGGATAACCGCCTCCACCACTGAAGACCTTGGCTTTCACCTCTGCACCATCCTGAAATTGTAGGATCTCTTTTGCTTAGCAACTGCATCATTTTTTCTAGACTTTCCTGGAGAACCTGTAACATTCCTGTACCGACACTCATTGCAAATCCTGATATGGTCTCCTCAGAACTATGCCTATCCTTCTGCACATGCCACTCCATCTGGAACTATGCATCACTGATACTAGTGCTAGGATATCGATCCTCCCGCCTTCCTCTGCTCTGAACTCATGTCAAATTCCTCTTCAATTGTGAAGCTATCTCTCTAGAGCTCCACCTATATTCGAAGTCCAACTAATGCCATAGAAGCCGACTCTATTATCGAGTCCCTCGAGGCCAACCACTCAATGTTGCACTGCTGAGCCTACCATTGCACCTTGAATACCATCACTGCTCTTTCGAATCTTCTGCACTCTACGGACCCCTTCGAAGCTATCTCGAATACCTCCGCAACCTGCGAGTACCTTCGAAACCCAAGAGCTCATCCAACTCTTCTGAATCCAATGACTAAACCTTAGGAAATTTCATTCTAGTCCTTCTCTTCTGCTCCTACACCAGCCATCGCTTCAGTTGCACCTGGAGAACCATCCTCCACCTGAACCGTGACTCTCCCTGGTGCCCCTATAAAAGAAACTTGATCCATGATACTTTCGACTGCTTGAGACCTCTTGACACTCCCTGGCTCTCCCTAAGACTTGCACCCAGTCTCCCTAAGATAGCACTAACACTCTCTACTGAGATACACTCCTCGACTGCTGCACCACCGAGCCTCTCTTAGTCTCGTGCCTTTAGGAAAGTGCTACTGCAACACTCCAGTGCTCCCTTACTCATCTCTGTGCTGCTCTATAGCTGCCCAGCCCTAACCTACTGAAACTCCATGGATCATCCATCTTCATCACTCCCAAGGCTTCGCAAATTCATGCTCTGATCGAACCGCTGAATACATCTCCAACTACTTTCCCATCTTTCTGACATCGAAGAATGTATAGTCACTTCTTTAGTTTTTCTTCGATCATTATCCCTTGGGAAACCTCTTTTCAATAGTCCTATACTACCCATCTTCCTAGAGAATCCTGATGCTCTCTGCTAAAATACTTTCCTTGGCTGCTGCATCATCGAGCCTCTTTCAACCCTGCATCTCCAGAGAAGTATTACTGCAGCACTCCAGCACTCCCTATCTATCACATAACCATCATACACTCTAGCCTTTTCACTAAGATCGATCAGCAAATCATGCACCAAATCCTTCCATCCCAAAAAATTCCTTCCTATTAATCCTCTCAACCTCCACCTTCAACCCGCTGCTCCTGGTTGGCCAAACCATAGCAACAATAAGGTAGATTTGAGACATACCATGAAATCCTTGTGCAGATTTTTGATTTCATCTTGTATGACTTTTTCTTCCCTTTCTTGCACCATCGGACTTTGAAATCGGCTCTAATACCATATTATCGTTCACAACGTTTCAGGCATTATCTAGCTCTGATACCAAATTGTAGACCCATGATATCGCTCGAATGTCAATCATCCTTGACATTACAAGCCTCGATACCATGTTGCAAAAGTTTCTGAACTTTAGCACGGAACTGAAGAAACCTATGACGTTCTCTATGGGTAGCAAACTATAGATCCAACACCTAGATCTATACTGGGGCACCTCCCTCCTTGGGCTTGAGGGAGGCGCCCCCTCTCTCTAGGGCTTCTTCAAGAACCTAGGGCAACTACACTAGAAAGAAGAGAAGAAGAGAGAATTGAGGAAGAAAAGATCTGTATTCCACAGTATAATAAAATCCTAATACAATCTATGTATTTATACATAGCCATTAGACCTGACCAAAAAACTTTCTAGCTAACCTAATACATAAAAGCACTCACCGAGCCCATGTACACTCATATCTCCCATGCTCTCATCTTTTGGATCTAGACCCGATCCATACATGAGTTAGCCCCCTTAAGACCTCTCAAATCAGGCCTTAAGACCCCTAGGATCAACCCAGACCCTAGCCCAAAATAGATCCTCGCGTAACTCTATCCGTGCACTGAGCTGGCTCAGTCTCAGCACTGAGCCAACTAAGTTCCACTAGATCGGCTCAGTCTGAAACTAAGCCGACCCAGTCCTATGCCATGCCTGCAGTTCCGAACGCTCAACTCTCTATTTTGTCTGTGCTTTGAGACTTAGTCGACTCAGTTTTGGACTGAGCCGACTAATCTATAGAAAATTTTTTTCTACAATTTTGATTCTCCGACTTTGGTTATTTGCTTCATGTTGAATTTCAGATCTCCAAAATACCAACCAAGCCTCTGGAATCTCCGGAGCCAATACCTTGACTCCTTCCGTGGCCTTCCAAGACTTGGGAGCACCATAAATCCTCATATAAATATGACATAAGAAGTATTCAAATTTATGTATTTAATCTCTATTATTTTATAATTGATGCTTCTTGTATTATGTTTCAGGAATAATTAATTATCAAGATGTAATCCTACATCAAGTCCAACATGTCCAAGTTTAAGCTTAATACAAAGTCCAATTAAAAAAAAAAGAAGTAAAGAATATGTGTGGTATTAACATAAAAGAATTTGTTATTTTGAAATTTTTCTTGCCTTGGCATTTAATGGTGAGTATTAAATGCTCTATGGGCGTTGGCTAATTTTGGAGAATGAAAGTTGGCATTTTGATGGCATACATGCGGAGGCTAGCGGAAATGGCTCGCTGACTCGAGCATGCACAAACAAAATAAAGAAAGAAAACTTCATGCAGGGAAAGACAAGAATGCGGGATGCGACTCACAGCAAATGGATTGCAGAATTTTAAGAAAAGAAATAATATTTAAAAATATTTCAAGAGAAAAATTTATATTTTTTTTATTTGCTTTGATCCTTCAATTTCATCCCTCCATCCTTTAGGCCTTATTATTTTCTTTAGTCCCACATATGAAAATCATATAAAATTCTTTCCTCCTATCACCTATAAAAAGGCTCTTGTACCCTCACTTGAGAATTATCCCAGAAATCCTTCTAGAGCCTTGCATTGAGGAAGAGGAAGGGATTACTCCATGAGCAGCTAGGCTAGCAGTGTCAGGAGGGGGGAAGAAATTTTATAACGACATAAAGCGGGTTCTATTATTCTATACTTTCTTATATTTCTTTTGTATGCAATAAAGATTATACTTTTTATTTAAATTATCATAAGTTTTTTATTTGCTCTCTTTTATATGCTTTTATTTATGCTTTCCTGTTAGATTAATATTAGAAATAACTTTTGTTTTCCGAAAACACACCATGATCTATGGATATGGGGCATACCGAGGAAAGAAGAATTGTTTACTTAGTACTTTCTGGAGACATGCCATGATCTATGGGTATGGAACGTGCTGAGAAAATATAGGTATTTTTTTTAAATTAATCACATCTATTTAATTTTAAAAAAAAGAGATACAACTCTGCTAGTGCAAAATTAAGTCAAAACTCTTGAGCTCTTTATTTTATAATTACATCAATTTTAGGATAGTTTATTTTTTAAATTAAAATAAATCTTCTTTCTTTTATTTTGTAATCTCAATTTAGCCCAAGGTTCCTAAAGATATGATCTCAACTCACCCTACCTACGTAGTGAGTAGACTTATTTTTGGTGCTATCAACGACTATGCATCAGAGCATCAATCAGAATAGTATTAAGGCATTTTTAGTTGGTCCAGTATTGAAAGCTAAAGCTTTTTGAGTGGTTTATATTTTATTCAAACTAGTTATTTCAATTTAATAAGATTACATCGATTGTTCACAATATATGCAGAATGTTAATTGTTTGAACCAAGCAAACAAAAGAATATTTTGAAGCTTTTTTAAGTATGTTGAAATATCCTATAAATCATATTTGTTGATTAAATATTGATAGTTATTGCTTGAAATATCATGTAATTTTCCAAATTCCTTTGAATGTTTTCTTATACTCATTATCTTCTCAGCATGTTTCCTTAGATTATTTTTGGTCTATTTGATTGTAGAATATATATTTTTTTTCTTTTTTGAATTATAGGATAATTTTTTTAAAAAAAATAAATTGATTTTATTACATTGCAGACACTTAGAGATTTATCTCCATAGTTTCTCTAACCTTTTATGTGGATATCCGTGTCCACAATGTTAGGGTAATGAGCATTTTTAATCCTTAAAAAGAAATTATTGTCGATCATTGTATGTTAGCCTCTTAAAAAATTTAACTTCAGTATTCTTTACTTATTTTTTTTTTATATTTATTTTAGATACATATATAGCTATGGACATAGATTGGAGTTGGTTGAATCTACAAAGGTATTGAAGATTATTTTATAAGGTTAGAATTTGTATATATATAATAGTTAGATTATTATTTTATCTAGTATTTATCTTTTTAGGAGGATAGCAGAGTATCTTAAGGGAGTTGATGAATTCATCAGGTATGCATGTTGGAGATTGGGCAGCGATACATTTAAGTGCCCTTATCTATAGTGTATTTGTGGTCTGACCTACAACAAAGACACAATTAAAGTACATTTAGCTTTCAATGGAGTTATTAGGGATAAGGGACTTTGGGAATTATGTTATGGTATGTCAGTTTATAGGATCCCTTCTAACATAAATAAAACAAGTGGAGATTGCAGTAAGGATGATGGCATACATAAAATGGTACTAGATGCACTTAAAACTATAGCTGATGATAATAAGAAATTTAATATGGTGATACTAGTCTAGGAGATGGAGATGAATATTTAAATGGATTTAAAAAGTTGCTTGAAGATTTACAAGAACAATTATTTGAAGGATGTAAGAGTTTCAAGAAGCTTTCTTTTGTTCTCCATCTATTCAACATTAAGTGCATGACTAGAATATCCCAAAAGGTTTTTAATTTGATGATGCGGTTATATAAAGTCCTTCTTCCAGAAGGCAATGCACATCCAAATTCTTTTTATAAAGTTAAAAAGATTGTTGCCGCATTAGGCTAGCAATTATGACAATCAGATTGATGTGGAGGATGAGCACAATGTAAAATAGGAAAGAGATGATATTGAAGGCATTGAGATTGTAACCTAGTAATATCTATACATATTTATGCATTCGTGCTTTTTTCTTAACTATGTATGGAAAGCTATTTGGTTATATTGAATGACATTTGTTATTTTTTTCTTAACTATATATGGAAGACTGTTTAGTTATATTGAATGACATTTGTTATTTTCTTACTTAACTATATATGAAAATTTTCTTTTAATATTTCTTATATATTTCTATGCATATATGAATAATATTTCTATTTATTTCTTGGTTTCATTATACTAACATCATTCTTTTTGATTTAGGTGTTGTTGTAATTATATTTGTTATCTCAACTGAAAGTATATATAAGTGACTTAGTTCTTAACAAAGTTGATATTTATTACACTCAAACAAACGTTTTGACTACTTTAGTTTTTTTTTTCTTTTTTTTGCAGGGCTAGAAAGAAAAACCTGATGATTGTATCTATTCGGGATAGAGCAAGAACAAGATCTACTTATCATGAAGGATGTGATTCTAAACCAACAGTGGACAATGAGAGAGTGGTTGACCTTGAGGAGATACATGATAGTAGTGCTAAAGATAAACAATCAGATGAGGGAATGTTACTTGAACTAGTAAAATTCAAGACAAAAAAGGTTGGCAACTAGTCACTTTTCTACTTATATGGGGTGAGTACAAATTTTGGTTCTTGATGTTCTTATACTAAATATACAAAGGACGGATGGATGCTTAATTAGTTTCTAATAGTCTTCAATCTTTGGTGCTATCGATTTTGTGTATGGTCAATTTTCACTTTACCTATTTTTATTATTTTTAGGTATATATGAAGCAAGTTAAGTTCGGAGAGACAATCATGGTTTCATTATTTTGATTGCTTATTGTTTAGCTTGTATGTGAGTAAGCCATCAAAAAATAAAGTTTCAAAGTGGATAAGGAACCAAGAAGTTTTTGAAAAGAAATATCTTATCCTTCCTTTTTGCATTTGGTAAGTAATTAGGTATTATCCTTCCTATTTGCATTTGGTTATTTATAAGGTTTAGTTATTTTTAATTTATCAAATATTCTATGGAAGGATGCACACTTACTTTTATTATCTTTAGGGATCATTGGCTTGTTGTGATTTTTTGCAACTTTGGTGAGAGCTTTACTTCGGCCACTCCATCCTATATGTTGCTATTGGATTCTCTCCCAAACAATAGTTCTAACAGATATGAAAGTAAATTAAGATGGTATATAAATAAATACATATATATCTATTTTTCAACTTTGGCTCTCATAGTTAATTTCTATTAGTATATTTAGAGTGTTTGCATATATCAATATGCAGCCTTATTTTGACATGTATGACTATGACAAAAAACAAAAGATGTAAGAGTAATATAGAATATGCCATTGATAACCCCAAAGATAGTTATGTGATATTTTTTTAAATAAATAATTTATTTACATGAAACATAGAGCAGTAATAGCCACTAATCTTTTTGTTCATATTTCATTAATGATAGGTACCAATGCAATCAAATGGAGATGATTGTAGATACTTTGTTACATATTATATCCATCATTTTATGTAGGCTGCTCTAACAACTATCTCTCCAAATAATATTTCTTCTTTTGTATATTCTAATCCTCTAACTTGTTTACAAATTTTTATATTCATTCTTAACTTATTTACTTATTGATTTTTATTTTTTTAGCTTAATGATCACTAGTTTACAGTGGTGGATTTAGATTCCTTTATGGCTAATTTAGCTTCAGTGGGATGTGCAAAAGAGAGTATAGCTAAGCAAGTTATTGAGGAACAGAAGTTTGTAAAATAGAGTATTGTACACGAAGATGATACTAGTGCAGCCTCAAAAGAAGGAGAGGTGTCCCAACCTGAGGAGCCATCTCCTAAAAAGTATCATGGTGAGACACAAATGAAAGATGTGCACATGATGAATTCTGATAAGATAATTCATATAGAGTGGAATGAGTATGGATAGCCAATTGGAGATGGTGGACAATCATTTATGAGCTTTTTGACTAGCCTAACAAAGTTCTATGAGTAGTTGCCAGTTAGTGTGAATGATTGACGAAAGATTCCCAAGATAATTAAACATGACCTTTGGAAATACACGAAGGTGATATTGATTTCTATATCATCTATGATTTGGCACTTGTTATTATAATATATTAATAATATATTTTTTAATTTTAGAAAAAGTATGATGTGGGAGATAAGCACTATGATTTTGCAATGAAGACTTTGGCAGGAAAATGAAGAGAGATGAAATACCATTTAAGAATGAAGTACTTCAAATACAATTGTAATAACAATAGAAAAAGAAAAGGTGAAGTACCTAAGTGAAGGAAACCTAGTAGGATTTAGGGCATACCTTTCGAAACTTTTTCAAAAATTAACTACAGCGGAAGCAGAATTAATTTAAAGTTAATTCTATGCATGCTATGATCTAATCATAAAACTCTACTCAGGATCTTTGATAGGTTAATATGCATTAGAAAAATAAAATACTTTTGATCAGCAAATCATATTTGCCGATCGATTTATGTTCAAAACATAGTACCAGTGCACGGGTAGATGAACTCTATAATTCGAATCCATCGAAAGATGCTCTCCCATCGCACTACAGTGGCACACATATCTGACCTCTATGGTGAGTCTATACAGAGCTCCTGATCCTAATCAGCCCCTCTGGAGTGCTATCTTCTCTTCGAAGCCTCTAACAGCTGACCTTCATCGATCCAATCGACAAACTACTCCTGATCTTTTGGACTAGAAATCAGAAGTTGCAATGAGGAAGATGAGATGATGGTGAAAGTCGATAGAGATCTGGCACTCAAACTCTTCACCCAAAATCTAGAGTCCCAACTCTAAGGTTTCAGCACACACCCATAAGAATATTGACACTCTTCTCTCTCATGCCAAAAGAGATGTGCCTTCTATGATTTCTATCTTATAGAAATTTCTCACGAAATCTCATGTACCCCCATGCATTCCCCAGGCATCTCTCTTGTGCATGCCCAAAAAATCCTATATTTTAATAGGCGTCAATGCATGGAAGGATAAGGATAGGTTTGGTTGAACTTGTTTCAATCAATTTCCTTGAATTCAAAATTCAAGTGGATTCTTTATCTTTTTCCATCGCCCATCATAATGTTTAACATGCAGAAGGACTCTCCCTCTACGTGCGCATGCCAATGAAAAAATATTGATGACAAAAGAAGAATGGCGTGGAGTATAGGATAATGATGAGAGGGAGTTGGAAAGTTTCAAGCAAACTAACCAACACAAGTTGAATTCAAAATTCAACTTGCTCTCAATCTGATCTAATCCAATGCTTGGATCAGGTCAAAGATAGGAATAGGAGAGGCTCAAATGCTCTTTTGGCATGGAGAAATCACTTGAATTCAGAATCCACATGTAGAATGGGCGTGGGTCAAAGTAGTCAAGGCGCAAGGAGATTAAAAGGTTCAAATTCAAATCTTATTTGAATTAGTCCAAATTGGTTTCAACCAAACCAATTATCTAAACCTAATTAGAGCAAGTTAAATCCAACCAAATTAGACTTAATCCAATCTAATAAATTTTTAATTAAATTAAAAATAAATTAGGTCCAGCCCCTGATTAAATTAAGGTCGAATCTCTCATAATGATTAGGTCATCACATGACCTGATTGGATTAAACCCAATTGAATCAAATTCAATCAAATTTAATCGAATCCTCATCACTAAATTAAATTAAGCTAATTAGTAATCTAACTACTAATTAATCCTTTAATAAATATATGAGTTTCAATCTAGTGGGACTTTCGATCAGCCATCAGATCAGGTAGAAATTCTTATTGTGTGTGACCCCATAGGTTCGAATCCTAAGCCAATAGTATAGAAACTAATTTTCTGTACCAATCGAAATGACCATCTAGCAATAGTACCTGATGTCTGGATAGGTCAAAAAATTATAATGCAATAATGATGAACTTATGGCATATGGTTACCGTATAATTCATCCCCTTGATTATGATGCTCATAGGATGATCTAGGGTTAACTACCAATCCTAAAAATTTATCCATATTGTATTTCAAAATTCAACATCCATCATATGGACTATCCTGATTGAGGATTTACTAAACTGAAATATAGCTATATACTTGCTCCAACACTTGAAGGGATCAATCTGACTCACGCACCGACAAGCCAAGTACTTGATTGCACCTAATAGCTTTTCATCATTGAATTAGAAATTTAGGTAGTCCAGTACCTAAGTATAGTAAGTTGCTTATAAGTTACCATGGTGATCTCATGTCTAAGGGATACATATACCCATATCCTTCATGAGCAACTCTTGATAGAAGAGTGCTCCATAGTTGGGTTACGATCAGTGAAATGTATCCCTATATTTTACTTGCATACCATAACAGCATCACTATGCTTCTTGGTTAAGAGAATAACCAACACTTATGGCACACAATGATCTACTTTTGATTAACGTTGTTATCCTAGGTAACAATGAATCATTTGATCATGATCAGTTTAAGGACTAAATGATAAATCCTCCTTTATCGAGTCTAAATAGTTCTAAGAACTTCATCACAGAGAGTTCATTACAGGAAGATATACAAAGTGATGAAATTATCAGAATAATAATTTTATTTAATTAAAATTTAAGTATAAATTATATTTAATTCAACCATCTATAATTTAGATGATTGACTTTAGGATATATTTTCTAACAACTTCCGCTTAGACTAAAACTACTAAGAATAGTATCGAATATCTATCTTCCATTTGTGATTATCAAACTTTTTGATTTTGAGAGCCTTAGTAAATGGGTCGGCCACGTTCTTCTTTCTATCGATCTTCTGAAGTTTAACGTCACCTCGCTCTCTGATTTCTCATATAAGATGATGGTGACATAGAATATGCTTGGTGCGCTGATGTGTCTTCCGCTATTTTGCTCATCGATGGACTTTCACAGTCACATAGCTTTTTTCGTAGCATCAGATGTCGCGACATACTCCGCCTCGCACATAGAATCGATTCTAGTGTGCTGCTTGAAACTTTTTCAGTAGATTGCTCCTCCGTTCAGGGTAAATACAAAATCTGACATACTCTTATTATCATCATTATCGGACTGAAAATTAAAATTCAGTGTATCCCATAAATTTTAAGTCAGTATCTTCATAGATGAGCCACTAGTTCTTAGTATTTCTCAAATACTTCAAGATTATTTTACAACCTTCCAGTGATTGATAGAAATGCGATATTGTCGTTAAGACACCATGTTTATCAGTTTAATCCAACTTCTTAAAATAATTAAAAATCCATAGATAGCAGTGAGTCGGATCGAACCCACATGGAAGGTAGTGTTTTTATATTTGAAATCTTTAATTTTACAAAAGAAAAAGAAAAGAAAAGAGTTTTGGGATCAAAAGTGAAGTCAAAAAATAAAAATTAAAAATTAAAAGATGTAAAAATTTAAACTTGGTACTAAGATCTACTAGTTAGATCTTAGCATCTACTTGCAATAAAATAAAAAGTAATAATTAAAGTATAAAAATTAAATTATAATAAAAAATAAAGAGCATGAAAATAAATATTTCATTAAAAAGTTTATAATTTAAATATATAAAATAAAAAAAAATAAAATAGGCTAATCTCTGATCTTGGATTGGCATTGGTGGAAAGATGGTATAGAAGCCTAGCTTTTCTTCTCAGCATCCATTGCTTTGAAGCAGCCATTAACCCACAGCCTAGCTTCACCTGTACCAAAGCTTCACCTTGATATGAGATATTTGTTTTGAAGGCCTGGGGGTCCTTAAATAGATGTTGGAGGGCTGGAGGATTTTCTTCTAGGCAATGTGGGACTAAGGGCCATTTTAATCGTGAAAATAGAAAGAAATCCAAGTGAAATTTGGATTAAAATAGCCCCTGAACAAATTTTGTTGAGTTCTTTTAATTTTGGCCATCAGATGGTGATCCGATACTTCCAAAAATACCAAAAATGGACGTGTAATAGCCCAAATCAAGTTGGATCAAATTTTGACCATTGGATCATGTTTGATGGAGGAAATTAGGCCGTTGATCATGCGTCTGAGAGTTTGATCGCTGTCGGAAGCTTTTTGGACCATTGGATCAAAGCTAGAATCAAGCGCTGCCATTCAATGGTGATCTGAGTGAAATCAGAAACCAAATCAGAGTTGGAATAAACCTTGACTGTCCAATCTTGACCACAAGCAACCACCACCGCACGATCGCGCATTTACTATTCCCATGGACCGCATGGACCAGCTTCACCATACACCGCAACCAATCAGCGCCTTTTATCGATGGATGAAAAGATCAAAATGCCTTGTGAGCCATGATGAATTTTCTGTAAATCCTTTAAGGGTCTAGGTTCACTACGTGGTAAGCTTTGATTCGCCCATTTTTGCTGAGCTGGCGGTTCACACTGTGCTGTCGACCGATGGATGGCTTCTGGGCTTGAGTCGGCTAGCATGGCTGACTTGGCGCACCGACTTAGTCGGCTTGGCTCGACGTATTTGGACGCACCGACTGCTGCAGCATGGCGGCTTGAGCTGACTGAGCCGTATATTATTTTTCAATTAATTTTTTTATTTTATTTTTTTAGAAATTTATATATTTTTTATTTTAGCTTCATTTTGCTCAAAACTTATTTTGTTATGATCAAAAAAAATAAACCTTTTCCATTGATATTAAAATTTTATTTTTTTATTTTTATTATTTTTTAATTTATTTTTTTAATTAATAAAAATATAAATTTCTTAAAAATATGTATCAATTAATTATTAATTTTTAAAAATAAGCATAAATTAATTAATAAATTGATGCTTTTATAGATAAATTTATGGTACTTATCACACCCCCCACTTAAGCTTTGCTTATCCTCGAGTGAAAAAAGAATTTAGTTTTAAATACCTTTTAACTTTAGAGTTTCGAATTTTATCTAAGTAGTTTTTAAAATGGTCATTGATATTCAGTAGAGCTTAAGTGAGATATATCATTAGGGTATTAATACTTATCAATAAAAAAATTAAGTAAAGAATATTAAATTTTTCTAAACTTTTTCTAAATTATCTTACCTTTATCTTTGATTTGTCTAAACTTTCATATAGACAAGTGTATTACTACTTTCGTCCTTCATTTATTGATTTTTATTTTCACATTGCCCACTTTTTGATGCGAATATCATTGCTTACTTAGGCAACGAGACCTGATTACTTGGTGGAAAATCAATTTTTTTTTTTTAACATTGTACCAATTACCACTATTGAGTGTCTTAATTCATTAAGCTTTCTATTTGATCCATGTAGCGAGTCTTGGGCCAATGACTCTCAAACTAATTGACTTTAGGGCACTAGATATAGAATACCCCTCAGACTTACTAGTTCGAATCAAACAGGCTACGAGTTAAAACTAGCTTTACAACGAGCTTCTTTATCCTTTCCATCTTTTTATGCAAAATTCAATGCTTGCTTAGGCAAAGAGGCTCGATTACTCAGTGAGAAGTACTTGAAAACTATTTTATTTAATTTTTTATATGAAAACTATTTTATTTAATTTTTTTATATGAAGAAACTATAGTTATCCTACATAAGCCTATAAAAAGTAGACTTTTCTTTGATGCTAATAGAAAAAATTAGAAATACTCTAAGAAAAAACTTTTTATGTTCGAAACTTAATTCATTATTGAATTTTCTTAATACTTGATTCCTCAATATCTCATAGATTCTCTGATCTATGCATCAATTTTTTTTTAAAAATGCTTAGTTTAATTCGATTCTTAAGCAGAATCAGGTATCTAAATACTAAATACTAACTTTTTTAAGTATTTAAAATTTTAAAATTTTTATTTTTCTTCCTTCCAACTTAATCGATATTATCCTCAATGGAGAAGAAAAAATAAAGGATGTAATAAAGAACATGAAAGAATACACCTGACTATATTTTTGGTCTAGCACATGCCTTTAAAAATTTAGGCTCTCCCTCCAACTTATTTAAATTATCCTAAAAAAATAAACTAAAAAGATAAATTAGATAAAAACTAAATATTGGATTACCTCCTAATAAGTGCTAAGTTTACCATCTTCAGTCAGACACAATGCAGCTTAACTATCCTGTGTCGAATATTAGATTGATAAATTCCAATGGTTTTGGATTGTCAATCTTAAAAAGTTGATTTATAATCCCATTATTGATATATTCATTGTTAATTAGGAGAACATAATTTGTGACCATATTTTCAGACCCATGTTTATTAAGAATTTCTCCTATTTGTTCTTCTAAAATACTCATGAATGAAGTTTTAGGAGTCAAGTTTAATTCAATGGGTGCTGAAAGGGTGTCTAAAGATGGTTTTATTTTTAGAGATAAATTAATGTGATCTTACTTAAACAACTCCATTGATATTTTATTACATGCCTCTTGATTTTTGTAAGAAGAATCGGCTTCTAGGGTTGAAGGGAATAAGACATTAGGTTTATAAGTCTCGGGTAAATCATCTATTCTCTTTTATTCTTTTTCTATCTCATTTAAACTGGAACTAGCATCAGTACTAATTCCTGGCTCGAGTTCTTTTATGTGGTTAGCTTCAGTACTAATCAGTTCCTCTAAATTTTTATTTTGGCTAGCATCAGTACTAGCCTCTTTCACTTGGTCTTGGTATGGGTCCATAAAAATTCTATAACTTTTAAGTTCAGAAATTACTTTGGTATTCTCAGATTGAGAATTCTTAAGTGAGACATTAAATTGATAACTTGATCCAGGTGGTTGGTGGATATTAGGTGGATTATTTGAAATTGGTAGGCTCGGTAGTTGATTTAGTTCTCTTCTCATGTTAGATTCAACTAATTATTCTATTTGAGCTTCTAGCCTGACGATAGATTATTGTTGAGTTAAGATCGATTATTGTTGACTTAGAATTAATTATTGAAGTTGATTAAATCTATCGTCAGCTAGATTGGTCTATTGAGAAGGTGGGTATGATAGCTGGTTATTATATGACGGTTGGATAAACTGACTAGGCTGACCATTATTATAGGCATAGTTTTGGTATTGAGGTCTATTCTGATAATTTTGCACTGATGGAGTTTGGGTCTGAGCCCGAGTCTATTGTGGTTTTCAAGAAAAATTAGGATGGTTTCTCCAGTCAAAGTTGTATGAATTTGAAAATGGGTCACTAATCAATTTGGAGTAACTTTGAGCAGCTTGAACTTATTCTTGGATAAACTGTGCAGCAATAGGACATTTATTCACATGATGGGTTGGGCTAGCATGAATAGAATAAAATCCTTGATAATTA
This sequence comes from Cocos nucifera, assembly GCA_006176705.1. NCBI lineage: Eukaryota > Viridiplantae > Streptophyta > Magnoliopsida > Arecales > Arecaceae > Cocos > Cocos nucifera. The sequence goes on from QRFJ01000320.1 coordinate 997,087, forward strand.
GAAGGTGATGTAAATTATGTAGGAGATTATTGACCTAGGGTTAGGACTTGATCTAATTTCTAAGCAAGAAAGTCCACTCTATTTATCAAATTTGAAGCAGTCTTAGGACTAGATTCTAGATGTTTAAATTCATGGATCCCTGCCCAGATTTGGTAGAAGGATAATGAAGCATGGTTAATTTAGTTTTCACTCAGGATTTCAAACAAGATATAGGCTTCGTTTTCACTCTTGTTCATAAATGCATCTCCATAGGATGCATCTACCATCTATTTATATTGGTCTCCTAAACCCTCATAGAAAGCTTGAACTATTTGCCACTTAGACAGACCATGGTGTGGGCATTTTCTAAGAAGTTTCTTAAGTCTCTCCCATGACTCGTGAATCTATTCCTCTGAAAGTTGAGCAAATCTAGTGATAGCTCGCCTCATAGTATTGGTTCGGCCTATGGGATAAAATTTTTTAAGAAATTCACTTTGCAAGTCAGCCCAAGTTTTAATTGATCTTCCTATTATGCCAAGCCAGTACTAGGCTTTGTCTTTTAATGATAAGAGAAATAAAATTAGTCTAAGGGCATCCTTAGTTAAATTTTGAATTCTCACCATAGAGCAGATTTCTAAGAATTCATCCAGATATTTATAAGGATCTTCATTGATGTTCCCATAGAAAGATGAAAGTATCTGGATTGTAGTTGGCTTGATCTCATAATGGATAGCATGAATTTTAGGTAATTAGATACAAGTCGATGGATTATAGGTGGAAGAAATAAAGTATTTCTTCATCTGCTTAGGTGGTTCTCTAAAATTTTTAGCCATTTGGTTATCGGATTTAATACAATTCAGTCTTTTAATTTTATGATTGGGTTCAATTAGATCAAGTAAAGCAATTTTCTATCGTGCATGCACTAGTGCAATCCTAATGTGTGGTTCAAAAAAATTTTTAAATTTTTTTTATATTTTTTATTATTTTATTATATTAAAAATTAATTATTTTATTTATTAATTTAATTTAATTTAATTATTATTTTTAATATTTTTTTAGTTAGTTAAATTTAATTTTTATTTTATTTTATTTTATTTTATTTTATTTTATTTTTAGAGGAGAAAGAAGAAGAAAGAAAGAAGAGTTCTAAAGAAGAGGTTCTAAGGAGTCCTAAAACTAAGAAGAGAAAGAAGATTTAGATTTAATTAGGTTTGATGTTAGTTAGCAATCAAGTTGATCAATCAATCTTGACATGGTTATCCTAGATCTAGACAGCTCCTAACTGCCAAGGTCACCTTCAAACCCTCGAAGTGTAAGATTAGTCAATCAACTAGCCAGGTAAGTATAAGATCAGTGGGAGTCCCCCCGTTGCTTGCCTTAGACACCAATTATGCTTGATCAGGTAAGCGAATGAAACCAATTAAAAATCACCTTCCTTTGGGCCCAATCATTTCTGAACCATTTTCTTAGACACCAGTCAAATTGACTAATCCTAACCTAGTTCAACTCTTAGGGTTTCTTATCCTATTGAGCTCGAGTTCCTAGGACTGATGTCTAATTGATTTTAAAATTAAAGGCTTAGGTCAATGCAGGATGCTGGTTGGTTATTTATGGGCCAAGGAAGGATAATCAAATCCATCTTATCTTGTTTAATTGGGTTGTGCCCTTAATTTAGTTTAATATGAATATGCATAAATTTTTTTTTTTAATTAAAGGGTTCTATGCAATTTAAACTGGATGCATGCAACTAATTGAATTCTGAAAGGTTTACCTTGCCTCCAGCAATCACCAAAAAAAAAAAATAAAATTAATATGATGCATGCTCTAAATAGTTAGAATTTTTAATCTTATCATGAGACTTTTAATTAGATTTAAATAGATATTTTTAAATTAATTTAAAAATAAAGTAAATAAATAAATAAATAAATAAAAAGAAAAGAGGACTAAAGTTAGGATTGATCTCACCAAAATTAGATGCTTTCTTCTTTTTCCCCCTTTTTTTTGCAAAATAAATAAATAAAAAGTTAGTAAGCAATATTTAAAAATATTTATAATTAATTTATAAAAAAAATCAAAGAAATTAAAGAAAAAATAGCATCTATTCCTTCCCCGACAACAACGCCAGTGATTCTCACCTATATCAGACTGGTATCTGCTTACTATCCCTAATGAGTATGTCATATCTGATCCCGTATATGTCATGGTGTACATAATAGAATCCACTATCGAAGCATATGATATTCTACTCATACGTTCTCTCTCTTGAGGAGTTGTCAGACAATCCTTCTTCGAGAGAGAAATTTCATGGCCTATCGAAAGATAGCCCTTCTTGAAATTTTTCATGTTGAACCTCTTCAGCATAGTATCAATGTATGTGGACTAGGACAATCCAAACAATCTTTTAGATCTATCCCTATAGATCTTCATTCTCAGAATATAGGATGCTTCTTACAAGTCCTTCATGGAGAATTGCAACAACAACCAAACCTTTATTTCCTATAATGAAGGGATGCCATTCTTGATTAAGAGAATATCATCTACATACAAAATAAGAAATACTATTATAGAACTGTTAGCCCATTTATAAGGATTCCTCTCCATTCTTAACGAAGCCATACATTCTGATCATCTTATCAAAATGCATGTTCCAACTTTGAGATGCCTGCTTCAATCCATAGATGGATCTTTGAAGTTTGCACACCTAAGACTCGTTTATGGATGTGAAACCCTCAGGCTGTATCATATACATCTCTTCGTCTAGCTCTCCATTTAGGAAAGTTATTTTCATATCCATTTGCCAGATCTCATAGTCTAGGTATGCTGCTATCGCAAGTATAATTCGAATGGACTTGAGCATTGCTACTGGAGAAAATGTCTCATCATAGTCAATACCATAATGCTGATGATATCCTTGGCAATCAGACAAATTTTATAAGTCTCCACCTTTCCATCGGTGCCTCATTTTTTTTTAAAAATCTACTTACACATAATGGATTTTATCCCTTCAGATGGATCAACTAGTGTCCATATACTGTTGATCTTCATGGACTTTATTTCGAACTTCATGGCTTCTAGCCACTTATCGGAGTCGATCCTTTGCATAGCATCCATGTGGTGATCGGATCCCTATCGTTCTCATTAAGTTCAATAGGATCACCATTCTGGATTAAGAAACCATAATATCTATCTAATTGATGCGGTACTCTATCGGATCTCCTCAAGAATGCATCTATAATAGGCTCTAGATTTGATTTTATCAAATCCAGTTCTGTAGGTTTACTAGAATATATTGATTCTTCCATCTGTTGAACTTCACCAAGCTCAATATTAGAGGCAGCTGTTCCTTCCATAAGAAACTTCTTTTCTAAAAGGACTGTCCTATTACTGACGAACACCTTTTGCTCTTCAGCATGGTAGAAGCAATAACCCCTAGTTTTCTTAGGGTATCCTATAAACAAATATTTATCAAACCTAGGTCCAAGCTTTTCTGCTTGCAAACATTTCACATAAGTTGGACTCCCTAAATCCTAAAGTGAGAGAATGTCGGCTTACGTCTAGTCCATATCTCATATGGAGTTTTTGCAACAGACTTGCTCATAATAGTATTCAAAACATAACATGTAGTCTCTAATGCATAACCCCAAAAGAAAATCGGCAGACTCGTAAACTCTATCATGGATCGAACCATGTCCAATAAGGTTCGATTCTTTTTTTCAGACACACCATTATGCTGCGATGTTCTAAAAGGAATTCATTATGAGAGAATCCTATTATCTCTTAGATATATCAAAAATTCATTGAAAAGGTATTCACCTCCTCAGTCTGATCGAAGAATTTTAATACTCTTCCCAAGTTATTTTTTTGCCTCATTTCAATATCGTTTGAATATTTCAAACAAATTGGATTTACTCTTCACAAGATAGACGTACTCATACCTAGATAAATGTAATAAAATAGTAGAACCCACCTCTAGCATATATGCTTATAGGTCCACATATATCAGTATGTACTAGACCCAGAAGCTCATTGGACCATTCATCCTTTCCAGTAAAAGATAATTTTGTCATCTTATCATGAAGGCAGGACTCACAAGTAGTCAATGATTCATAATCATTGATGTCAAGGATATGCTCCTTGACTAATCTGTTGATCCTATTTTTGTTTATATGACCTAGCCGATAGTATCAAAGATAGATATTAGAAACATGATCTAGTTTTGGACATTTGTTTGACGTGTATATTACACTAATAGATTGTGACAAAATATAAATATCATTTCTTAATTATTCTTGCATTACTGTAATACCATTCATAATGATATCACAATAATTTTTTTTTATTGACAAATAATAACCATCCTAAGCCAAAAGCCCAACAGATATTATATTCATCATAAAAAATGGACAATAGTGACAATCACTTAAAACAACATTATTATTTTTTGAAAAATAGCTCAAGAGTTTTTAATGTTAGGATTGAAACTTTACTTTCATCCCCAACATTAAGAAATCTATCATCATTCTCAAACTTTCTATCAATTTGAAGTCCATGCAATAAATTGTATATGTAAATCGGACTTTCGATATCTAACACCCAGGTAGAAGTATCAGATATAGAGAAATTACAAGATGTTATCATATAATAGTTTTGACTAGCAATCACTTGCTGATTTCTTCTGTTCAGTCTATTAGGATTAAGAGGACCATTTTTCTTAGGATCTGCCTGATTAGGATCAATACTAGACTCCTCATATCCAGGTTCTAAATGCTTATCACTATCCAATAGTGAATGGAGTGTACTTACACTAATCATTCCATTTATCTAAAAGAAAAATATAAGATCAAATTAGTACTTGAATTAATTAATCCTAAAGACTTGGCCTTTAGTCTAAATGTTCTTCCACTATTTTTAAACGAATTGGTAGATTCTACCTTCAATTCGAGAAATTACACTAATTTCTTAGTAGGTACTGAAATCCACATAGACTACAGACGAGCCTGAGGTAGGCTTTGGCTAACCCGTGTGCATCTACAGGTAGGTTCATAATTAATTATTTTTTTAAATAATTTTTAATATTTATATTTTGCTCTAGATGCTAAATCAGTAGGATTTGGCCTCCACTAAAAAGGTCTGGTTAGGTCCAACCATTAACATGATGACTTCGATGCATTAAACCAATGATAACCAGGCCCAAAGAAAGCTCTGGCTAACCTGATCACCATTAAGATAGTGCGACCTAATCATCATATGATGGGTAGTAATTCCAACATCCAAATGAACACAAGGTGTTAGGCACCTCCAATATCCATCCAAAAAATTACTTATTACTAATGACCTTAATGGGAGGCTATGGCTCGATTATCCCCATAACTTAGTCATTTTAAGGATCTAATAATTTAGAGAATTCAATTTACTTATAATTTTAAAGATAGAAATGACATGGACCAATGTCTTCCACTGACTTTACTAAGTCAAATCCTCCCACTGACTTCACCAAGTTAATTAATGAGGACTAGGATCAATTTCGATCCATGGGCACCTAATTCAGTCTTACTGAATTGAAATCAGTTAAACTAATTTCTAGTGACATGGGTCAGCTCGAATCACTAAGTGATCCAATTAAATCCTAATCGACCATATTGGTCAGGTAAGTGAGATCAGTGGAAGAGATATGTCATTAACTCATCAAAGATCGAATCAATGTGACTAGCTCCTAATTAAAAACTACTGGTCTAAACTACCAGACTTACCTTAGATACCAACGTATTAATTAGGTCTGATTTGATCAATCTAGTAATTTCGGCTAGATCGCTTAGCCATGAATTAAGTCCATCTTGATCTCGTTAAAGACATGGATCCATCCAACTATAACTATTGAAGTTGATTCTAGAGTATCTTTGACCTAATCTAGGTCAACACTTAGTTAGATTTGATCAACTACTCTAGATTAATCCATGCTTTAACTAACCTTAAGTCTAACCCAATTAATGGATCTAATTCATCTAACCCTTTAACCCATAGAATTATGAATTTATCTTAGGATCTTTAATTCATAATTTTAGATCCTACTAGATAATACTTAATTCTTTTAATTAAATTTTGGACTGATGGGTTGGGGTTCGGCATTTCAAAAATAATTTTTAGTTTTTGAAAGATTCTTTACAGTCTAACACTGTTTCACTAAATAGATCGACTCATTTCAAAAATGGATCGACTTATTTCACAAACAAGTACTAATTCTAGGTTTATTCAACAAAAAATAACCATTGAATAGCTTTAGCCAGCTTGTCAGTCGAGCTGGCTCGGATCCCATCTGAGTTGGCCCGAGTAGGAGCCAAGCTGGCTTGGTTCCTGAGATAGTCGGCTCGAGCAAAAGCCTAGAAGGCCAACTTTCCATCAAGCGATCCAAGCCAGCCCAAACAGAAGTCGAGCCAACTTGGTTCCTGATCGAGCTGGCCCGAACAGAAGGCCATAGATCATTTCAGGCTAGCACGCTGGTCGAGCTGGCTCGATCAGCGAGTAGAACCTTTCCAAGATTCTATTTAGGTTTAATCTAAACCTATGTCCATTACATAAAAATCATGAAATATTTAGATCTAATCTAAACATAAATTCATGAAAAAATTTAGATTAAAACTAATTCAAAATATATCATAAAAATTCATTAGATCATATCTAAAATTTTTATGATCAAAGTTATAGATCGCAACGTACCAAGACAACCTCTCCACTATAAGGGATAAATCTTATAATAAGACAATCTACAGTCCGTGCGATCATTGTATTTCACATTAAATCTTTCTAATTTACATATTAAGCAAGTCAAGCAACCCATTGCTCTGATACCATCTTAAGGAAACCTAGCAAGGTTTAAGGCATGCCTTTCAAAATTTTTTCAAAAATTAACTATAGCGGAAGTAAAATTAATTTAAAGTTAATTCTATACATGCTATGATCTAATCATAAAATTCTACGCAGGATCTTTGACATGTTAATATGCATTAGAAAAATAAAATGCTTTTGATTAGCAAATCATATTTGCTGACCAATCTATGTTTAGAACATAGTACCTGTATGCAGATAGATGAACTCCACAATCCGAATCTACTAGAAGATGCTCTTCTATCGCGCTGCAACTGCACACATGTCCGACCTCTATGGTGAGTCCACATGGAGCCTCTGATCCTGATCAGCCCCTCTAGAGTGCTAGCTCTTCTCTGGAGGCTTCGACAGTCAACTTTCGTCGATCTAATCGACGAACTACTCTTGATCTTCCAAACACTCTAGAAATCAGAAGTTGCAATGAGGAAGATGAGATGGTGGTGAAAGTCGGTGGAGATCTGGCACTCAAACTCTTCATCCAAAATCTAGAGTTCCAACTCTAAGGTTTTAGCACACACCCATAAGAATCTTGACACTCTTCTCTCTCATGCCAAAAGAGATGCACCTTCTCAGATTTCTATTTTACAAAAATTCCTCACAAAATCTCATGTACCCCCATGCATTCTCCAGGCATCTCTCTTATACACGCCCAAAAAATCCTATTTTTTAATAGGCATTAATGCATGGGAGGATAAGGATAGGTTTGGTTGAACTTGTTTCAACCAATTCTCTTGAATTCAAAATTCAAAAGGACTCCTTGTCTTTTTTCATCATCCATCAAAATGTTTAACACGCAGAAGGACTCTTCCTCTGTGTGCGCATGCCAATGAAAAAATATTGATGATAAAAGAAGAATGGCATGGAGTATGGGATAATGATGAGAGGGAGTTGGAAAGTTTTAATCAAACTAACCAACATAAGTTGAATTCAAAATTCAACTTGCTCTCAATCTAATCTGATCCAACGCTTAGACCAGGTCAAAGATAGGAGTAGGGGAGGCGCAAACACTCTTTCAGCATGGAGAAATCACGTGAATTCAAAATTCAAATGGAGAATGGGCATGGGTCAAAGTAGTCAAGGCACAAGGAGATTAAAGGATTCAAATTCAAATCTTATTTGAATTAGTCCAAATTGGTTTCAACCAAATCAATTATCTAGACCTAATTAGAGTAGGTTAAATCCAACTAAATTATGCTTAACCCAATCTAATAAATTTCTAATCAAATTAGAAATAAATTAGATCCAACCCTTGATTAAATCAGGATTGAATCTCCCATAGCGATAAGGTCATCACATGACCTGATCGGATCAAATCCAATTGAATAAAATTTAATCAGATTTAATCAAATCCTCATCGCTCAATTAAATTGAGCTAATCAATAATCTAATTGCTAATTAATTCTTCAATAAATATTTGAGTTTCAATCCAGTGGGACTCCCAATCAACCATCAGATCAGGTAGAAACTCCTATTGTGTGTATCCCTATAGGTTCGAATCCTAAGCTAGTAGCATAGGAACTAATTTTTTGTTCTAATTAATGTGATCATTTAGTAATGGTATCCGACATACAACACAATAATGATAAATCTATGGCATATGGTTATCGTATAATTCATCTCCTTGATCACGATGCTCATAGGATGATCTAAGGTTAACTATCAATCTTAAAAATTCATCCATATTATATTTCAAAATTCAGCATCCATCATATGGACTATCTCGATCGATGATTTGCTAAATTGAAATACAGCGATGCACTTGCTCCAACACTTGGAGGGGTCAATCCCATCTTGACTCACGCACCGATAAGTTAAGTACTTGACTGCACCCAATAAATTTTCATCACTGAATTAGAAATTTAGATAGTCTGATTTCTAAGTACAGTGAGTTGCTTGTAAGTCACCATAGTGATCTTAGGTCTAAGGGACACATATATCCATATCCTTCGCGAGCAACTTTTGGCAGAAGAGAGCTCCGTAGTTGGATCACGATTAGTAAAATGTACCCCTATATTTCACCTGCATGCCATAGTAGCATCACTATGCTTCTTGGTTAAGAGGACAACCAATACTTATGGCATACAATGACCTACTCTTGATTAACATTGTCATTCTAGGTAATAACGAATCATTTAGTCGCAATCAGTTTAAGAACTAAACGATAAATCCTTCTTTGTCGAGTCTAAATAGTCCTAAGGACTTCATCACAGAGAGTTCATTATACGAAGATGTACAAAATGATGAAATTATCATAATAATAATTTTATTCAATTAAAATTTAAGTATAAATTATATTTAGTTCAACCATGTACAATCCAGATGATTGACTTTAGGATATATTTTTCAACACTAAGAATATCCCAGAGACTTAATGGAAGGAAGCTATAGATAGTTGGTCTACTCTACAATGGCAAGTATATAGAAATTATTATCTTGCATTGGTTGAGGTCAATTTTTTTCATCGTGGTTGAGGTTAGTCTTAAATTTTGGTATATATAGAACAATGGTAGAATAGGACGGATACCAATATTGAATGTAAGAACAAGTACAAGTACTCCCCATTGTGCATAGGAACAAGGAGCTTCGCGCAAATCAATCACCTACAGGTAAAACATATCTAAATTTCTTTAAATATTTGCTTTGAGGAATATACTGATTTAATCTTTTCTTATATTGTATATTGTGTTCATTTAATTTTTTCTTATGTATATTGTATACTCAATTCAAAAGGATAAGAAAAAAATTGAAGTCCACCCCCGCATGTAGGCCAAAACTCATACTAAAAAGGATGGTAATCCTGTAAATAATGTTGCTGCTGGACTCGTTGTAAGTATCCTTTATCAGTTAATTAAACTATAGGTTTGTCTTATTTTTATTATAATATTTATTTCTTGTAATTAATACATGTCTACTGGAAATCCAATAGGAGATGTTTAAAGATGTAGAAGAGGGTGAGGTATTTTCTAAACAGGTTTGGCAAAGAAAGACCGGACATGGTCCATTGTTTGGGGATAGGACCAACTTCCCAGTTCACTATGGGGCCCTAAAGCAACTAATGAAGTCTTGAAAAGGAAAAATGAGGTTTACATAACATGGTTCATGACTTAGCAGGTCAAGTTAGAACTCTCTAAGTCCAAGTAGCAAATATTTATGGTTCAACAGCTTCTGTGGGTACTCTAGTTGAATGTGCAATTCATTTTTTTATTTCCATATGAATGAGATCATTGGATAACTTAATTTTTATTTTCAAAATTATCATCTGATTTTTTTGAAATTATGATAGTGTCATGTAAGAAGCTGAAGACCATTTGTTCTACTTGCCATTTGAATTTTGTTTTAAGTTGATTGTACTAATTTATTAATAGGGTATTGGCAATATGAAAGAAGCTAATAACTATTCACCAAATATAGATAAAATATCATGTTGATCCTATGATTAATTTTGATGATTGTCAAATCTTGAGTATATTATGTATCTAATCATGTATTTCAAGAATGTGTGTAGAATTTTTTAAGTGCTTAAAATAAAAAAATTATCCATAAAAAAAATTTTCTCATAAGAAAAATCAAAGAAAAAAATAATTTTAAATACTTAAATAATAAGTTTTTAGAAGCCTCAATGGTGGAAAAGATCATAAAAATCAAGGTGGAAGAAGTCCTTAAAAGTTGAAGACAAAAAGCCATTCATGTAGAAAAATATGCAGAATTGTTGAAGACTGAAAACTTAGATGATCCAGTGAAAAATTGAGCTAGCTCAGTACTTAGTCGGCTCAGTGAAAAACTTAGATAGCCCAATCTTAGAAAATAGAAAAAAATAGAAATCTGATTTTTGAAGTAAACTGATATTGAGCCAACCCAGTTGTAAACTGAGCCGATCCAGTGAAAAACTGAGCTGACCCAGTGACTATAACAGCTAAATTTTATAATCTAAATTTTTTTTCTCACATCATACCATCAATGATAGTTAAAGTTATTTTGATCAAATCTATTGATTTTAATATAATTTTATATTATGTTTACTTGCTTATTCTCTTAAAATTTTATTTAATTTTAAATAGCTTTGTTTGCAAAAGTAAGGAGGAGAAAATACCAAAGATAAAATGATTACTAACTTGGTATCAATCAAATTAAAAAATCTAAGCTTAAAAGTTAAATTTGTATTAATTAAGATTAATATGGTATCAATTAATTATGCTTAATTTGAAAAAAATGAGGGAGAAAGTTGAAAAGTAAATTAATCTAACTATAAATATGAAAAATATGAAGAAAGATATTTTTTAATTTGATTTGATTGAAAATTTTAATTAATTTAAGTTAAGAAAAAAATAAAATATGAACTTAAATTCTTAATAAACTTCTTTATGATCTTCTTAAATTGAGCTTTCAGATATTTATTCAATTTCATATGCATGCTTTTGTTTATCAAATCATTTTTGATAACTCTTTGAAGTGAAAAATGAGTTTGAGACGTATTTTTACTCCAAATAGATTAATTTTGATACATTCTTATAATTCTGAAGCTCATTGATAAATATAATACTGAACTTTTCATGTGCAAACCTTTAAACTTGATTTGTATAATCATTTTTGGCAAATGATTGGAGCTAAATTAAATTTTCTACATATTCCTTCTCAAAAATAAATTTCTAAACTCAATTTTGAAACTCATTTGAAAATTCAAATTTGATCCTAAATTTATGATGTGCATTGCAAAATCCTTATGAATTATTTATTTTGAAATAATTTTTACTCAAAGTAATGAATTTAAAAATAGGACTATCTTTTGTATTGATACTATTCATTTTTCTTTGCTTGATACATCTTCGATACATGCCTTTTTCGAGCTTAATTGACTAAATTTTACCTTTTTTGAGATTAATTGACTAAATTTTTTAAAGAAAATGAAAGATTGAATATTAAGTATATACTATGCTTGATTTCATATTCAAATTTTTTAAAAAACTCTATTTCTCTTAAAGCTTAAAAGTACATATTTGAAAATCTGATTAAAGATCATACTCATTAAAAAAGGGGGAAAGCATATAATATTTAAATTCAAGCTAATTTCTAAAATTAAAATAAATATTTGAAACTTATTTTGAGTCAAAGGACAAATTTTTAAAAGGAAGATGATTCATTTAAATTGATTCATGAATTTAATGCATCTCTCAATTTAATGCTTTGATGTTGATTTTGATGACTTCTTGTTTCTTTCCATGAGCTTTTTGATGCTATCAAAAAGGAGAAGTATATTGAGTATATGAAATATGTACGTACTAATGATGTGCAATAAATTATAGGCCCATTAAGAATTCTTTCATGAAGTTTAATTCATTGTTCTTGTCTTGATTCACATTAGTTTCTTTAGCATACACTCAAAGTTTTGCCATCATCAAAAATAAGAAGATTGTTGACCCCATGATTGATTTTGATGATTGCCAAACCTTGAGTATATTATGTATCTAATGATGTGTTTCAAGAATGTGTGTAGGATTTTTCAAGTGCTTAAAATGAAGAAATTATCCATAGAAGAAATTCCCTCATAAGAAGAAAAATCAAAGAAAAGAATAATTTCAAATGCTAAAATAAAACTCAAACAATAAGTTTTTGAAAGCCTCAATGGTGGGAAAGACCATAAAAATTAAGGTGGAAGAAGTCCTTAAAAGTTGAAGACAAAAAGTCATTCATGCAGAAAAATATGCAGAAGTATTGAAGGCTAAAAACTTAGATGACCTAGTGAAAAACTGAGCTGGCTCAGTACTTAGTCGGCTCAGTGAAAAGCTTAGACGGCCCGATCTCAAAAAATAGAAAAATAGAAAGCTAATTTTTGAAGTGAACTAATATTGAGCCGACCTAGTTGTAAACTGAGCCGACTCAGTTAGACTGAGTCGACCTAGTGATTGTAATGGCTAGTTTTTCAAAACTTTAACTTTTTATCCACAACAACTCTCAATGACTATTTTCTCAACTCCAACGACTAGAACTTATTCTGAAGACCTTCTAGATGTAAAGAAGTGGTGGATAACCTATAGAATATATAAGAAAATCTTTGGAGCATTAAAAATAAGCTTTTGAAAAGTTTATTGAGTATACATTAAGAAAGCAAGAAGAGTAAGTTAAAAAGAATAAGAAAGAAGTGATTTTTAGATATTCTTTGTCCTTCCAACATCCTCAAATCTGAGAGAAGTTAGGCCATCATTATTGAAGATCATCTCCTACTTTCTCAAGCATTCAAAGAGAAGAAATCAATCCTACAAGCAAAGCAATCCAGATTTTTTTCTCTTAGATTTTATAGAGTTTGTTTTAAATTATATTTATTATATTTTATTTCAAATTTCTTAGGGTGAGAAACTTGGGTTGGTCTAAGCCTCGAGTTGGACATTATATTGGTTTGATTGATGAGCCAAAGGGTAAAACTAATCAGGGTTGATTGTTAGCCCGAAGAAAAATAATCACTTATGGATTGATTGTGAGCCCGAAAAAATCAATGAATTAATTATGAGTATGAAAAACAATCGTGTATGATTTTGGTTGGTGAGCCAGGAAAAACCAACTGGGTTTGATTGTGAGCCCAGAAAATAATCGGACTATAATTCTTATTAAGAATTATAGTTGAATTCCCAAGGGATATTCTTAGGGAGTAGAGTTAGGTGTTGAGTTTGGCACCGAACTATTATAAAATTTGTATGTTTGTGATTGTGTATTCTTTACTTTATTGCTTTCATTCACTGCACATTACAAAGCTTGTTTCATTACTCATTATGTGCACTTCACTTAGTTTAAATCATTTAAATTTGTACATTAGTCAAAAAGTTCTTGTAATACCCAATTCACCCCTTCTCTTGGGTAGCCATCCTTAGGCAACAAGTGGTATCAGAATGGATGCTCTAATATTAGTTGTTGACTTAACGATCAAAGAGCTAAAGATTTTATGGCTGATCCATTTGGTTCTTTATTGAGTGAGGGACACTCAACCATTAGACCTCCATTTTTCAATGGCACTAACTACATTTATTGGAAAACTAAAATGAGAATCTTTATTCAAGCATAAGATTATAGTATGTGAAATATTATACTCAATGGTCCTCACACACCCACAATGATTGTTAATGATTTATGTATGCCTAAACCTGAAAAAGATTGGAATGAGCAAGATAAAAGGCTAGCTCAATTAAATGCTAAAGCTATTAACATTTTATATTATGCATTAGATTATAATGAATTCAATAGAATATCAACATGTTTATCTATAAAAGAGATTTACGATAGACTTGAAATGATCCATGAGGGTACAAGTCAAGTCAAAGAATCTAAAATAAATATATTGGTTCATAAATATGAGTTGTTTAAAATGGAACCTCATGAGACAATAAGTGATATGTTTATAAGGTTTATTGAAATTATAAATGAGTTAAAAAGTCTTGGAAAAGACTATTCTAATAGTGATCTTGTACGCAAAATTCTTAAATTCCTACCAAAGTCTTGGGAAGCAAAAGTAACAGCAATCCAAGAGGCCAAGGATCTTAGCAAGCTTGCTTTGGAAGAGCTAATTGGATCGCTCATGACAGGAGCTCAATATGAACCAAAGTATGAAGGAGGAAAAGATGAAAAAGACAACTCTTGCACTCAAGTAATCGGCCATTGAAGAAAGTTCAAATGATTCTACTAAGGATTCGGAAGATAACAAAGAAATGGCGATGATTATAAGAAGGTTCATGAAATTTATGAGAAAGAAGAAAAATTCTGAACCAAGAAAAGGAAAAAAAGAAAAGAATCAATTTAAAGAGAATAAAAAACATCCCCCAAAAAGGATTACCTAAGAAGAAAAGCCTATATTGGCAAATTGTAAAAAAGAGCTTAAATTATGAAGAAGAGTCATCGTCAAGTGAAGAAGAAACAAATCTATACTTGATGGCTCACAACAATGAGGTAAACAATGAGAACTCTTCCGAATTTTCTTTTGATGAATTATTTAAAGTCTTTAACGACTTAATGAATGGATTTAAGAAATTAAAGCTGAAAAACAAGGAACTCAAAAAATCTAATCCTCTTTTAGCTAATGAAAAGAGTAAACTCTTATTAGAGAAGAAAATATTTTAAGAGAAAAGGATACTTTGGCTAAAGATAAAGAAATGTATCTTAATTCTAAAAAATCTTTAGTTGAAGAACGTGTTAAGTTGAATAAGGAGCTTGAGAATTTGGTTAAAGAAAAGAAAACTTTAGTTGATGAAAAATAAATCCTTTCAAAATTTAAAAAATTCTTAATCAAAGAAAAAAAAGCTTTTAAAATTTGAAAAATCTCTTTTGGAAGAAAATACAAAATTAAGAAAAGAGATTGAAAATTTAAAATCTATGCTTGAAAAATTTACCCTTGGATCATAAAAGCTTCAAGCAATATTAAATAATCAAAAAGCTATTTTTGATAAAGCGAGAATTGGTTATAATTCATTGAGAAAATAAAAATTTATCAAAAATATGTTTAGAAAAGCTTTATTTGAAAATCATTCAATTACATATTTTAAATGTAACAAAGTAGGCCATAAAATTTTTGAATGTAATTTTAAAAGAATTGGCCAAACTTTGATTAAACAAATTTGGGTTCCAAAGGGAACCTTGAATACTAACTCTTATGGATCTAAGATGACTTGGGTACCAAAAATCATTAAGTGACTTTGCAGGTGCACTAAGGATCCAAATAAAATGAAAGGAAGAAAATTTTTATGGATGCCTTGAAAATGAAAAGAGATGGGTATTTTTGCATGGTATAATCTGAAATTTTTTTTCTCACATCATACCATCAATGATAGTTAAAGTTATTTTGATTAAATCTATTGATTTTAATATAATTTCATATTATGTTTACTTGCTTATTCTCTTAAAATTTTATTTAATTTTAAAATATCTTTGTTTGCAAAAGTAAGGGGGAGAAAATACCAAAGATAAAATGATTACTAACTTGGTATCAATCAAATTTAAAAATCTAAGCTTAAAAGTCAAATTTGTATTAATTAAGATTAATATGGTATCAATTAATTATGCTTAATTTGAAAAAAATGAGGGAGAAAGTTGAAAAGTAAATTAATCTAACTATAAATATGAAAAATAAGGGGAGAGATATTTTTTAATTTGATTTGATTGAAAATTTTAATTAATTTAAGTTAAGAAAAAATGGAAATATGAACTTAAATTCTCAATAAACTTCTTTATGATCTTCTTAAATTGAGCTTTCAGGTATTTATTCAATTTGATATGTATGCTTTTATTTATCAAATTATTTTTGATAACTCTTTGAAGTGAAAAATGAGTTTGGAACATATTCTTACTCCAAATAGATTGATTTTGATACATTCTTATAATTTTGAAACTCATTGATAAATATAATACTGAACTTTTCATGTGCAAACCTTTAAACTTGATTTGCATAATCATTTTTGGCAAATGATTGGAGCTAAATTAAATTTTCTACATATTTCTTCTCAAAAATAAATTTTTGAACTCAATTTTGGAACTCATTTGAAAATTCAAATTTGATCCTAAATTTATGATGTGCATTACAAAATTCTTATAAATTATTTATTTTAAAATATTTTTTACTTAAAGTAATGAATTTAAAAATATGCCTATCTTTTGCATTGATACTATTCTTTTTTCTTTGCTTGATATATCTCCGATACATATCTTTTTTGAGCTTAATTAACTAAATTTTTTTAAAAAAATGAAAGATTGAATATTAAGTATATACTATGCTTGATTTCATATTCAAATCTTTTAAAAAACTCTATTTCTCTTGAAGCTTAAAAATGCATATTTAAAAATTTGATTAAAGATCATACTCATTCAAAAAGGAGGAGAGCATATAATATTTAAATTCAAGCTAATTTTTAAAATTAAAATAAATATTTGAAACTTATTTTGAGTCAAAGGATAAATTTTTAAAAGGAATATGATTCATTTAAATTGATTTTATGAATTTAATATATCTCTCAATTTAATGCTTTGATGTTGATTTTGATGACTTCTTATTTCTTCTCATCAGCTTTTTGATGCTGTCAAAAAGAAGAAGTATATTGAGTATATGAAATATGTATGTACTAATGATGTGCAATAAATTATAGTTTCATTAAGAATTCTTTCATGAAGTTTAATTCATTGTTCTTGTCTTGATTCATATTAGTTTCTTTAGCATATACTCAAAGTTTTGCCATCATCAAAAAGAGGAAGATTATTGACCCCATGATTGATTTTGATGATTGTCAAACCTTGAGTATATTATGTATCTAATAATGTGTTTCAAGAATGTGTGTAGGATTTTTAAGTACTTAAAATGAGAGAAATTATCCATAGAAAAAATTTCCTCATAAGAAGAAAAATCAAAGAAAAGAATAATTTCAAATGCTCAAATAAAACTCAAACAATAAATTTGTGAAATCCTCAATGGTGGGAAAGACCATAAAAATCAAGATGGAAGAAGTCCTTAAAAGTTGAAGACAAAAAGTCATTCATGCAGAAAAATATGCAGAATTGTTGAAGACTAAAAACTAAGCTGGCTCAGTACTTAATCGACTCAGTGAAAAACTAAGCTGGCTCAGTACTTAGTCGACTCAGTGAAAAACTTAGACGGCCCAGTCTCAAAAAATAAAAAAATAGAAAACTGATTTTTGAAGTGAACTGATACCAAGCCGATCCAATTGTAAACTGAGCCGACTTAGTTAGACTGAGCCAATCCAATAAAAAACTAAGCCGACCCAATGACTATAATGGCTAGTTTTTCAAAACTTTAACTTTTTATCCATAACGACTCTCAATGGCTATTTTCTCAACTCCAACGACTAGAACTCATTCTGAAGACCTTCTAGATATAAAGAAGTGGTAGATAGCCTCAAGAATATATAAGAAAACCTTTGGAGCATTAAAAATAAGCTTTTAAAGAGTTTATTGAGTATCCATTAAGAAAGCAAGAAGAGTGAGTTGAAAAGAGTAAGGAATAAGTGATTTTTAGATATTCTTTGTCCTTCCAACATCCTCAAATCTGAGAGAAGTTAGGTTATCATTATTGAAGATCATCTCCTACTTTCTCAAGTATTCAAAAAAAAAAAATCAACCCTACAAGCAAAGCAATCTAGATTTTCTTCTCTTGAATTTTATAGAGTTTGTTTTAAATTATATTTTTTATATTTTATTTTAAGTTTCTTAGGGTGAGAAACTTGGATTGATCCAAGCCTCAAGTTGGACGTTGTATTAGTTTGATTGGTGAGCCAAGGATAAAATCAATCGAAATTGATTGTGAGTCCAAAAAATAATCATGTACGATTTTTATTGGTGAGCTAGAAAAAACCAACTGGGTTTAATTATGAACCAGAAAAATAATTGGACTGTAATTCTTGTTGAGAATTATAGTTGAATTTCCAAGGGGTATTCTTGGGGAGTGGACTTAGGTGCTGAGTTTGGCACCAAACCACTATAAAATTTGTGTTTGTGATTGTGTATTCTTTACTTTATTACTTTCATTCACTGCACATTACAAAGCTTGTTTCATTACTCATTGTGTGTACTTTACTTAGTTTAAATTATTCAAATCTACACATTAGTCAAAATTTTTTGTAATACCCAATTCCCCCCCCTCTTGGGTAGCCATTCTTGAGCAACATATCATTAGTTAGTACCAAACATAGCCTAGAGATATTTATGATATAATTATTTTATTCCATACTTATAATTTAATATTTTTTAATAAAGTTGGTTAACTCTCAATTATTTCTAGAATGGTGATAGAGCTGAACAAATCTCTCCTCAAGTAAACTTGCCATCTATTCCTTAATCATCTAAAATGGTAAGTAAAATTTTGTTTCATGAATTTAAAGATTTTAATAGAATGATTTGATGCTGTCATAGTGGTGAATCATTAGGACTTGCTGATTAGATCTTATAAAATCAATACTTATAGGATGAAGAAATTATTTTATTAGATGTCTCACAGAAAGAAATAGGTAAAGGAACATTCATTTTTGATGATAAAGGCAAGATGTTAATGGACAAGTGTTTAGAAGATGTATTTTGTAAGATTTCTATTTCTTATGCAACTAAGCCTGATACTCTATTGCTTATAAAGGACAAAAGTCGAGCTTTAACGAAATATGTTGTGGGCACTCACATTGTTTGGTGGAAAGATTATGTATGTACCTACATACATATATTTTAATAGTCACTTAATCTCTAAAATTATATATATATATATTTTCTTTCTTTTGTAGATTCAAGCTGGAGATATGATAGATGGTGTCAAAAAAAGATAGAGATTGTCTTGTCTTACTGATGGCTTCATAAGTTAATAAAGTATAGGGACCAGCTGGAACTTATTTATTTTATGTTTTGAGTTTTAGTATTTACTTTCTTTTATATTCAAAAATGTAATGGTGTATGACCTTATTCTTTGAATTTTAATAAAATTAAAAAGATAATTGGGATAATTTTTTTGAGACTACTACTATGTATGTTCAGTTCTCTTTAATACAATGGTGAAGATTGTTTTATTTGTAGTTATTTCATCTTCTTGAAGCTACTAGTCTTCATATATTATAGGATGCTTAAATAAGTTACTAATGCACCATTTCTATTTTTATTTATCACTATAGGTGATCCACGTTTTGAAATTGGATAGGGCAGTAAGGTCTAAAAGTTGATTATATATCCATATTTTATTATTGATTGTAGAGATCTATTTATATCCATGCTTTGATAACTCCCATAAATTCTGATATGTGTGTATTTAGTTATCCACGTTTAGTAAAGGAAGGTGTACACTAGGTCTATATCCATGTTTATACTCTAACCTACGTTAGATGTTACATGGATAAAGCAGGAAATACACACATGGAAAGATAATGTGGCTATAAGCTACACCCGTGTCGGACATATCCATGTTTAACCAAATGCATGTACCAACATGGATGTTGGTGTATTTTCACATTTTTTAGGCATTTATCCATGTATCTTTCATATGGGTGTAACTTAGCTTTCTTGTAGTACTCTTTGGTTTCTCGACTTCCCCATCCCATTGGAACTATTAAGATCAATTTTGATGCTGCAACTGCCCAATCTAAGGTATTGGTTAGTTTTGTCATTAGGGACTCTTTTGCTAATCTATTGCAAGTAGGAGGTAAAATGCTACATTGTTGAGTTATTGACTCTAATTTGAATATCCAAGCCATTTTTGTCAAAGTAAAGATTTTATGCCTTATATTATCCAAGGTTAAAGTATTTTCTATTTAGTTGGAGATTTTGTACCTCTATAAATAAGATGGTAAGGCTAGAGGTTTACGTGTATATGGTATGCATGGAAGATTATGAGAAAAAAGGTATAAAGAGATTAGGGTTGAAGAGTTTTTTTCTCTTTGTATTCCAATCCTGAAATAGTACATCTCCTTTCCATCACCCGTAGACATAGGCTTTGGTCGAACTATATAAGTTTCTAAGTTCTCTCTATATTTTTATTTTTATGTGCCTATTTGCTTGATCTACTTATCTTCAAAAATTATCAACAATGGGTATCAAAGCATCGTTAGATTTTTCTCTTCCTTTAGGACAAGATTGATTGAAGTTCATGCACAGTGTAGATAATTTCTAGATGCATATAAGAGTTACTAGTACTATTTTATGCATCCTAAGGCCTCAAACCAAAAAACTGACTAGACAGTTGCATTCCCAGCATCGAAAAATGATGGAAGGTAGAATTTTGCATCAATCAAAAGGTGGTAAGCTAGCTCTCTAACGTGCTAGTTAAAGTTTTAGGATTTCAGTCAATGCTTCCAGCCATGTCATTAGTCCACTCTATCAAAACCTACCACACATTGCAACAGATCTTTGCCATGATAATGCATATATCAGTGGCCACCTGTTAGCCACATCATTGCCAAATGTCTACCATGTCAACCACCACATCAGTTGCTGCCATATCATCAGCCATATCTGCTACCACATCAGCATCTAATTAGTCTCTATTGCCACATCGAGGCCACATCAGCAACTACTGTCATGTCATCAGTCCTTTGACCGAAGTTTGACCCATCAATTTACACATTTTTAGGCTAGTTTTTGGAATTCTAATATTGATTTCTAAGATTTTCGGATGTGCTGAATCCATTTTTGGGATCATTTTTGCAAAATTTAGACTCTAAGACACCTTTATTTCAATTTTAAGATGTCTAAAAATTTTGTAATTGAGAAATTTGATGGGACTGGTAACTTTAATCTCTGGTAGATTAGGGAGGATATTTTGATTCAAAATGGGCTTAATTTAACACTTTTGGGAAAGGAAAAGATGTCCTCGTTGTTGAAGGAAGAGCAGATATAGGATATAGACTGTCGAGCATCTTCAACCATTCATATCTGTTTCTTTGATAGCATGATTAAAGAGGTCTTATTTGAAAAATATGCTGCAAATTTGTGGAATAAGTTGAAATCACAGTATGTGATGAAATCTGCCTCTTACAAATGGTTTCTGAAGATCCGACTACACACTCTATGTATGGAGGAAGGTATATCTATTTGATCATATTTAGATATATTTAATTAGATTATTACTGACCTCAGGACTTTGGAAGTGAAGTTCGATGATGAAGATGAGGCTATCATCCTTTTGTATTCTCTACCATCTTCTTTGGCAAGTTTCAGGAATCCGTTTCTTTATCATTGAAAGAAACCAGCTAAGGTGAAGGAAAATAAATCAGTTTTACTATCCAAAGAGTAGATTGATAAACAGCTAAATGGAGGTGAGAATGGCAACATCGACTCTATTTTGGTAGTTGAAGCAAATAAAAATAAAAATAAAACAATCAACTACTATTATTACAAGAAAAAGAAGCATGTCAAGGTAGATTATTTAAAATTAAAAGCTTGACTTGAAACATATTCGAAGGATAGCTAAGATTACAAAAAAAAGGGGGATGCAATAGTTGTTTGTGACTTGGATGATGTAGATATCTATATAGTAACCAACAATACTGGTGTTGAGCATGATAACTGGGTTATTGATTTTGCCAGTTTTTATCACATTACTCCTAATGGGGATTGCTTCTCCACTTATAAACCCATGAGGAGTGGTACAGTGCATGTAGCAAATAACCCCAAATGCTAGGTTATTGGCATATGAATGATTTAGATGAAATCATCTGATGGTTTAGTTGTAACACTCCAAGATATATGTGTCACACTCTGAACCCGGCATCAACATTGGATACGTGATGGCCACATACTCTTTAGGACAAATCCTAAAGAATATGCAAGGCCTAAATAATAAGTCCACAAGAACATCAAAAGAATTATAAAATTTTAATCATATTTATCAAATCAAACAAATCCAACTTTATTCACAAAAATGAAATATTTGTTTGGTATCAGAAATTAACTAACTAACTAATTAAAAACTCCATCGCTTGAAACTCCACGTCCAACCCAACCAAAACTAAACATCATACAAATTTGAAAAAAAAAAAAAAGGAAGGATTGTGAGCTTTACAGCCCTATAAGAATTCTTTACACTCACACCAGCATGAATATGAAATTTTTTTAACAAATATATATAACTGATAAGAAAATAATCTGATTCATACATCATCAATACGATAATTGAATAATATCATCATATATAATTCTATTAAACACATCATATATCACTAATCAATAATTCTAATCAATATTAATTTAATAAAATTACTTATCATTTACTGATTAACATAAATATGATCCAAACAATATTATCTGTGAGGATTGGTGGTGCTCCCAAGTCTTGGAAGGTTACGAGAGGAGTCAGGATATTGACTCCGAAAGACCAGGATAGGTATGGTCCTAGGGCTCGGACATGAGTTATCCTAGGGTGGAGGTGGTGTATAGCCCTCCACAAGCTTGAGGTCTAAATGTTGAGAATCTTGAGGAGCTTGGTTGGTACTTCGAAGATCTGGGATATAAGTTGGAGCAAGGAATCAAAGTCAGAGAATGAAGACTATAGAGAAGGAGTTTTTCTGCAGGTTAGCTGGCTCAATCAAAAATTGAGTTGGCTAAGTCTCAGTGGATAGGCTAAACAGAGAGGTGCACGTTCGAAACTGCAGGCATGGCATGCAATTGGATTGGCTCAGTCTGAAACTGAGCCGGCCCAGTCTCAGGTTAGCCGGCTTAGTGTTGAGATTGAGTTGACTCAATGCACGGGCAGAGTTATACAAGGATCTATTTGGAGCTAGAATAAGAACTTATCCTAAGGATCTTAAGACTTGGTTTGAGAGATCTTAAGGGGGCTAACTCATGTATGAATCGGATTTATATCTAGAAGATGAGAGCATGGGAGACATGGGTGTACATGGGCTTGGTGAGTGCTTTTATGTATTGGATTAGAAAAAGAAAGTTTTTAGTCCGATCTAATGGCTATATATAAATATATAAATTATATTAAAATTTTCTTTGAGAAGTGAATATAGATTTTTTCTTCCTCAATCTCTCTTCTCTCTTTTCTCTAGTATTGTTGCCCTAGATTCTTGAAGAAGTCCTAGAGAGAGGGGGCACCTTCCTCAAGCCTAAGAAGGGAGGCACCCCAACATAGATCTAGGTGAAGGATCTATGGTATGTTGAATTAGAGAATGTCAAAGATCTCTCTAGGTCTGTGCTAAAGATCTTGGGTTTTCTGCAATATGGCGTCAAAGTGGTTCCATGGAACAACAATTGATATTAGAGCTAGGTAATGCCATAGTGATGCTCCAATATTTGGTATCAGAGCCTGATGGTGCGTGAAAGAGAAGAAGTCATACAAAATAAAATCAGAAGTCTGCACAAGTATTCCATAGTATGTCTCAGATCTATCTTTGTTATTATGATGGTTTGGCCAACCAAGAGCAGCAGGTTGAAGGGTGGAGATTGAGAGGATTAACAAAAAAAAAATTTCACAGGATTGAAGATTTGGGTGCATGATTTGCTGGTCAATCTTGATGGAAAAGTCGAGGTGTCTAATGATAGATAAGGCAGGGAGTGCTGGAGTGCTACAGTAGTACTTTTTAGAAAATGCAGAGCTAAGACAGGCTCGATAGTGTAGTAGCCAAGGGAGGTATCTCAGTAGAGAGCATCAGGGTTCTCTAAAAAAATGGATAGTGTAGGACTGTTTAATGGATGAAGAAAGATTTTTCAAGGGATAATGGTCGAAGGAAGACTGAAGAAGCGACTATATGTCCTTTGATTGTAGGAAGATAAAAAAGTAGTTAGAGATGTATTCAACGGTTCGATTAGAGCATGAATTTATGGAGCCTTGGAAATGATGGAGATGGATGATCCATGGAGATCTAGCAGATCAAGGCCTGACAGTGGATCAGATTTCTTCTGTAGGAGCACCAGAGAGAGTCACGATTTAGGTGGAGAATGAGTCATGTATAGCAAGAGAGGATCCGAATACCTATGGGAGGTAGTGTCGAGATGAGGCAGCGAGTACTGGAGTGCTGTAATAGTACTTTTCTGGAGGCATAGGACTGAGAGAGGCTCGACTGTGTAGCAACCGAGGGAGGTATCTCGGTAGGAAGTGTCAGGAGGCATTTTAGGAAGATCAGGAGCAGGTTATAGGGAGAGCTAGGGAGTCTTAAGAGCCTTGGGATGAGATAGGTGGGTCTGAGCCTAGGATAGAATTTGAGTTATAGTTCCTCCAGGCATAAGTGAAAAGATGGTTGGTGCGGGGTAGAAGAGAAGTACTAGGATGAAATTTTTTAGGATTCAGTCATTGATTTTTAAAAAAGTTAGATGAGCTCTTGAGTTTTAGAGGTGCCTATAGGTTGTGGAGGTATCTGAGATGGCTTCGAAAAGGGCCGCAGAGTATGGAGGGTTCGAAGAAACAGCGATGGTATTTGAGGTGTAGCGACAAGCTCAGCAATATAGCATTGAATAATTGACCTTGGGTGACTCGATGATAGAGTTGGCTTCTGCGGCATCAGATGGACTTTGGATATAGTGGATCTCCAAAAGATGACTTCACAGGTGGAGAGAAAATTTGGCATGAGTTCAGAGTGGAAGGATGCAGGAGAATCGATATCCTAGCACCAGCACTGGTGATGCATAGTTTCAGATGGAGCGGCGTGTATAGATGGATAGGCATAGCTCTAAGGAGATCGTATTAGATGGTATAGTTTATGATAGCACAGGGATGCTGTAGGTTCTTCAGAAAAGATAAGAAAAAGTGATGTAGCTGCTAAGTAGAAGAAATCCTACAATTTCAGGATGATGCAAAGAGCAAGCAAAGATTTGCAACAGTGGAGATGGTCATTCTAAAGGCCTCAAGGATGCACAATAGTTGAAGAGGATTGGCAGAGGTGATGTTTGCATAAGGGACTATCAGGGTGCATAGTGATAACGGGATCGTGCAGGAGGGCATTGTCAATGGTTTGTCAAGACTTAGGGCACCAAGGTAGAGATTGTGAGGATTGGTGGTGCTCCCAAGTCTTAGGAGGCCATGTGAGGAGTTAGGATGTTGACTCCAAGAGGCTAGGACAGTTGTAGTCCTAGAATTAGGATAGGAATTATCCTAGGATGGAAGTAGTGTTTAGTCCTCCATGAGCTTAAATTCTAGATGTTGAGGATCTTGAGGGGCTTGGTTGATGCTTCGAAGATCTGGGATACAAGATCGAGCAAGGAACCAAAGCTGAAAAATGAAGACCGCAGAGAAAGAGTTTTTCTGCAGGTTAGCTGGCTTAGTCAGAAACTGGATCGGCTAAGTCTCAATAGATAGGCCAAATAAAGAGATGCACGTTCAGGACTACAGGCACAGCACACAACTAGATCGACTCAGTCTGAAACTGAGCTGATCCAATCTCAGGTTAGCCGGCTCAGTGCTGAGACTGAGCCAGCTCGGTGCACCGACAGAGTTACGCGAGGGTCTGTTTGGAGCTAGGATAGAAACTTATCCTAGAAATTTTAAGGCCTGATTTGAAAGGTCTTAAGAGGGCTAACTCATGTATGGGTCAGATCTAGATTTAGGAGATGAGAGCATGGGAGACACGGGTGTACATTGGCTCGATGAATGCTTTCATATATTAGATTAGCCAGGAGAGTTTTTGGTCGAGCCTAATGGCTATGTATAAATACATAGATTGTATTAGGATTTTCATTAAGAAGTGAATACATATCTTTTCTCACTCAATCTCTCTTCTCTCTAGTATTGTTGTCCTAGGTTCTTAAAGAAGCCCTAGAGAGAGGGGGCACCTCCCTCAAGCCCAAGGAGGGAGGCGCCCAAGCATAGATCTAGGTGATGGATCTATGATATGCTGCCTTAAAGAATGTCAAAGATCTCTCCAGTCCATGCTAAAGATCCTGGGTTTTCTGCAACATGGCATCAGAGCGGTATCATAGAACAATAATTGGTATCAGAGCTAGGTAATGCCATAGTGATGCTCCAACATTATCATCTCGATGCTAGACTAGACCGCCGCTCATGCTCTAACCCATGGTAGGCTACCATGTTTCCACCTGTGGCTAGCAACCATATCTCAACTCGTGGCTAACATCACAATACCATATTTCATACATGCCAAGTAGTCTAGATATCCATCAATTAAATATGGTTCATCATCTTGATTTGACTTCAGTACTGAACTTAGTCACAACCATGCTCCAACCCATGGCAGATCAAAATATACGCCATATTTTACACATGGTTGACTAATCCACATGCTTCTCATTTTTATATTTTATATTTATCTTTTTAATATTAGATTAATTACAATCATGCTCTAGCCCATGATAGGCCAAACACATGTTGCACCTGAGCCTGAGACTGACCTAGCATATACACCACGTTTCTTGCATGGCTGAATAGTCCAACACCGCCCATGCCCCATCCATATTATTAAAATCATAATCTAATTTTTGGTATTAGATTAGTCACAGTCATGCTCCAGCCCATGGTAAACCAAGCCGCACCGTAGTCCAAGACTGACCCAGCATATTATTTCTTGCATGTCTGGCTAACCTAGATGCCGCTCGCCCCATTAATTTCATTTTTTTTTCTTAGCAATTATTAAGCATCAATTAATCATAATTCAAGCAACAATAATTCAAAAAAATATAATATCCATGCTGATAAATATATAATATATATCAATCATAAATTAATTTTCATAAACATGTAGGTGATCATGTTGAAGAATCCTTACCTATACTGATGATTGATTTAAATACAGTAATCGATGAATTTCTTGATTTATAAACTTGAAAGCAAGATGTTCTACTCGACACTTTATGCAGACAATCGCACCTCTACATGATCAAGGTCAACATAAAAATCATATATGGAGAAATTATGGATAAACGGATCTAACACCGCAGGTTCAAGATCTCTTCTGAGACTGGCTAGTCAATCCAAATTTTTCTGGACATCTGGATCCTTCGTGGTCTATAAATTTTTTAAAGAAAGAAAGCTTTTAGAAAGAGAAAGTAAAATAGAGAGAGAAAGTGTTGAGAGAGAGGGAGAGAGAAGAGAGAGAAAAGGCTCTCTCTCTCTCTTTTTCTATCCTTTTTTTTAATTTATTTTTCCTATTTTTCTCTCTCTTTTATTTTCCTCCTTTTTCTTGAAAGAAAATAGAGGAGACAACCGATGCCCCCTCCTTGATTCTAGCCTATGGCCGTGACCACTTGTTGGTGGTGGTGACCATTCATGCTCTGGCATCAGTAGAACCCAATGATGCCAACCTCAGCCACCCATGCACCACATCTGGCAATGACGGCCGATTAGAAAGGAAGAAAGAAGAACAGGGGATGGCCCTGTTCCTTCTCAAATCTAGCACCTTGCCGGTCAAAAGTCCAACAACCATAACCCCATTAAAGACTGGAAGAAAAGGTAAAGGGAGATGGAGGCTTTATCGTGGCTCCAGCAAGATCGCATGGTCGATTTGTTGGAAAAATCCCTAAGACTCTTCATGAAAATATCAAAAAAAAAATGATTTTTCTCACCGATGATGGGAGGGGTTTGAGGCGAGATAACTCGAAAGGGAAAGAGGTCCTTTTATAGCCTACGGATCCTAGGGTTTAACTACCCTAGGATCCCTTCTCCTAACCGAAAATGGAGAAGAGGGGGAAGACTCCTATCGGCAGTCTTCCATCCCCTACCTCATGTGCACAGCATGTGAGGTTTCTTTTCTTTTTTATTTTCTTTTTCTTGCTTTGAGATTTGTGCTAGGGGTTTAGGATTATTTTTTTAACTGGGTTATTACATTCTTTCTTTCTTAAAATAATTTTATCCTCGAAATTACATGCTGCAGGTCTAAATCTTAAGACTACAAACTTTTTATTTTATCCTTAAGCTCCTAAATAATCTTCTTGATTAATGAGAAAAGAAATTTAGATCCTTTACCACAACACCTTCGCTTAAACCATCATGCTTTTGCTGTACATTCTGATTTAATCCACTGAATATCTTAAATTTTCTAAATTACTTTCAAACTAATTTGATCATAAATTTGTTAATCCCTTAATTTATGATCTGAGATATAAATTATCCATCCAAATACTATGAATTACTACTGTCACAAATATAACTCTAGGTTTTATTATTCTTGCTCCCACAATAAAATCAATCCACCAATAAAACTGCATGTATTTTCCATGAAGAATCTTCCTCATACAATGAAGTCCTTCCGTAGGCCATACCCTAAACAACTTCCTTCTAGTAAATCCATAATTGTAATTATCAAACAATTAACATCAAAATTAGAATAGTCATCATAATCTTCATTCATAATAAGTTTAGAATTTCAAATCATCTAAGTAATAATTAAACAAATATACTCAACACAATATATCAATATATCTCACTTTATTACATGATCAATACCTCCCATACTTAGGTCAAGCCTTACTCATATCATATGTTACTTATGCATCAATATCATCATAATATCTATTGATCCAAAATCTAACTTTTGAATCCCTTGTGCAACTTTCCTAGTGATCACATATCCATTCTGTCACATCTTTAATGATCAAAACTTTATGCTCAAATATTCATTAACTCATAGTCCCTAATGATCTTAAAACTAAGCTCTGATACCATTCTATCATGCCCCGAACCCAGTATCCGGGTCAAATACATGATGGCCGTATACTCTCTAGGGCAAATCCTAAAGAATATACAAGATCTAAATAATAAGTCCACAAGAACACCAAAAAAATTATAAAATTTTAATCATATTTATCAAATTAAACAAATCCATCTTTGTTCATAAAAATGAAATATTTATTTGGCATCAAAAATTAACTAACTAACTAACTAAAGAATCCATCGCTTGAAACTCCATGCCCAACCTGACCAAAACTAAGCATCCTGCAAATTTGAAAAAAGAAAGAAAAGAAGGATTGTGAGCTTTACAGTCTAGTAAGAATTCTTCACATTCATACCAGCATGAATATGAAACATCTTTTAATAAATATATATAACTGATAAGAAAATAATCAGATTCATACATCATCAATATGATAATTGAATAATATCATCATATATAATTCTATTAAACACATCATATATCACTAATCAATAATTCTAATCAATATTAATTCAATAAAATTATTTATCATTTATCGATTAACATAAATATGATCTAAACAACATTATCATCCTGACACTGGACTAGACTCACTCATACTCCAGCTCGTGGTAGGCTATCACGTTTCTGCCTGTGACGGGCAACCATATCTCAGCTCGTGGCTAATATCATAATACCATATTTTATACGTGCTGGCTAATCCAGATATCCATCAATTAAATATGGTTTATCATCTTGATTTGACTTTAGCACTAAACTTAATTATAATCATGCTCCAACCCATGGTAGGCCAAAATATATGCTACGTTTCACATATGGTCGACTAGTCCATATGCTTCCCTTTTTTATGCTTTATGTTTATCTTTTCAGGATTAAACTAATTACAACCATCAACGCATGTTGTACCTCAGCCCAAGACTGACCCAGCACATACATCACGTTTCTTGCATGGCCAAATAATCCAAACACCGTCCATAACCCATCCATACTATTAGAATCATAATCTAATTTTTGGTATTAGATTAGTCACAGTTATGCTCACCCAATTAATATACATCAAATCATAAATTAATTTTCATAAATATGTAGGTGATCTTGTTGAAGAACCTTACCTGCAATGGTGATTAATTTAAACATAGTAATTGGTGAACTTCTTGACTTATGAACTCGGAAGCAAGGTGTTATGCTCAACATCTTATGTAGACAATCGCATCTCTACATAATTAAAATCAACATAAAAATAATATATGAAGAAATTATGGATAAATAGATCAACAGTATTGCAGGTTCAAGATCCTTCCTGAGACGGGCTAGTCAATCCAAGTTTTTCTAGACATCTAGATCCTTCGTGGTCTATAAAATTTTTAGAGAGAAAATTTCTAAAGAGAAAGTAAAGAGAGAAATTTTTAAAGAGAGAAAATAGAGAGAGAAAGTACTGAGAGAGGGAATGAAAGTGCTCTCTCTCTCTCTTTCTATCTTTTCTTTTTTTTTTTTCCTATTTTCCCTCTTTATCTTATTTTTCCTCTTTTTCTTGAAAGAAAATAGAGGAGGCAATCGATGCCCCCGCCTTGATTCCAACCTACGGCTATGACCACTCATCGGTGGCGGCGACTATTCATACTCTAGCATCAGCAGAACCCGATGATGTCGACCTCAGCCACCCCTGCACCACATCCAGCAATGACGATCGATTAGAAAGGAAGAAAGAAGAATAGAGGATGGCCCTATTCCTTCTCAAATTCGACACATTGCCGGCCAAAACTCCAACAACCATAGCCTCATTAAAGACTGGAAGAAAAGGTAAAGGGAGATGTAGGCTTTACCGTGGCTCTGGCAAGATCGCATGGCTGATTTGTTGGAAAAATCCCTAAGACTCTTCACAAAAAAATCAAAGAAAAATATAGTTTTTCTCGCCAGTGATGGGAGAAGTTTAAGGCGAGATAACTCGAAGGGGGAAGGGGTCCTTTTATAGCCTGCGGGTCCTAGGGTTTAACTACCCTAGGATCCCTTCTCCTAATTGAAAACGGAATAGAGGGGGAAGACTCCCATCGGGAGTCTTCCGTCCCCTACCTCATGCGCACAACACGTGAGCGTGAGGTTTCTTTTTTTTCTTTTTATTTCCTTTTTTTGCTTTGAGATTCATGCTTGAGCTTTAGAGTTAATTTTTTTTTAAAATTGGGTTATTACAGTACGTTATGTCCCTAATTTGAAAAAAAATGATTTCACTAGGTTGCCTATTATCGAAGGGGTATAAGTATGCATGCAAGGTGAAATTATGCATATTTGAAATGGATCTCGTCAAGTTTGGAAGATGATGTTGTCACCTAATTTTAACCTATACAACCTACGAGGAGCCATATTTTAAAGGAATAAACATGGTGGAGGTAGGATCATGCACCTTGAAGAAAAGAGCAATCCATATCATATTATGATTAGTTCTATTTGTGTTTTTGTATAACCCATCCAGGGATTTTGGAGATGGTGGAGCTTTGCACACTTTGAACTGAAGTCAAGATAGAGATTATTGAGTTATTGACTCCAATTTAAATGTTTAAGATTTTTTTGTCAAGGTAGATATTTTATACTTTGTATTTTTTAATTAAATAAGGGTTAAAATATTTTTAATTTAGTTGGAGATCTTATACCTCTATAAATAAGAGGGTAAGGCTATGGATTTATGTGTGCATGATATGCATGAAAAATTATAAGAAAAAGGATGCAAAGGGATTAAGGTTTGAGAGTTTTGTCTCTTTGTATTCCAATTTTGAAATAGTACATCTCCATTTCATCGTCTGTGGATGTAAGCTTTGGTCGAACCATGTAAATTTTTGAGTTCTCTTTATTTTTTTATTATTGTGTGCCTATTTGCTTGATCTACTTGTCTCCAAAAATTACCAATATATATGAACTCACCGTGCCTCATGCTATACTTACTACTACTTGGCTAGGATTATCTGTTATTCTTATGGAGTTTCTTGGGCCTATGTTATACCTAGAAAGAGATTTTGCTACTATCATTCATTGGCTGAAATTTCCAAGCTCTCTTGAAAATTATTAATATTCCTTATTAGCTGATCTTCATCGCTGGCTAACAAATAACCCAAATTGTAAAATTTTACACACTTATCATCGGAGTAGCTGATTATGTGGCTAAAAAGGCATTAGAAGGGGAATATAATCTTTTTTCAAATAGTAATATAGCTCCCCAACTCAATGCTATCTTGTAGAAAGAGATAGATCGGATTATATCTATTGGTGTAGGAAACGGTTGGACGCTGGACTTCATTGAAGCTAGAGTAAATGAGGTCGCTAATGAGACCTATAAGATAAAGTCCGGATCGAAGGTGGGTGGCTCCAGCAGGATCCTTCGACGGTCAAGTTAGTTTTCTAGCCAACAAGAAATGAAGTACTCAGGAGAATTAAGGCAGAAAGAATAGCTTAAGAGAAATAACGTATCTGGAGGTTCCTTATATAAACGAAGCCGGTAACAAAATGATGGCGATAGCTATAACAAAATGTTAGAAGATCATTTGGACCACATAAAATTTGTTATGGAGAGTGGATTGTCGCTTGTCGTGACTTGCTGACGATTATATCTTATTTGCCGAAGTTCGGATAAATAGTTGGAAGCTTTTGTACCTAATAGCAGGCTGTTCCCGGTGGGATGGGGGACTCAAAATCAGATTGGCCAAATTTGAAGGTTGGCCTCTAAGTAATGGATGGCAGACTTGAGATTGAGTTCTAAGCTTGGATCCTGCTAGCGCTGTCTTTGATAGCTTTTAGGAGCTCGACTGTCTTAAGGGCCCATTTTTTTTGTGGGTAAATATAATGAGAAAGTTGGTCTACTTTTTCATTGACCAACTTATCCATATTCTCATATTTTTCAAGATAGAAAAATTACTTTCCCATGGATAGCATTTACCCATGAAATGGGGAAAGTTTTACCCACCTAGGAGGTGGCTAAATCATTTTTTCATGAGCTAGTAAAGTAGGCATTTAATTTTATACCTAAAGCACCCCATCCTCATTTCTAATATTTTCATCATTAATGCTCAATAACTCAGCTATCCACTTTTTTAAAATCTAAAAAGCATAAGGATATTATGAAAAATATGAATAAATTTTAACAACTTACCTAGGAAAGTAGTAATGTAAAAGAACATGGGTAATAGATTTCAAAGCAACTTATCCATGTATAAAAGAATATAGGTAAATTATTTTTCTGTCTAAATATATCTAAAAAATATTTACCTAGGAAAATATAGTTTTTCAGGTAAATGTTTTACCCGCAAAAGAACGGGCCCTAAAGGTCATCCGAAGGTGATTATCAATATTGTTAGGGGGCTGAAGGCTAGAAAGGATGGCGAATTCTTTGATCAGGACCATGGTCATGCCTTCGGGAGAAATTTGGACTTGTGTTGGTACTGAAGTTCTTTTGCTGACTCGAGTTTATCCGATCGAGGTCCTTGATGCAGGAGTGCTAAGATCTGCTGTTCATAAAATGGAGGAGTTCAATTGGAGAGGAATCCGGCGGCCGTGGTCTCTGATGTGAGGTTGGTGAAATCTGTCATCTATAGTGAAGGAACTCGACTGTCTTCAAGATCCATCAGACAAGATTGGGCTGCACCGAGACTCAATACTTAGTCCTACTATTTTAAGTCAGAGATTAGAACTAGTTAGATGGTAATATTTTTTACTGTTTAAGCTTGTTCGGCCAAAGTTCTGCATGTCTTTGATAAGTTCTGCCGTTGGGAAGATCGTTTGGCTAACATGGGCCGATGATCGGCCTCTCAGAACTTGACCAAAATAGAAAAGCAGTTTAGCTAAAGCTCAGATCCAAATACCATTACTCCAGCTAATACCATATCAAGGTCAAGCAATCCATCAAACTTCTGCGGAAGCTATTTTATCTCCAAAAATATTCATTGATTTAAAATGAAGAATGTCATAGATTTCTATTTTCTTCTATGCTGCATTGTTATCTCATGTGAGGCTTTTCTTTGTTTCTGGCTTCAGTCTACTATCTGGTTGTTTCTACAGGCTGAACATGGTGGTTGGCACACAAGACTTGGTGGTTATGCATCAAACTATTGTCTCATACGAGTCCTTCCACTGCCTTTGTGATTTTACTTTATACCATATGCTTAGGTGTAAGAACCGGTGCATGATGAAGATCCGATCAATTATGTCTGTCGCGCCAACACTGTTTTCTTACTTCAATGCAGGGCATGTCAGTGGTTAAAGATGTTGTGTCCATTTAAATGTGTCCTAGCAGTTGATTGGCTCTTATCTAATTACCAGCTGGAACAGAGGCTTTCATGTTTTATTGTTTGCTACAATGTTGGTTTGTTAATGTTTCATCAACAGTGTTCATGGGGCAGATTAAGGCTCTGGTCCAAAAAGCTGGGGCAGGGATCCAGTGGGTGCTGGTTGTTTTATTCTTCTTCCTAATATTACTTTACTGCCAGAGGTTTATTGCACTCAGGGGATCTTCTCATCAACTTAAAGTGGTTTAGTTCATTATTACAGTCAGAGTTCAACACATATATTCAATTCATTCCGCCACACTTTATCTCTGCATGTTGCTATCTGCTGCTTCATGCTACAATGTAGGCTATTAAGTTTCATACTCTATGCTTCATGTGTTACATAGCAATCAAACCGCACAGCCATGCAAGCTGTTATAGAATGACTTGTTTCAGGCTTCTGACTCCAGCTCTCTAAAAAATCCATGTTCATATATCGTTAGTCCTCATAGGTGGTGGGAAGAATTAGTTCCACAGAATGCGGTGCTGACTCAGCTAGCAGGGAGGCAATGCATTGTTGCATCAAGACTCTAGGATCCTGACATGGCTGCTGAGAGGGCGCCGACTCTGGTGGAGGATGGGATGCCTGAAATCTATAAAAAAAGATCCATAGGCCAGGGATTTTCTAACAAGGGACCCTTCAATGCTAGAAGGTTATCAGAGTTTGTTATGTCCTGATCCATAAACTATCAGGTAGGCCATCTAATTTGTTAGTCGCCTGCCAAACCTACATTTTGAAGTGCATCAGAAGATCTAGTAATCACCCATATGGCCAAATGGGCATATTGAGATCGGCACATGGCCAAGGAGTCGCCTTGGGTGTGTCTATCTCAAGGTCGGTTGTGAGGACTTATTCTTGTTGTCAATGAGATTCTGATCCCGAGGTCGATCAGCATCCGAGCATAGAGTTGGATAGGTTGATAAAGGTTGCTTCGTCTCTGCTCACAGTGCGGTCGTTGGACTGGCATTGTCATGGTTGTCGTCAGATTGTATGGTGTCATTGGTGATGTGGATGATCGGAGCAGGTGTTGGAGGATAAGCTCCGAGGATCATGGCCCGGATGGTTTGGCTCCATAACAGGCATCACTAAACTCAACCATCTACATTCTCTCGTAATCATTTCTAACATTATCTCTAATTTGACAGTAATGGTGTGCCTGTTTTGCATGGTATACCGTTAGCATTATGGTTGTAACGAGGCCATGTACCAGCGTCTGGTCTTTAGCTCTTTGTTTTTGTTTGGCTGGTGGTTTGTCTTACCTTGCATCGCACAGCTTGGTACATGCATTTTGTAATGCAGATTTCATATATATAAAGCCTTCAAACAATCTTCTATCGAATATATATATATATTTGTCGGAACTTTTTTGTTCATAAGAATATATATATATATATATATATATATATATATATATATATATATATATATATATATATATATATATATATATATATATATAAAACCAATATGTAATGTTAAAACTTCCAATCATAGCATGTGTAGGATAGGACTTTCAATGGAAGCCAAGTGCTCAACCCAAGTTGTAAAGGCATGTCAATCTTTGGTTTTAGTTTTAGGTTCAATGATTTGGTAGGTTGATGTCACGCCCTGACCTAAGCAGAAGCCAAGAAACATAATAACTTGCTGTACACGTGTAGGACTAGACCCTACGGGCATGCAAAGTGATAGCTTGTGAATAAATAATTAATAATCAAAATTTCCAAATCTCACAAAATTTCTAAAACTCACTAAGCTTATGTATCCAATTGAAACTATATCTCAACCAATATAATCCATAACATAATTTTGACAGGTTCATGTAATTCTATGTATAGCAATATCAAACTATTCCAAATAAAAATATAAAGGTTGGCTTAATACAGCTAAATCTAAGATCTCATAACAATCTCACAATCTAACTTCTACATATTCCCTCATATACCTTGGACTTTGTAAGGATACAGAAACAAAAAAAATGAGATAATGGCCCTTTAAATAATCAAAATTATAATCAAAGAAATCTAGCATGTATAAAACTATAATGATTAATGAGTGCATGGTGCAAAATAGCTTATTTAAGAATATAGTATTTCCATTATCTAAATTGTTAATTCCAAAGCATTGCAAACATATTATTTTCCAAATTAATAGGTTGATATAATTCCAAAAAGTATTCCAATAGTCAATATCAATGCCAAAGTTACTTACCTCAATGATATCAATGAATATATTATCCTTATTTTCAAAAATAATTTATTGACACATCACCCTGTATATTTACAATCATATCTCATCCATGTAACAAGGTCTAAATTATCTCACCTAATTCTTTTAAAGTAAGTCAAAGTACTACTTTTCACCTTTTTGCAAAGCAAGTCCAATGTAGCACGCTTAAACCCTTGGCTGATAGGTCCAAAGTGCTCAAGTTCCGGAACTACCGATTTACAACCCCCAGGGCAAAGTCCAAAATGTAGTCAAACTAAGGGCCAAATTAACACACAAAATCTACTTATTTATCTAATATTATTATATTGATAATGTGAGGATTATATGGGTTTATGTTTAATTCCACATAAGCTAAACACTAAGAAGATCTTGGATACTTATATATAATTAAGGAATCAAATAATATCTTTTATTTAACCTTTAGAGGTGATATTCTGGGTCATTACAAATAGTATTAAAGTGGATCTAGCTTATGATGTGGATTAAGGGGTATTGCAGTATGAGTCTATTATGATTGACCATGAGCTAAATATGATGTTTGTCATTAGATTTGAATAAATATGGATGCTTGGCCCAATGAGAATGCCATGAATTAAATAGAGAAAAACATATACGGACCATGTGGGTGTGTCTTTAGTGCCCCATAATAGGTCTTAGTTGCTCATACATGGTCAAGGAATCCAAATACTATAAGCGAAGCCCTGGGCTGTTATAGATAAAATAGTATATGACTAGATATGATATCTCAAGATTCTCAAAATGAATGATTTTATATGATTTTCCTACTCCAAAATATGCAAAGTAGTATATATTGGATTGTAACTACTCTAATTTATTTATAGCATTGCATTATTAAAAATATTTAAGATGATATGATTGTTAAAATATATTTAAGTACGAATCTTGAAACTAAACTCGGTAAACTTGCTTGATTTACTTTGTACTTGGCTGTATTTGAAAATAGTCATCAAATAAAAAATCGATATTAGATTACAGTAAAAATGCATAAATATATATCATTTATTAAATAATCTTTTATATATGAAAAAATTAATTTTATGATATATGGATGCTCCATGGTAGAAATTAGTGGGTTCATGGTAAGTTCCTTGCTATGAAAAAAAATCTCATATTCAAGTTTGCACAAATATGATCCATGCATATTGTTTATTTTCTCCCGTTCTCTTTGTTCTTTTTTTTGTTGAGATTGAGTTCGAAAAAGTGGCATTTTGAATTTAGATAAAATCTTTTTTTCTTGAAAAATTCTTTACTAGCATGATAGAAATATTTTTCTTCAAAAAACTGATCCTATTTAACCGTGCCTTTCTAGATCTGCCAAAATGGAGTGTGCTCCAATGCTATATTTTAATTAATAATAATTATCATTTTTAATTTAGAGAGAAGTTAGCACAATATTTATTTATCTATTACTACATTATGGATTTTATGATAAAACTTTGAAATGTATGTATGGTTGACTCTGCTGGTGTCTTCCTATTTACAATACCTTTTTACTCCAAGCTGCTACTTGTTTAGAAAAAAAAACCCAGTACATTGGCCACTCAATTTTGATTTCGTTTTTTTTTTTTAAACAAGATTCCAGTTAACTCCAAGTCATGGTATGAGCATTCTTCTTTCTATATACTTCCATACCAGCCATAATAATAATAAATTCCCGACCATTTTTAAATTTTTCATGTTCACCCATGAGTCACACTTATCAAGTGCTTTTTCATGATAATTAGAATCCAGAAGGAGGGTCACCGAAAGCATGATACTCCATCTCTATAAGGTAGGAATTACATGAATTCAATTAAAAATAACGTTAACAAAACACCTTTTTAAATCACTGAACTAATAGGTGCATTAATTTATTTATTACTTTGACATGAAAGTTAATAGACATCTAGTTATAAAATCATTTATGATGCACAAATCTGAGCAAAGGAAAGTACTAAAATAACAACCACAATTATCCGAACCCAATTCTATTAGGTACGAGGATAATAAATGCAAATCTGAAAAATCCTCTGAACCTAGGCTCGAATCTTTTGCTGGATCCAAGCTGAATCCAACTCCAGACGTCCTAGATTCATCCCTAGATTCACTGTATTCATCACTTTCCTGTCCACATATACAAAAACCCCCGTGGTATCCGCTGAAATCCGAAAATTCTCCCCATATCCAAAGGGATCGGTCAAGACACCTGAGGCCCAAAATTGGCGCCCTCCTGCCCATCCCCCACCAAATCTTCGACAACCCCCTCCCCTGCTCCCTTACCAAAATATAAATATATCAATGGAGAACTCTACGGATTTCGAAACCAATTCACCCGCCTCCCACCAATGGCAGCTGCTGCCTCCGCCGCTGCCGCCTCTAACCTCTGGTTCCCGTCCATCTCCAGCCCTTTGTCTGGTGGCCGCCGCCCATTCTCCGCTGTTCGATTCCTCGCCCCCGTCCGCCCTCCCAGCCTCTGGGTCTCCCCTCCCCGCCCCGCCCGGCGCACCCTTCT
This sequence comes from Cocos nucifera, assembly GCA_006176705.1. Lineage (NCBI taxonomy): Eukaryota > Viridiplantae > Streptophyta > Magnoliopsida > Arecales > Arecaceae > Cocos > Cocos nucifera. Next base: position 1,036,048 of record QRFJ01000320.1, read on the forward strand.
CGCCGGATCTGGCGACGGCGGGATCGGGAACACCGGCGGTGGCGGCGGAGGAGGCGGCGACGGTGGAAAGGAAGATGGGGACGCCGGCCGGAAGAACCGGACAGAGGCGCTTCTGGCCCTGTTGGAGCTCGGCCGGACGCTGGACAGCCTCCCCAAGGACCTCGCGGCGGCCATCGAGGCTGGGAGGATCCCTGGGGTGATCGTGCACCGTTTCGTCGAGCTTGAGAAGTCGCCGTTCTTCCGGTGGCTGCTCCAGTTCGGGGGGTTCAAGGAAAGGCTTCTGGCTGATGACCTCTTCTTGGCCAAGGTCGCCATGGAGTGCGGCGTCGGCATCTTTACCAAAGTCCTCCCCCCTCCTCCTCTTTTTTGCTGGTTTTTGACTCGATTTCTTATGTTGTGGTTACATTACTTGGATATTTTCCATGATTTTTACTTATATCTTTTGCCAATTTTAGCTTGGTTTAGTTCTTGATAGTTGTAGCTTATTTTCCTTTGACTTTTACTTAAATGGAAGACTTGAAGAAAGGCATTTTGAGATATATTTTACGTCAATGCACCTCGGCATCGATGCTCGATTGAAGCATCTTGCAGCATCTTTGTGTTTCTTTTGTTCTACTTTAATAACAGAAATGATGCATCTGTGCTATACGTAGAAGAACGGTTGTCTTGTTTTGGTTTATGGTTGTATTTGATCTAATGATTGACGGCAATCTGTGTAATCTTAGAAATTGCAGTTGATTCTTTTGCTGCTGCTTTGGTTACAGTCTTTCTAAATTCTAATATTTATTTGCAAAGTATTCATATATTTTGGATATGATGTGTGTTGTTGGGATTTATTGACCTAGATATGTTTTAGTTGCTTAAGCTTGTCATTTGCGCAAGCACACAAAGTAGTAAGCATCACTAGTTTAGCCCTTGCATTTATATAGGTTCATTATGATATGAAGATGTAGCAAAACTTGATTTCCTCCAATTCAAGTGTTGGTCTGGTGGCAAATTGTTGTTTAAAAATAATAATAAGTGCTTACATGCAGATAATGGTGATAATGGTCCGGCATCTTTGGAAATGTGTCTGAAATAACTATCCTAGATAGTCTTGTAGTCTTCTTGTCCATTTTTCTTTGTCAACCCACTGCCAATCAGATACGAGCCATGCAAAATATCTTACAATATGCATACTTTTTAATCATCAGTTTACCTTGTTTGTAGAATGATAAAAGAGTTCAAAATGAGTGATGATAAAATGCAAACCATGTAGTCATGTTGGTAATATAGATAAATGCCCAGCCATGGCTTAAAATCCTGCTAACAATACATGTTACATCAGGAACTTCTATTGTGGTTAGTGAGATATTAAAAGAAAAAGACTGCATCAAGTATAAAATGTGACTTGAAGAGAGACTTATTCCCTAATCACAATATTAAAACTCTGAAATATTTCCTATCGTGAAATACATGGGAGAACCTAATGCTTTATGGTAAGAAATAGGTTTGCAAAGACAACTTATTCCTTACCTCTTTGTGTTAATTTTAAACTGTTGATTAATGTCGAATTTTGAAAATGCACTATATATACTACAACTCTTTTAGTATTAACATCAAATTTTGAAAGCATCTAATGTTTTTATTCTAGAACTTGATGGTAGACCTACTCAATGGGTGGGTTAGGCTCAGCCTATACTATCCTTTAATTTTTTCAAGCCTAAGTTATGCCCGGCTCAGTGTTCGGGCTTACTTCCCCATTCCAACCCCATTGCTTATTGGTCTTTTGGGCCAAGTTGTGGGGTTTGCCAAAGATCTCTTTAAAAAAAAGAAAAATTCTTTCTATACTGCAGGCGGTATAGCTCCGCGGACACCGCCCGTACTGATTGGCTTTCGTGCGGGGCAGAAGCGAATTTTTTTTTTTTGGATACCGTGCTCCGACCCCGCGCGAGAGCCAATCACCATGGGTGGTGTCCACGGAGCTACACCGCCGGCGGTGCAAAAAGTGTTTCCCTTAAAACAAAACAGCACTTGGGAGGGGGGGTGTTGCGGTTGACTAGTGGGAGGAGGGAGGTGGGATGAGGGGTGGCTAGACTAGTTGGAGGAGTTGGACAAGGATGGTTGGGGTGACTGGATTGGTGGGGAGGGGGAGGTGGGATGGGGATCGGCAGTGGGAGGGGGATGTGAAGGGGAGGGGGAGGTGGGATGGGGGTGCGGCTGGGGCAGTGGGAGGAGGAGGAGGAGGTGAAGGGGAGGGGAGGTGGGATAGGACTGTGGCCTGGTTGGTGGGAGGAAGAGGGGGGGAGTGGGACGGGGGTGGCCGGGTGGTGGGAGGAGGAGGGGAGTGGGGGAGAGAGATGGAAAGGATGAGATGAGAAAGAAGATAAAAACATATTTTATATTGTATAATATATATTTTACATTATATTATTATATATTATATATTATATAAACATTGGGCTCAGGTTGGGTCGACGTAAACCTAAGCTTGGCTTGTTAATTTTCGTTCTTAAATTTCAAGCCCTGCTTGATCCTTTGGGCTTTGAAAATTAGGTTCAGACCCATTTGAAATGATCGGCTTGGGCAGGTCGGGCGGGTTGTTCGGTTTTGAAGCATGTTTACTTAATTGTACTATTTTTTATTTTTCTAAAAGCTAGGAGTGGCATCAGTACTTTATTTTCTGGTTTCTGTAAGATTTGAAAAAATGATAGTACTATTGTATGTAATGCCCTATATTGAGCCCTACATTGTGGTACATCCCGTGTAATGACATCCTGTACTGGTAGACCATGAATTGGTACAAATAAATATCGGTGGTATGTACTGTACCCATCAAGGTACACCATATCGTACCTAACCAGGTGGTATAGGCCATACCATACCGTATCGGTACCGATACACGGTATGGGAGGTGTATTGACACTAATAGGGTGGCAGCAGTACAAGTCCTGGTACCAAGATGGTATACCTTGGTCTCCATACATAATTTATACACCCCCATAGTGTGGTATTTCAAACGTTGGGTTCATGTGGACTTCTTATATGCCTTTTTATGAACATCATTTGTTTACCTTGCATGGTTTGATGTTGCTGGCATTTGCAATTCTTTATGCATTATGATTGCAGATTGGGCCACATCTATAAACCAAAAGGTTAATAGGGGAAGAAAATGAAGCCTATCTTGACTACATAAAGTCTAGGTAAATGAACATTGTTCAAGAAAGCTGATGTGAGCACATGAACATTGAAAATCATTGATAACTGATAGCTGCCAGATTCTTTTTCTAAATTTCTGACTATTGACAGATATGTGCTTATGTCACATTTATTTCTCCCTAATTGTTTGAAAAAGTTGATGTACTGGGACTTAAAATAATTTGGGAAAAATAAATTAGGAGATGAAAAGCTGGTGAGGTTCTACCAAAAAAAAAAATTGCTGGTGAGGTAGTTTTTACAGTTTTAGAAGCTGATTAGACATTCTACTTAGAGATTACTCCACAAGCTATTCAAAAGTCCAATGTAATAATTTAATCATATCGTTTTGAATTGCTAGAAGGATAATAATGTATGTAACCCTTGATATTTATGGACAACCAAAGTATAACTCTGTTTTTGTGGGTTAAAGCTGCTTTGTAGTTTTAAGTTTTTGCTCAGTTCAGTGCATAGCCTACAGTTTCGTTTTAAGTTCTACTACATGCAAGATCTTGATGCCAATCAAAGCTAAGTAATAACCAGAAAAACTAATGGTAACAGACATTTTTGCATTAGTAAAATCTGCTCTCCACCTCCCCCCCCTCCCCATCACAAACACGCGCGTACACACACACACAAAGCTTGACTTTCTATATTCTCTGCCATTAACTCTCAATGCATTGAATATCCCCCTTTTTTTTAAGGATAAGAACCAATTTGTCTTGCATACTATTATCAAATCATGACATTAACTTTTCTATGTTTGTGTGTTGCTTATTTTAATATTGTTTATACTATCAAGAATTTCTTTTTCTAGGGTGGCAAAAAAAACCATGCATAATTTAGTTCCAGCTCAGGAAATAACTTCAAATTACAATTTTGTCTGATACAGACTTGGAGAACATTATACCTTTGTAATGGCATCCAGTTTTAATTTGGTTGACATTATAGAACAACCAGGCTTTTTTTCCTGGTTTGGTTGTAATTTGGGCAATCTTACTCTTTGACTTGGTTTTGAAGCCTTATGATAAGAACTCAGATCGTCCAAATTTTAACGAACTTTTTTTTTTCTTTTTGAGATTTGGATCCAGTTTCTGCACAAGGTTCATAAAACCCAGAGTCCTTTTTTTTGGGTCAAATGAAATAAATTTGCTTTCCTCCAAAAAAAAGAAGAAAAAAGGCATGTGCATGCACACAAAGACAGGCGCACACCAAAAAAAAAAAAAAAAGAGAAAAAGTTCTTTCTTTTCTTTTCTTTTTCCTTTTTTTTTTTGTGAAATCTGTTAGGATGAAGTTTTCTTTGTTTGCTAAAATGATGCCTTTTGAGTTTCCTTGCATTTATTTCATTTTATATAATTTTCATAGATTAGTTTTGTAGAAGAATTTATGACTGCCGTGATAGTGCTGATCTGTTGGGCTTACATTTTCCAGACTGCTGCTGAGTGGGAACGTCGCAGAGAGAATTTTGTCAAGGAACTAGATTTTGTTTTAGCAGATGTGGTATGAGTTTTGCTAGAAGCATTTCCTGCATCTTACCATGGGGTTGCACAAAAAAAACTTCCACTTTCTTCTCTTAGTTTCTTTATTCTTGCTGATCTGTCATATACTGAAAAATTGTTTTTCTGATTATATACATCAATATAACATCATCATGTCAAGGATAATAAATGAAACTTTCCATGAGACTATGGCAGTAAATGATTTTAAAATAATTGAGCTTGCACTATCATCTGGAATCACCTTTTTCTCACTAATAATAAAATGAACTTGACTTCAGAACTTGTGTAGTTCTGATCTATTAGAACATGAGGTCATGTGATCTTAACCATATCCCTTGTTGATTGTGCAAACAAGCTGGAACAATACTTTACATAAGGTTGGCAAAATGGGAAGTGTGACAGTGTCTTTTTTTAAAAACATTATTACTATATCTATCTGTTCCATAGAATTTGTTAAGGCACATATGGAGAAATTTATGATGCCAAATATAGATCTAATGGTTACCTTTGGAAAAGAAATATGGTCTACGCCTTATGATAGTTTACATGATAGGCTGGGCTTAGAAGAAGGTAAACAAGAAGTTATTGATCAGCTAGAATGCTAGATCAGAAACACAACACACGGATGTGTGCATGCACACATGCAGAGAGAGAGAGAGAGAGAGAGAGAGAGAGAGAGAAAAGAGAGAGAGAGAGAGAGAGAGAGAGAGAGAGAGGATAATATAATTTTAATGAGAGATAATAAGATTAAAGAAGGATGGGATTGTTGCTTTTGTAAGTTATTGAATGAGAATTTAACCAGGCAAACTGTTCAGTAAACGTTCAATCTGGCATTTAGTATGTTTAGTTGTTTACAATTATTCAACAAAATATTTGAACCAGATGTTTGGATTAAGGTGAACTTTTGGGCTGAATGAATGTTCAGAAACTTATGGGAGAAGATGTATGTACTTGTCTAACTGGTAGCTTGGCTCACTCTTACCAACAAAAATTAAGGTTTTTGCTATGTCATTGGAGAAAATGTATCGAGATGCACATTTCTAAGTTATGCAACAATTAAAATAACTTTATGATGCACAATGTGAAGTTATGAGAAAGAGAGAGGGATTGGAAGCAGGGGACAAGGACAAAGAACAGCAATCACGGTATCAAGGAACCAATATGGTTGTGTGCTAAGAAAGTAATCTTGTTTCTTTGGCTTGTTTTGGAGCTAATTAAAAGAGAGCATTTGTACCTGTTGACTTGAAGGAAGCATGCATAGAGCATCAAGAGAGGTAGTCTAGTGGCATTAAAGATGAAAAGATGACTTAAAATATGAGCTAAAATCAAGATAAACCATCTCAGTACCGGTCTCTATAGCAGTGCCACCCTACTACTGTGTCGGTATGCTTGATATGGGGGCCGGTTCGGTGTACCGAGAGTTGGTACACCCTCTATACCGCATATTGGTACGAACAAGTATGGTATGGTATGTCCCGTAACGTTTGGTTTGGTATGGTATGGCATCCCTTGAAAATAGTAATGGAGAAACAAGTAGCTTTCCAGCCTTTTCTGAGGTTCTAACACTTGTTGTAAATGATCTTAATGTTGTATAGAAATGTTTTAGTGCTAATTAGTGATATGTAGTTTAAGTTAAATGGTAAATTGGAACCATGCAGGGAAAATTTTGAGGAAGTGTTAATGGGTCTTAATGATAAAAGTATCAAGCAAAAGGTGCATCTCGGGTGCTAACAAATTGATACATGATTTTAAGACTTAAAGAATTTTACAAGATGGCAGTATTACTCATAATGCTGTATGAATTAGCACATAGTATTATAATCCTATACTGAACGTACCCACTTCAAAATCTTGAGCCTTATGCTTTTGACATTTCAACCCCATTATCAATCGACCAAATTTTAACTTCAGCAGAAAATGACCATAAATATAGCGCCATTTATTTCTTTCGGCATTGTACTTAAGATTTTAAGTAATGCATACCAGTGTATAGCCATTCAAACAAACATTATGTGTGACATGCATGAATACTGGAACCCCTTTGCTTGCAAGGGGTTGGGCATGCAACTCTGCCACATGCTTATCCAACATTGTTACTGTACATGCAATATGGCGCAGACCAACACATCAGTCTCTAATGCGTGGTTATATGAACCATCGTCATATTTTAATTAAGACATCAGCTTGAGTAACTTAACAAAGAAAAAAAATCTTAATTAAGTGTTGTAGTGTAGCAATTTATGATGGTTACTTCTTTCAAAAAATTTAAAAAGAAAAAAATATTTCAGAAACTTTCTCTAATTTTTGCAGAGTGCACTGTGCCCCCACTTCCACATGTATGTATGTATGTATGTATGTATGTATGTCCTTATGTATAGCTAAGCAACTTTCGGTAATAAAGGGGCCTGCCATGAAAACTATAAGGCTAGTTAAAATTTGATTATTTTTCGTGACCAGCTTTGACCTTGATGCCAATTGGTTCACATTTTCTGCCTAAACGAACTTTTTGTATGAAAGGTGCCTGCCATGAAAAGTAAAAGGCTGGTTGGCCAGTTTTTTTAAAAAAAAGTTTTTCTTAGATAATTTGTTTTTCATTAGCTGAACCATTCCCTGGTTCTTACTACATGGTTTAATAGCATGCCAATCAACCTTTTGTTTTAGCTGATGGCAATAGTTGCTGATTTTATGCTTGTCTGGCTTCCTGCACCAACCGTTTCTCTTCGACCACCTCTTGCACTCGGTGCTGGACCTATTGCCAAATTCTTTTACAGCTGCCCTGATAATGCTTTTCAGGTGAATGCTACAAGTCTATGAGTCCCAAAAATGATTTGAGATCATGTGTAACTCTTACTTTATAATGCTGAAACTCTTTTTTTTTTCAGGTTGCTTTGGCTGGAACATCATACTCATTCTTGCAGAGAGTTGGTGCAATAGTGGTAAAAATTTACAAAAATGCTACATTGATCTGTTGTGATCAGCTATCTGTGAAAAACTAAATAACTAATTTAGTTACTACTTCATATTCATATGGTAATTTTCTTTATTTTTCCTTTTTTTATGTGCAGAGAAATGGGTTAAAGCTATTTGCCGTTGGGACTGGTGCCTCTCTGGTAGGCTAGATTCTTTCACCAATTAGGGGGTTTCTGTGACAAATTTCAGCATTTTTTTAAATCTTTTAGCATGATATCATTCACATCATCATTTTCTTCTTGGCAAAGCTGGGTAGCTTATGATATTTCTAATTTTTCATATGTTATAATCTTCTGTAGTATTTCAGTCATACGCATATAGATGCATTGTTGCAATGTTTATCTTCAAGGTTCTTTTATGTTCTAGAAGGTTAAGGAATAGAAATGTTCTGTAATTCTTGCAACATAGTATCAAGCCACGTCCGACTGCCTTTCGTAATTGTGTTTGACAGTGGCCCTACCCTTCAGTCAAGTCCATCCTGATGATGTCTAAAAGGTGCCAGGAGTATCTGTCAGCTTGTTCCAACTTTTTGATAACCTGCTTTTCTTCTAGCCGCAACCCGCTCCTGTAAAACTTATAGATGTTAATTGTTTGGAGTAAGAAGCCTGGTTTGCCTGGTTGGTGATCAACATTACACTATCAGACCTAGAAGCATATTTTGTATTTGGGACTTGCATTTCACTACTGTGCATATCATTCATGTTTCGCTTTCCCATGGGTTAGTGACTAAGCATCATGGTATGAATTGGGCAATTGATTTTACCAATTCCCTGGTAGTGTCTATATTCTCATTTCGCCCTTGATTATGTTAGTACATGTTAGTACTGCAACTTCCTGTTTTACTGGAATGATAGCTTCATGGAATTGTTTATTTGGACAATTTCTGCTGGAAGTCATCTTTTTCCAAAGGACACAGTTTGGTTAATGAATAAATAAAGAAAACATTATGATAATATTAAATTGTCCACTTCTAAGAGATCAATTATTTCCTCTGCATTTTTTTTGTTTTAATTCTTCACCATTCTGGATATCTGTATGAATTAATTGATACTTGTGTACTCCCCAAGCTTCCGAGGTTTGTAAAAAATATAACAGTTGAAATGGCTGCTCAACAAGCCAATCAGTAAATCCTATATTCATTTATTATCATTTTAGTGAATTAATTTAGCATATTAGTTCATGGTAATGAAATAAGTAACCAAATTAATTATAAGCTAAATTTTCAGCAGTGAGCCGAATTCAGTCTTCTTGCAGATTGGTGTTGGTATAACGAATGCCTTGATTAATGCAAGGAAGGCATTGGATAAGAATTTTGCTGTTGAAGCAGAGGATGTCCCTATATTATCAACTAGTGTTGCCTATGGTGTCTATATGGCGGTGTCCAGTAACCTTAGGTATGCATACCTCTTGACTCTCGAGCATTTACATTATTAAATTTTTCTTCCAATATTTAAATACGAAGGTCAACATTTTGCAACTTCTGATGCATTTTACTATTTCTAAATAGAATCTTTTATTCCAGATCTTTTTTATCGAGTATCTGAAGAAGTTCAAAATAAACTTTTTGGTTATAGCTGGTCATCCTTGTATCTGCTAATGAACTTGACGTTCCTTTATTATTTTGTATCCAGGATCTCTGCAGGTTCTCTTTTTTCATTTCATTCATTGACATAAGCTTTCTTTTATGTCATATGGTTCTATTATATTTGAGAAGAATCTTGCATATAATTCAATCTATATATCAAAATAATTTAAACTTTCGGGGTGGGTGAGTAATTGGTATCACGGGCCCCTCTTTTTGTATACACCCAATGCCCAAGAAATATAATTGTGCTAGAAACTTTCTACTCTCCATTGTGCTCTTTAGTGTTTTCTTCTCTTGTGCTTAATTTCTAAAGAACTCTTAGTAAGTGCAAGAAGTGGTAAAGCTGACTTATCCATAGGGGAGCTTGCAAAAGTGCTGTAAGGACATTGGTGACCTTTCTTTGCTGAAGTTGTATTCAGCCACATTGGTGACCTTTGTTTTGTGTGGAGCTGTGGAAAAGTTTTTGTTCTGATGCAAGAAGGGATGAGCCTAGGATCAAGCAAGAATTGTGCTCATGATGAGCACATGCATCTAAAATAGTGAATTGGCAGGAAATATTGTAATGATGTGCCATCTTGTGCTTGCCATGTACAGAAGCACCAATACTCGGGGAAAAGGGAAAGTGGCTTTGTTGATTGCAAGAGAAGTTATAATATCAATAAAATCAAAAGGAACTAAAGGACTTTGTGGGATATTTTGAATTAAAATGGAGAAGGCTCCCATAAGTTCTACTAGATGGTAGGACCTTCATTCGATTTGTGAAAAGGATATTAAAAGAGAGAGAGCCAGGGCTCTAGAACCAACAAGAGACTAGCCAGTGAACTTGTTGCCCTAGAGCTAGACGATGGAGCCCATTAAGCTAAATATAATGAGGGAGAATTTATTTGCCTGAAGTACCTCAAGTCGCAACATCGTGTACACCATAAACACACACACCAACACACACACACACACATGCATGCATGCATGCACGGACAAACCAACCTGTAATACAGATTTAGTACATGAACCTGAAGGGCATGTAACAAATTTCTAACATAAGATTAGATAGAGATGCAACAGTAGATGGTCTTGGTTGGAGTCATGATCATGGATTTCCATGTGCCTATAACTCGACCTCAAATCACCATAGTGCAAGTTCCTTGAATTCTTTGTAAGAAATCATGCATGCATCATGTACAAGAAGAAATTATAATATCATATGGATTTATATAATATTCTAAATCAATTGGCGAACACAAATTTGTTCAATTCTAAGGCCCTGATGCTAGGGTCGCGAACTGGTATTGGAACCCGTATCGATTGGAGGGCGGTATGGTATGGGTCCGTGTTGTGCCATTCCATGATGTACCTTTCTTTTATCTTTCCAATTTTGAACCAAAGTTGGCAAACCATATGCCAACTTTAGTTGGAAAATGGCAAAAAAAAAAAAAAAAAAAAAAGGGCATCCCTTGTTTTGAAACGATATAGGGGAACCCTTTTCTGATGAGATGAGGGCTTTCAAGTCCTCTCTCTCCCCCCTCCCTCTCCCTTCCCCACCCTCCCTCCATCCCTCTCTCTCTCCTCTCTCCTTCTCCCTCTCCCTCTTTTTCTAACTAATGGCCCAAACCGTGTGGGTAACTGATGGGTCTGATTGGCACGCCTTGATCCAGCTGGAGTAGCATGGTTCAACCATCCATGCCCTAAGGATTGGTTGGAAGTGATTGTGGGGGTAAGAACCTTCTTTGAAGCGTGCAAGTCTCTGGCCATACATTTGCTTTAGAAACTTTCATCCTATGCTATTTGAAGCTCTCATATGGTGTTGGAGCCTAATTCTAGGGATCTTGGGTTAAGGTTAAGAATAAAGTAGCATGTGCAAGAAGTGAGAATGCTGGTTTATGCATAAGGGAGCTTGCACATGTTCTACATGGTTATTGGCATAGTGAAGTTGCTGTCTGTGATATAGTGTTTCACATGCAATGTTGAGATGCAACTCCTAAAGACAAATCTTCTAAGGGGGTGCTTGGTTGGGGGGAGTAGGGGTCCAGAATGGGAATGGGAATGGATGACTACCATTCCAACCCCGCTTGGCTGGGGGAGTCCTATTCTGATTCCGATTCCAGGGTGGAATGGGAATGGTCCAATCTACCTAAAACTCAATCCCCATTCTTTCCTATGGATTCAAATTTTCATTCCGATTCCGATTCCGATTATGAACCAAACACTTTAGAGGATTAAGCCATTTCAATTCCGATTCCAATCCATTCTGATTTTCATTCTGATTTCGAGTCCAATCGCGAACCAAGCACCCCCCGAGTTCTTTACGGATCACCATATATTTGTCTTTGTCGTGTGGAGCTCTTGAGCCTTTAGGCCGTCACATTGTCATTTTCTAGTGATGATGGCATTGATTTTAATGTTCTTCCATATGTGACACTATTAAATATTCACTATGTGTGGTCTTTAATTGGTTGCTAGACTCCTTTCCAACTATAGAGGGAATCTTGGAGGTTTCTCTTTGATAACATGAAGTTGATTTGTTAAATCAAAAGGTTCTTCCTGTCATTTGGACCTCTAAGTTCCAAGACAAGTCCCCATTGGCTCAAAGTTGCCTCAGCTAACACTTTAACGTCTATAAATCATGATCATCATCCAAGCCTTCGATAGTTGTATATGGGGATAGACATAGAGCAGGAATTAGGAAAACTTAATGTATTGAGCAAATAATTTCCCATTGTTACTCTGATCTCAACACTTGAGAAAGTAATGCTAAATTCCTAGACAATGCAAATTATAGGTAAGAGAGGGCCTTTGCATGAAACCTATGCGGTCAAATATATCCACCTTAAAGGTAGAGTTTTAAATTAGGCTACAAAGGACTAATCCTCCAATAATTCATAGGCTTGGAAGCAAGGTTTAAATACTGTGAGGTGGGGTTATCCCGATTATTCCCTAGCATGGGATATCCCACATCCCCACATGTAGGAGGATGGGTGTCTTGTTTTGTCCTGGTCCATTTCTCACCTCATCCCATCCCAACACTCGAAACAGGTTAAAATCTGGGATGCCTTGCATCTAGACACCTAGAATGATAGGGTGCCTCATCTTGTCTTGGTCCATTCCTTGCCTCATCCCTTCCCGACGCTCAAGATGGTGCCTATCTTGACATTTAGGAAAGTGGAATGCCCCATGACCCCAACAATATTTGTAAACTTGGTGGGAAGAGTCTAGATATTTATGATGCTTCTGATTGCCTTTTCTCTTGTATAATGCAAGTTTTTTGGTTTAACCTCTATCCCCTCTGGAAAAGAATTAGGAAAAAGAGTCTAGATAAAGGGGGTAGATGATAGCTTTTGATTTAGGAAGCTAAGTTGGTCTCAAAGGTAAAAGTAAGCCAAAGAACTAAATGAAAAGCAATTCAAAAATCTCAAGATTGATAATAAAATAATGATATCAAGTTGCTATGTGATTATAGGAATGCTCAAACTTTAAAGAATTATATGTTAACAAAAGACATTCCAATGCATAAGATTTTGCCATTATAGGGTATTGGGAGGGTTAGATATATGCAGCCTTAACCCCACATGGGAAGAGGTTATTTTCATGTTTTGAATCCATAGTACTTAGGTCACAATGGTGCAACCTTATTATTACACCAAGCACCACCCTATTAAAGGACTATATGTTGATCTATAAAATCGATCTGATGTCAAAGGGCACTTATTAGGATGGATGATAAAGTTATGAAGAAGCATCCATCAACGTAGCATAGGGCTTATTGGAATGGTTATTGCTTATTTTTCTAGGGCATGAAAACATATGTTAAGATTGACCTTATTTTATATAAATACAAATATTTTATAATATATCACTAAATTGTCTCATAGAATCTAGTATCCATTTCAATGATCAACTCATCCCCCCAATCACTACTTAAATTCATTATCTTGATAGTGTGTATGATGGTATAGAAATATGCATTCACATGTACTTTTGGAAAATTAAATATGAGTTCTAAGGGCATTTAAGTTTAATTTTGTATGTGCAGCTTTCACACGAACCATTATTTGGTTTGTGATTCCTTATTCATATGTTGTCTAGCACCTTTCTTCTAGCTGCAACTAGTGAATCAGGAGCGAACAAAAAAAAGGTGTGAATCAGTCTTTCTTGTTATTTTTATTGATGAATCAGTCAATTCCTGTACTCAACAGGTACCAGATAGTAGCGGGGGTAATAGAACAGCGAATCCTGGAGCCACTGCTACATAGCCACAAACTCGTTTTAAGTGCATCGTGCTTTGCAGTTCGTACAGGAAACACATTTTTGGGATCTCTAATGTGAGATTTCCTTGGGTTATTTTGAAAATTCTATAACGATAAATTGCCTGAAGTTTCTATATACATCTAAATTGACAACACATTTTCTATTGAGCAGGTGGGTTGACTATGCCCGTTGGATAGGAATCCAAAAGATCCGGGAGTAGTTCATGGCACATAACTGAATACTTCTACTCTGTTTTCTTTCTGGCATGAACATTTGGTGAAAGCGGGAAGGGTGCTTTACGGTCATGTTGTTATGGGAAGTCCGGGATGTTCAATATGAAAGGCCACTGTGGCTGCCAATATTATTTTATAAATTATTTTTCATAGTGCTTTCCCTTGTCTTTGCAACTGTGGCAAGTCTTAATATATATTTTTTATAAAAAAAAAAAAAAGATAGTTGATTTATTGCAGCACAATTCTTTTATGGTTTGCAGAACTTCGTACCATGTTTATTTTATAACTACCAAATCTAGATCAAGTCTTCAATTGCTTGCACTTTAGGCCATGTTTGGGGTTTTTAAACCTCATAATTCTATCCTTGTTGTTTTGCAAAGTGCATGCCTGTTGTTAGTCTAAAGGATTCCACATGCTTTACGGGAACAGAAATATTTTTCAATGATTGTTGGCCGTCCAGGTATGCAGTTGTTAGCGTATCAAAGAGTATGTAAGAGGAAGAACCAATAATATCAAGAATTCTATGCAAAAACACGTTGTGCTTTGACATTATTCTGCTAAATTACTTAGAAAGGATGAATTAAATAATATCTTTTAATTGAAAGACAACTGAGGAGATGTGTCTTCTTAAGGCTGCTCTATTGTGAGGATTCTAAATACAAAAATGCCTCTTTACGTATGGAAGTAAGGCTAAGGCTGTATCCTAAGATCTTATGGTAATAGGAGCCTCATGCAGACCAGTAAACTTCATCTAAAAAAGTTAGAACATGTGATTAATCAAACAAAATTTTTTCATGCGAAAGACCTATCTTGATATGATGCCTTCTATTGCCTTAGCAAGCTCGTGCTATCACTTCCACCTCCTCCGCTGCATTGCCTGGTGCTGCTGCAATGCGTTGATCAACAAAGGTTATTTGAGAGGAGGGAAAGGTGCATGACAATTAGGTTCATGAGAAGGTTTTTTTGCAAAGCTGGAAGCTGATGACCGTTAGAATTACTTGTTATATAACAACCCACATTACCATGTCATAAGTAGGATATTTAGAATTGAAGTTTATTTTGATCCATGAAACTATTACATTAAACATTTAATTTGGTATGCATTTAATAGATATGTGTGTATATATGGCTAAAGTTAATAACTTTAATGAATTATAAGTAAATATGAAAGAATATGAATATAGGGCATCATAAACAATTCTACCAGAGATTACCAAAATCCAATACTATTTAAGAGTAGAATAGACGGTCCAGATAAGGTTGATCTTTCAATTAATTGAACGAGAGGATCAAAATATACATCTTTACATGATCAAAACTCAACCAAACGCTGACAGACGAAGCACAATCAATCAAATACAACACAATGCACTGATCCTGTTTATATGAATTATGAAACATCATAACATCAGAACCACACAGACATAACATCCCTGTTTATTGTCTTACTCCAGCCACCCGATGAGGGGGAACTCATGAGTCGGCAGTTGGCATAGGAAAGCGGGGGGAAATACTTTGTACACCGGGGATGGTGTAGCTCCGTGGACGTGATTGGCCATCGTATAGGATCGAAGTACGGTATCTGAATTTTTTTCTTTTTTTTTTTTCCTCTCATCTCGCATAAGAGTCGATCACTGCAGATGGCGTAGAAAAAAATTTTCAGGAAAGCGGCACAAAGGACAGAGGTTGCTTTGCTCCAATCACTTGATGAGGCACGTCAGCACGTGCAGTGTAACTGCCGGAGGGAATCGTAAATGAAAACTTCAAAATTATCCTCCAAAATTTTTCCTCCTTCGGTCCCATATTAAAAGGATATTTAAAGCTATATATATAAGAAATATTTGTCTAAGCCATCTAGGTGTGTATGGATCAGACCAAGCGGGGTGCGGGCCTTATCTTTTAATTTTTATTTTATTATTTAAATATTTATACCACCATTAATATTTTAATTATCATTTAAATATGTATTTAAATTTTTAATTATCATTTTTAATTTCTTAACATTATGCTTCAATTACAGACTTTAATGGGCCAGTAAAAGTCTAAACGGTCAGATGGCTATAAAAATATCATCTTGAGACCTAATTAAACCTGCTCTGAAAAATAAAATAAATATTTTCTTCTCCAGAGTTATTTTTCTTTGCTTTCTAATTTTTCTATTTCGATATTTTTTTTTTCTATTTCTATTTATTTTGTTGGGTGCTAAAAGAATCTTCATCAACCTTCTTCATGATCGTGCTCGCAGGCAGAGAATTCTGATCATATTTTGGGATGGTTTTTTAAGATTTTTTTGCATAACGGCTGGTAATATGCCTTATGATAGTATTGCACACAGTGATAGATTTATCAATTTTTTTAATTTATTTTTGTGATTTTCATAAGTCATCTATAACTTTTTTGCAATATGAGAAAACAAAAAAAATAGTTAGTTTTCTTAAATTACATCAAGAATCTTATAAGCTTTGATTTAACAATGTAATGTGTAGACGGATTGTGATTAAGAAGCTAACAAAATGCTAACTTGAGATTAAAATAGAATATAAGTTGTGCATAATTTTTATGTATAGCTTGTTGGGCTCATTGACTTTGCTACCCCCGATTTGGCATCCATACGATGACTGATAGCTGGTATCACAGATTGATGATTGGCACTACTGACTAAATAACGTCCATAACAAACTTCCAAATAACGATAAACGGCCATACGTCGGATAGATGACTATTGATCAATTGAATCGACTGTCGATCAATCTTGATGATCGACTCACAACAAAAAATCACGCAGATGACCGACTATCAATTGGTCCATCGATTGACAGCCGGCTCCCTCAATCAGCTCAACAGCAAACAGAACAACTCCAAAGAATAAATAATTGTTGATCAATCCGATAGTCAGTTGGACCAACAACGGTACCGATATATAATCGGTACATTCTAATACCGACATACAGTCGATGTGACCTACATTCTTGGTGTAGAATATGTGTAATGGACTCTCCATGATCATATAATAGGCATTAACTGCCCCTATTATTTCAGAATAAGTGGGACCCCCATGACTTCTAACCATTGCCAACGGTTACTAATAGTTCACCTATAAAAGGAAGGTAAATGAAGCACTTGGATAAAACACTTCTGGACTAAAACTCTGCCAAGTTTCATTCTCAATATCCTGTTCACCAATCCTCCTCTAATGTAAGCATCGAAGGATTCCCACTAGAGACAAGTCAGTGAGGACTTTCTTTTTCAGGTGATCTTCTCCAGCGATAGGTGCATCAGAGGATTGGTCGCAATAGATTGGCATGCCAAGAAGGAGAAAAAGACAAAACAAATTGCTCTAAGAAAGTAATCATGCCAAAGACACAAGCTCAACATTCCACCAGCTCCGCTAGGCAATCTTCCTATTGAGAAGACCTTCCTCCACCTCCAATGGCAGAGCCCAGTGCTTCGTGTCCAGTTATTACAAAGGATGCCCAAACTAAACTACTTGCTGCATTAATGCAGCAAATGAAAGTTTTAATGGAGTTAGGACACAGCCTCCAACAACAATAGCAATTGGTGGTAGAAGAACCACCGGCACATGTAGTGTCGTCTAGGTACAGTCACCACTCTCCAAAGCGATCCTTGTCTTCTTCATTGAAGTGGTGGTCGACACGATGTTCTTGCCATGTTGAAGTGTCCCCATCTCAGCACTCACATTGTGCCACCCGCCATTTGTGACGATCCGCCTCTCCTTTTCTTTGACATAGTATTCATAAGAAAAAGAAACTGCATCCACCATCGACTTCTTTATCCTTGACTTCTTCAGCGGACTCTACCCCTAAATACTCACAGCAGTAGCAGCTCGACGACTACGAATAAAAGTTCAAAGAAATTGACTGCAAACTCATCCAACTACAAGTGAACAATCGAGGGGGGAGGTTCCAGCGACCTCAGCATTCACACAGCCCTCTATTTTCTCAATGAATTATGGATGAACCAATCCCATCTCAGTTCAAGATTCCACAGATGGAGCCATATGATGGCTCCATAGATCCGATCGATCATCTACAAAGTTATAAAACTCTCATGATGATCCAGGAGGCCTCCGACATCCTTCTTTACAAAGGCTTTCCTGCAACTATTTGAAAAGCAACTCGGGTCTGGTATTCTGGGCTTCAGTCGAAAAGCATATCCTCTTTCGAGCAGCTAAACAATTCATTCGTGGCATATTTCAGCACCAGCCAAAGAATGCCACGAACATCCGACAGTCTCTTCTCCATCAAACAAAATGAAGAAGAAACACTGAGAAGTTTTATGGCATGTTTCAGTGCTGCCATGCTCGAGGTCAAGGATCTCAATGAAGACTTGGCCATTTTGGCTATGAAGAGAGGTCTGAGGGGATCCAGGTTTACTTATTTTCTGGATAAGAACCATCCTTAGACATATGCTGAACTTCTAGAGTGCGTGTTCAAACATATTCATGCGGATGAAGGTGCTTCTAACCGACACCAAGATAAAAAAAAAAAGATCAGAAGAAAAAATAAAAGAAGAGTAGAGCTTCTACTGACTTAAGATGACAACCGATTGATCGACAAGCTCCACCTTTTCAATGGAGTCTAAGGCCGAACAACTATGGCATGAAATATAACTCCTATACTCCGTTGATTGTTCTTGCACAAATTCTGATAGAGATTGAAGAAGCAGAATACCTTCGATGCCCTCACTAATGAAAGCACCACCAAAAAGCCATGATCGAAAGAAGTACTGTCGGTTCCGTCATGATCATGATCATGAAATCGAACAGTGCATTCAACTCAAGGATGAAATCAAAGCCCTGATTTGTTGAGGGTACCTTGGCAAGTATCGATGCGATCCTCTAGCTTTGACTCTAGCTGATCGACAACTTAAATGCCAACCTAAGGAACCGAACGATAATCGGCCAATGATAGGAGTCATTAATATGATCTTCGGGTGATCGAGAGACTGGAGGGCAACTTTCGAAGAAGAATTGACCAAGAAGTGGTATGAAGATAATATTATTTCTTTTTCGGATGAAGATGTATGAAAATTCAAACTTTCCATAATGATGCTATCATTGTGTCGGTAATGATAGCTAACTATGATGTAAAAAAAATTCTTGTTGATAATAAAAGTTTAATCAATATTTTATTTTACTCGACTTTCTCTCAAATGCGACTATCGAATGATCGACTCAAAAAAAATATCAATGCTTTTAGTCAGCTTCATCGAAGATGCAGTCAACATGGAAGGAGAAATCACTCTCTTCCTCACTATAGGGACCGAACCACGACAAAGCACTATTCTCACCACATTCACTATTGTCCAAGTTTCTTCGATATATAATGTCATACTCAGACGATCCACACTCACTGCATTAAAAGCGATAGTGTTAACCTTTCATCTTCTAATTCGATTCCCCATTCGTGAAGGAGTCGGTGAAATGCACGAAGATCAAGAACTAGCACGATGCTACTTTATGATCTCTACCAAAGGTACTAAACCCAAAGATCCTCTGCCAATCGACAAACTCAATCAGAGAAAAAATGAAGAAATGGACAAGCTAGCAAAATAATTGGTGCCAATTCCTTTAAAGAAGATGGATCTGATGAAAACTGTTCTAATCAGATCATGATTATCTAAATAGGAGTGAAACTGACTGATAGATCTACTAAGGATAAATGCTGATATATTTGTTTGGTCGACAACCGACATGCTTGGGATTCCTCCTAAAGTAATAACTCATCGACTAAATATCGATCCAAAGGCCAAGCCGGAGAGACAAAAAAAAAGCCCTTCGCCTCCAAAAGATAAAAAGCCATTGAGGAAGAGGTTGACAAGCTTCTTGTTGCCGACTTCATCAGAAAAACTCACTATCCTAACTGACTTGCAAATATCGTAATGGTGAGAAAAGCCAATAAAAAATGGTGAATCCGCATTGACTACACTAATTTAAATGAAGCTTGCCCGAAGGATAGCTTCTCTTTGTCAAAGATTGACCAACTAATCGATGTAATGTCAGAGCACCGACTATTAACCTTCATGGATACCTTCGCAAGTTACAATCAAATCCAGATGACATCAGAAGATGAAAAGCATACCGCCTTCATGATCGACAAAGGCATTTATTGCCACAAACTAATGTCATTCGATTTAAAAAATGTCGGAGCAACTTACCAATGACTAGTAAATAAGGTGTTCAAAGATCAAATCAATCGAAATATGAAAGTCTATGTCGATGACATGCCGGTGAAAAGTACTCAAATCGATAATCATATTGAAGATTTAGAAAAAGCCTTTGGTACACTACGAGGACATCAGATGAATTTAAATCCAACTAAGTATGCATTCGGTGTAACTACCAACAAATTTCTCAGGTTTCTTGTCTCACAATATGGAATTGAAGCCAACCCAGAGAAAATTAAGGCCATCATTAATATGAAGCACCTGACTTTCAAAAAAGCGATACAATAATCGAATGGAAGAAGTGCTGAGAGGTGCCTACTCTTCTTCAAAACCCTACGATAAGTAAATAATTTTTCATGATCAGATGAATGCCGATAGTCCTTTGAAGATTTGAAGAAGTATTTAATATCTCCACTACTGCTTACAAAATCAGAGGTAGGAGAAACATTGTATCTTTATATCGCTACATCGATAGAAGCAGTTAGTTCGGTCCTTATTAGAGAAGACGAGAATTGAATTCAACGATCCATCTACTATACCAGTAAGATGCTTCACAATGCCAAAATTTGATATTCAAAGGTCAAAAAATTGATCTACACCTTGATTATATCAGCTTAACAACTCCGACTATATTTTCAAGCCCATTCGATCGTGGTGTTAATGGATCAATCATTGAAAGCAAAATGGACGATCAAATTCAGCAAATTTAACATTCAATATCGTCCACGACCATCAATGAAGGCACAAGTATAAGTCGATATATTGTCGAATGTACCATATTCGATGATAACTCAGAACAAAAATCCGATGATAAATCAAAAATGGCTGAATTCTTCAAAATTGAACTTGATTTGGCATGGATACTTCATGTGGATGCAGCATCCAACTCCCAAGAAAGCGGAGTCGGTCTTATTCTCACTAATTTCTAAGGGATAGTCATTGGATATGTCCTTTGATTCAATTTTAAAGCATCAAATAATCAAGCCAAATATGAAGCACTACTAGCCGGCTTGAAAATCACTAAAAAGCTCGACATTAATAATTTGAAGGTTTTCACCAACTCATAGTTGATAACCGAACATATCAATGATGAATATGAAGCCTAAGACCCAACTATGGTGAAGTACCTTTAGAAAGTAAAAGATTTCATATTGACCTTCAAATATTTCAAGATCTCATGCATCCCAAGAACATATAATGCTCAAGCCAATGTACTCTCTCAACTTGCGATGATTTTCTCCAATCTTCTTGGCTGAACATTCATCAAATATCTTGAACAACCGAGTATTAACAAAGTTGAAGAGGTTTTATAAATAAATGATGAACCAAGTTGGATGGATGCAATTATCAAATATCTTACCGATGCTCGATGACCCTTCAGAAGTCAAACATCTAAGATGGACCACCTCATAATACATATTGATGAATGGATATCTTTACAAGAGGTCATTCTCACTGTCTCTCCTCAAATGCTTGGGCCCAACCGATGCCAACTTGCTTTTTGAGAAGTTCATGAAAAAATTTATGAAAATCACTTGGGGGGCAAGTCTTTGGCCTACAAAATTATACGACAAGGATATTATTAGCCCACTATGAAAAAAGATGCACCCGACTTTGTCCAAAGGTGTGACCCATGTCAGAAATATGTCAATATTCAACATCAACTGGCCAGCCAACTGACATTCATCGTCGCACCATGGCCATTTGTGTAATGGAGAATGGATATTCTCGATCCTTTTCCTCCAATGCTTGGTCAAAAAAAATTTTGGTGGTTACGATAGATTACTTCACCAAATGGATGGAAGCCGAACTGTTGGCACTGATTATAGAAAGTAAGATGGAAGACTTCATTTAAAAATTGATTATATACTGATTCAGATTATCGCACACCATCATCATCGATAATGGCCACTAGTTTGATAATCAAAATTTTAAAATATTTTGTGCAAAGTTCCACATTATGCACAAACTTACATTTATCAACCATCCTCAATCAAATGGCGAGGTAGATGTTATGAATCAGACAATCCTACATGGAATCAAAACATGGCTGAATGAAGCAGAAGACCTCTAGGTGGAAGAACTACTTCGATCTTATGGACATACTGGACAACTCCTCGCATTCTTATGAGAGAATCATCCTTCAATCTGGCATATGGAATCGAAGCTGTAATCTTAGTAAAAATCGGTCTACCATCAATAAGAGTCGAACATTATGCTGAACCAACCAATTCTGAATTATGAAGAGCTAACTTAATCTGCTTTCTAAAATTCGACAAGAAGCTCAAGTTCAGATAGCTGCATACCAATAAAGAGTGGCTCAATATTACAATGTGAGAGTCAAATCGAAGGTATTCCTCGTAGAAGATACTAAGAAAAGTAGAAGTTTCAAAATCTTTGGATCAAGAAAAATTATCTTCAAATTAGGAAGAGCTTTACAAAGTGACCGAAACTCTACGACCTAGCACATATCAATTGGAGACCCTTGATGGAATGACTATTTCACGAACTTGAAACGTAGATAATTTAAAGATGTATTATCAATGAGATTGTTCGAATATATTTTAATAAAATAATTGGATTCTGGCCCTTCAATTTAGTTAGGCAATGTGTGATAGATAATATGTCGCCCACATAACTTTTGATTGACGAATGGTTAAAAATTTATACAACCGACTAATGATCGATCATCAAACTCTATGACCTACCAACAGAGAATCGGATGACGACTCCTAGGCGACTAATAATCGAACAACTCAAAGTTACGCCGGCTTAGCTATGGCTAAGCGGAACATTACGCCAACTTAGCTATGGCTAAGTGGAACACTATGCCGACTTAAATATGGTTAAGCGGGACAATATGCCAATTCAACCAAGGTTGAGAAGCATTTATGCCCATATTATTCTAACTTAGTGGGAATACACCGACTTGACTCTGATCAATTGAAGGATATTTGGCTTGCCCCATTTATCAATATAATAGAATTTCATGCCTAAACTCTAATCATTTGATATTCGATTAGATGGCAAATTTTATGGTCTCTAATGAGATTTAACATTCGGTAAGCACACGGATATTTGACTGCCAACTAAAGAATGAAAGATAATACTTAAAAAATTTTCAACATAGAAGAAAGAAGATTCATATTTAGAAAATTTTTCTTTCATTCATATTTTAAATCATTACAAAATTTGGCTTAAGCCAAATTACAAAATCAGACAAAAGAAAGGAGAAGTACAAAGCCTATGCCGATCTACGTTCGGCATCATCTGCAACCGACTCTACAATGACGAGAGCTGAGGCAAGATCGTTAGAGCTCGGAGGAAGGTCCGCAGTAGCTGGCTTCACAGTAGTAGGCTCTACAGCAGCTGGTGTATCCTCAATTGAAACTTCATCAGTCGGGACTTCCTCAATCGGGGCACTATCATCTTCATCTAACTCGTCGTTAGACTCTCGCATGATGATGCAGCTCAAGTCCAAGTCTGGGTAAAGTCTTCCGACTGCATCTCGGCCATCTTCATATCCAGTCCAGTAGGATACTCGACCACCTTCAAGGATCTCATTCTTGAAGTCCTCCGAATCTTGGAATTCTTCAAGTGCCAGCTCCTTCATCCAACTAAGCACTGACTCGGATGATTGTAATTTCCTCTACTCTTGCTCCAACTCTCGGGCGCAGCCATCATGCTCCTTCCGAAGCCGATTAACGTCATGCCTCTTTCTTCAAATTTGAGACTCTTGGGTCTTGATGATCCACTTAGTCAATTCCAAGTCTGTTTGAGCTGACTATAGTTTGGAGCGCACTGACTCAAGCTCAAGATTCATCGATCCTAAGTCGGCGCAGGCTGACTCCAATTCGGCCCTTAAGCGGGAGACTTCCTCTATTAGCTTTGCCTCTTGCTCCTTTGCCTCCCTCTCTCGGTCGGCCGTAGCCTAAAGGTGCTCGAGGGTGGCGTTCTTTTCTGCATGACTGCCTTCGCCTTATCGGACCATCCTTGGTGAATGTCAACGTATGATCGAAAACCTCTTTCAAGTGCCGACACATCATGGACCACCTAAAAAGAAAAGAAAATTAATATGAAAGAGAACAAATAACTTAAAAGAAGAAAAGAAGATACCAATGTACCGAGATCAGGGAGGAATAAAAGGAAGAATATATATTAGCTAATGTCCGACTCTTCCAACTTCGTTTATCAACTAGAAGAAGAATTGCTTCGATCAGTTGCTTCGCCAAAGTTAGGTTTGTTGGGGCCGACTCTCCAACTGGGACTTGGATGTTGATGAACTCCGTCGATCTATAGTTGGAGTCTCACTTCTGGCAGAAGTTGCTGGAGCTTTTTCCTACCTTTGACTGGGCGGCCTCTCAATCGGCACCGACATCCAGTCGAGAGTGAAGGGAGTCTGGATGTTGCTGGCCACTGCTCTCTAGACCCAACTTCGGGCATTGAGGGCACTCGAGATATCATCGACTCGATGGGGTCGATAGGTGCTTTGATGATAACTATGTCATCATTTGTCTCCTTAGCAACTAACGAGGCTCTAGTTGGTTCGGCTCAAACTGATGCAATAACTGCTGGAGCCACCAATGCGATAATCATCTCCCTAGTAGCACTCGAAATTGCAATTGAAGAAATATCGACCTGACCAACAGCCATTGATGGAGCATCAGCTAGACAAATAGCCATCGTTGAAACATTAGGTAGACTTTTCTTTGGCCCCCTTGATGGTCCAACGTCAGTAGTTGACTTCCTCTTGCTCATAAATCAGCAATGTCAATTGCCAAAATTGATGCCAAGGGATGCATTGCTGCATATAAAATAAATAAGTCAGTATGAGTCAGAAATCAAGTAAATATAAAGAATCTAAACCATTACATTGGATTATACCAGCAGTCGGTGCTGGACCAAGCTCGGTGTTGTACAAGGCCTAATTGGTCAGCAGCTCCTTCTGCGATGGAACTTTCATGTCTCTTAATTTGAGGAAGTCCTTGCGATCGGCAGGATCAACTCGATTATTCTCATTTGAAATAGTGTTTGGAGTCCTCCATATGAAAGAAAAACCCCAAGGAAGAGAAGAATCAACAAAGAAAAATTAAGTCTTCCAATCATGGATAGACGATGGAAGACCAAAAATAAAAGAAAGATCCTTCCTCGGAGCGAACATCCATCCACCATCGGCCTTGGGATGACGACGAAGGGTGAAGAAAGGATGAAAAAGAGAGCCGAGGAGTGGTTGGAATGGTATGACATAATAAAGCAAAAGACACAAGGAGCCGAATAGAGTTTGGAGCAAGTTATGCCGAACAGATTCGATAATAGTCCAGGATGTTCCGAATGAACTTCAAGATTGAAAATCGGAGATCCAACCTAAGATTTTCTACATAGAAGGCCACTTGACCCATCGGTGGAGAGGTCACCCGACCATCTAGACCAGGCACCGACAAATGAAATTGTTTCAGGATACAATATTATTCCTGGAGCCCCTTGATTATGGATTTGGTCAGCGAAGAAATCTCTGCTGCTGGACCAAGAGAGAATACTACGGTCGAACCAGACGACCGACTACTTCCTACTATACCTTTACCTCTACTAGCCATTATAGACACTCTAAGAAAATAGAGAGGAGGAAGCCTAACCTGAAGATCAAAATAAGACACAGGAAACATGAAGGAAGAAGAAGAAAGCTTGGAACCCCAAGACACGGGCAGGAACTCTTGATCAGCAACAAGAGTTCTCAGTTATGGTAGAAGCTTAATGAAGGGTAAAAGTACCCCCATATATATATAGGGGTTGTCAATAGTTAGGATGACTTCAGCAAAAATGAAGTGGTGCGGACACCAGAGCCATCAGAAGTCGGCAACATAATTTAGATTCAATTTGGATTGAAGAAGCCATATCAAAATAACTCTACTTCAGTTATTTTGTTCTAGTCCTTTTGATTTAATTAATTAGTTCTTTTGATGCATTTAGTTTTAGGTCCATAGGACCATACTTGGGTTTATTTTGGATTGAGCCTTATTTGAAAAGAGACCATCATAAAGAAGCAAGCTTGGTCCACGTCATCTTTGGAGCCACCACTCTCCACATGCGCAGGAAGAAAATATACACGCCAGCATATGCCATGCCCAACAATCCTCATGCTAAGTTATGCCAGGCATCAAGCACCCACATGGAGTTTCTTTTTTTTTCTAGGATTTCTTAAGAGTTTTTGATTTCTTACTTATTTTGTTAAAAAGGCTGATTTCTTTTCTATGGTTTCATAAAAGATAGATACGATATATTATTGTATTTAAAAATCATACATAATGTTTTACTTTTTTATTGGAAGGGTTAATTTTTTTTTTTGTAAAGGGAATAAGATTTCTAAAGAAATAGGACCCCTAGGATCCTATATAAACTCATGTATCTTTCATGAATGAGACAATGAATAAATTACTTTATAATTTCCACAAACACTTGTATTGGTCGCTCCAAGAGAAAGAGGGTGAGAGACTCAAAATCACCCCACGAGAGGAGGGTGTGAGGCCCACCTTTTTTCTATTTCTTTAACTTTCATTTTCTTGAGATTCAGTATTTCTATGACTCTGATTCGTCTTCACCATCTACCTACATAAGCCTATTCCACCAAAAGAAGATCTGTCTCCTTCAAAATTTTCATCTATCATACAGAGAGAGAAAGAGTGGTCTATTATTCTACAAATCAAACATTAACAAGGACCTTCGTTCCTTCTCAACTGATCTTTAATTTTTACTTATTTTTTTTAGATTCGATGTTGGTAAAAATTCAGTTCTTTATCGATAGATCTGCTTGGTTAAAAGATTAAGAGCTCTAATCAGGATAGTTTCTTAACTACCATAATCTGAATTCTTCTTATCTTTTTTTTAAATTTTCTTACGGGCTTAATTTCTTACCATTTTTTATTTTATTTATATTTTTCTTTTTATAATTATTCATGAGCATATTTAATTTCTATTATTTATCTATTTATTTTATTATTGCTAGTTATTTATTGATCTCTAAAATAGCATTCATCAGCATCATTTAGATTGATCATGCTTTGATCCCGTGTCAATCGGTCATGCCTCCTAAGCAGAGTATAGGCAACTATACTGTCTGTTCTAAAAATAATATGCCATGGTCGAACATGATTTATTATTGATAAATGGAAGGAAGCTTGATCTTTTCTTTTTTTTAGGCTGTCTCGCATCAATTTAGTATTAGAGCCAGATTGGTTAGGACTTTAGTTTAAATTCTGTAATTTAAAATTTCTATAAGTTATTATAATTTAAATTTTATAATTTATTTTTCAGCATTTTTTTCTTTCTTACTGCATCTTATTCCTGCATCCTGGACTTATATGACCACTAGATCAGGTACCCAATACCAACGTCCTACTTTTTCATCCAATACGAACATGGATTTTAATACAGCAGCCATCATTAATGTTCTGACTGAAAAATTTGATGACATAAAAGATTTTATGAAAATGATGAGTGAAAGAATAACAGTACTAGAAAAAGCTAGGCAAAGATAATCTGACCTGAGTCTCTCCAACTACCTATAGGACAGAGAAGAAAGAACCTTGATCTAGATTGATCTATAGTAGCATGCCCCCAATCATAACTAGTTCGACTAGGATGAGCATGTCCTTAGAAATGTGAAGATCGAAGTCCTAAGTTTTGATGGTTGTCTAGATTCGAGAGAGTACCTAGATTGAGAATCGAGCATGGACCACTATTTTGGATGTATGAAATATCTGAAGCAAGAAGAGTTAGGTTTGCTAGGATGAAGTTGGTCAGGCAAGTCCGACTTTATTGAAAAAGTATTGAACATCTTCTCAACTAGAGAAGACAAGATCCAATAGAAATCTGAGATGAAATGAAGAAAAAACTCAGAAAAAAATACCTCCCCACCTCCTACCAATAAAGACTTTTAGATCAGTGACAGAGACTTACTCAAGAAAATAGATCAGTCATAGAGTACATCACGAGATTTGATGAGTACTTCATGAGATATGGAGTAACTGAAGATAAGATTATTACCTTATCTAGATTTAGAGTTGAATTACAAGAAGATATCCAGTGTGAGCTCTTTTTGTGAGAGATAACTATATTAAAACAAGCTTATCAACTTGTCCTAGACTTTGAAAGATTTTTTAGGTATTCGACCATCCATTGTCTTGAACTTAGCCGAGTAACCCCTTCTGGATCGAGACCCAATACTACCCAGACTCCTAATAATAGACCTCCACCTACAAATCCTATTATGAGAAAAGAAGATAAAGAAAAAAGAGTTGTAGGAGAGTTATCTAAGGAAAGTAGTTCTCGATCCCACTGCTTCAAGTGCCATGGTTACGGTTATTTTGCTGCATAATGTCCCAATCGATTGTTATTTATGAAAGAATTAGAAGAGAAAACTCTAAAAAATATTGAAAAAAAGTTTATGAAGCTGATCCAGACTTAGCTGAGCAATTTGAGAGTACTAAAAAAATTCTAAGTTTTGTTGCACTGAAGTTAGACCTTAGACTTAGAGTCGTTAGGTATGTTCTAGCACAGACTAAGAAGAGTAAAGACTGGCATAGGATCTCTATTTTTCATATTTTTATAAAATTTAGTGATAAAATTTATAACGTGATCATTGATAGCGGTAGCTGTATCAATGCCATCTCCACCGACATGGTTAAGTGATTAGGATTAGCTCATGTAGATTATCACAGTCCATACCGTGTGTCTTGGATAGATTTTTCTTCTATTTTCATCAAACTTAGATGCCGTATTTCCATTCAGCTCCATTCTTATCAGGATCATATTTAGTACGATTTTTATCCATAGAAGTCGAAAGTATCATATTAGGTCGGCCTTAGTTGTTTGATAATGATGTTATGATTTATGATCGAACCAACTCCTGTAGTTTCACTCATAAGGGTAAGAAGATCATGATCAAGCCTTCTCTACCTAAGGCTACCAATAGAAAGATAAACGATGGATCAAAAGAAAACATCAAAAAAAATGCCTCCATCTAATAGGTGCTAAGGAATTAGAGATGACCGTGAGTAAAGAATCACCAATTTGGATGATTGTTGTGAGAGAAGTTCGTGAGGACTCTGAGATAGATCATCCTAAGGAAGTAGTTCATGGATATCAACCTAGAAAACCAATAGACCTTATCCCACTGTCCATGTATGTTAGAATTTTCGAATCTGCAGAGTCATTTGCACAGCATGTCAAGAGTTTACATAAAGAGATCAGTAAAAAATTCATATTAGTAATAAAATTTATAAACAGAATGCAGATTTTCATCGACGTGCCCAAGAGTTTACGCAAGGAGACTATGTGATGGTTCGAATGAGGTCTGAACGATTTCCATCAGAAACCATCAAGAAGTTACATGCTCAAGGAGCAAGTCCATTTAAGATTTTAAAGAAGATCGAACCAAATGTGTATGTTGTGGACTTACCTTCTGATTTTGGGATTAGCTCTACTTTTAATGTTGCAGATCTCGTCACCAATAAAGAGCCAACTTGGATACCTAGTGAGCCATTTGAGCCTGAACCAACCTTTGAGAGAGAGCCTATTTTTGAGTGTCAACCAGCCAAAATATCAAAGCATGATCAGATTGAGAGAATTTTGGATGAGCATATCATCTCCATCCAGAGTCGAGGCTATCAGCGGTACTTAGTTATATGGCGAGGTTGATCGAAGTCTGAGGATACCTAGATCACTCGAGAAGAGCTGCAGCATATTGATCCTGATTTGCTTAAGCATCACCAGAGCAGAATCGACCTCCACTCAATAGAATTAAGTTCTCTCCACCCTAAGAGAATTGGTGTGGACACTAGAGTCACTAAAAGTCGGCAACATAATTTAGATTTAATTTAAATTGAAGAAGCCATACCAGAATAACTCTACTTCAATTATTTTGTTCTAGTCCTTTTGATTTAATCAATTAGTTCTTTTGATACATTTAGTTTTGGATCCATAGGATCATACTTGGGTTTATTTTGGATTGAGCCTTATTTAGAAAGAGACCATCATAAAGAAGTAAGCTTGGTCCATGTTATCTTTGGAGCCACCACCCTCCACACACCCAGGGAGAAAATACACACGCCAGCATGTGCCATGCCCAAAGATCCTCATGCCAAGTTGTGCTAAGCATCAAGCATCCATATGGAGTTCTTTTTCTTTCCTAGGATTTCTTAAGAGTTCTTAATTTCTTACTTATTTTGTTAAAAGGCTGATTTCTTTCCTATGGTTTCATAAAAGATAGATATGATATATTATTATATTTGGAAATCATACATAATGTTTTACTTTTTTGTTGGAAAGATTGATTTTTTTCTTGTAAAGAGAATAGGATTCCTAAAGAAATAGGATCCCTAGGATCCTATATAAATCCATGTATCTTTTATGAATGAGACAATGAATGAATGAATGAATCACTTTATAATTTCCACAAACACTTATGTTGGTCGCTCCAAGAGGGAGAGGGTGTGAGATCCAAAATCGCCCCATGAGGAAAGGGTGTGAGGCCCACCTTTTTTTTATATCTTTAACCTTCATTTTCTTGAGATTTAGTATTTCTACGATCTCGATTCATCTTCACCATCTACCTACATAAGCCTATTCCATCAAAAGAAGATCCGTCTCCTCCAAAATTTTCATCTATCATGTAGAGAGAGAAAGAGTGATCTATTATTCTATAGATTAAACATTGACAAGGACCTTCATTCCTTCTCAACTGATCTTTGATTTTTACTTATTTTTTTAGATCTGATGTTGGTAAAGATCCAGTTCTTTATCAATAGATCTGCTTGGTTAAAAGATTAAGAGCTATAATCAGAATAGTTTCTTAACTACTACGATCCGAATTCTTCTTATCTTTTTTTTAGATTTTCTTGTGGGCTTAATTTTTTGCTATCCTTTATTCTATTTATATTTATATTTTTATAATTATTTATGAGCATTTTTAATTTTTGCTATCTGTCTATTTACTTTATTATTGCTAGTTATTTATTTATCTCTAAAATGGCATTTATCAGCATTATTTAGATTGATCGTGTTTTGGTTCCGTGTCAATTAGTCACGCCTCTTGAGCAGAGTATAGGCAACTATACTATCTATCCTGAGAATAATGTGCCACAGTCGGACGTAATTTATTGTTGACGAATGAAAGAAAGCTTGATCTTTTCTTTTTTTTAGACTATCCTGCATCATGAAGTCATTCAGATTTTCGATACATGGCAAAATCAGGATCGATCAATGTTCGAATGCTTCAACGTACCCACCATCAGATCATACCACCACATCATCATCCACGAGAGTGGTTGAAGACCAATAATAACTCGACACGTGGCATTATTGGATTGAGCCAAAATTAAATCACACAAATCGTTGAGTTGTCAAATCATTTTCTCGCCGAATGTGCTAATGATGGTAGCACGATCACCAAAATGACAAAATGGCTAAAAAATCTTTTTTGATATATATGCTAATAATGATGGCACGATAGTCGAAGTAGATAAAGAGTCATTTTTTTCAACCTATGAGATAATTATTAATGCCGAAAGAAAGGTAGCCGCCAAATCGGGGTTCGAGATGACATGCAAAAATTCTCATCATTCAAGATGACAGATCACGTGATAATTTACATGCCTCCTCCATTTTAAACTCGAGAGTAGGAGGCAATTGTTGGGCTTATTGACTCTGCTACCCCCTATTTGATGTCTGTATGACGATTGATAGTCTGTGTCACAGATTGATGATCGACACCATCGACTAAACAACATCCACAACAAACTCCTAAATGACGACAAAGGACCATACGTCAGATAGACAACTATTGACCAACTGAACCAATTGTTGACCAATCTTGATGCCCGACTCAAAAGAAAACCATGCAGATGATCGATTATCAATCAGTCTACTAGTCGACAGTCAGCCCCTCAGTTAGCTCCACAGCGAATAGAACAATTCCAAAGAATAAACAACCGTTGATCAATTAGATAGTCAATCGGACCAATAACAGTACCGATATATAGTCGGTACATTCTAATACCGACATATAGTCGGTGTGACCTACATTCTCGGTGCAGAATGTGCGTAATGGATTCTCTACGATTATATAATAGGCATTAACTACCCCCATTATTTCAGAATAAATGGGACCTCCATGACTTCTAACCATTGCCAACGGTTACTAATAGTTCACCTATAAAAGGAAAGTAAACGAAGCACTTAGGTAAGACACTTCTGGGCTAAAACTCTATCAAGTTTCATTCTCAATATCCTGTTCACCAATCCTCCTCTATATTAAGCATTGGAGGGTCCCTACCGGAAATAACTCCAATCAATGAGAACTTTCTTTTTTAGATGATCTTTCCCAGTGATAGGTGCATCAGAGGATTGGCCGCAACATAGCCTATTTAATGATTTGCTATACAAACTAAAATTAAATTGGGTTAGTATTCTCCAAACTGAAGGATAATTTATTCAATTGTTAGAATAGTCTCTTAAAACTATTCTTTTCTAAAATTAATTTATTGAACATAACATTTGATTTGACAATCATAGGAAGTTAATTGGAACCATGAAAATACCGAGTAGAATTTTTGAGTTTCTTTGCAGCTTTTGTGTCTCATTCTTCCATTTTTAATTCCCTTATCTAGATCTTTTAGAATAGGTCATGATGATGCCTTTAATCTCATGCTTGAAAAATTTTATAGCTCAAGATTTGCTAGGTGGCAAGAACATTTAAATGCTTTGCTTGTATTTTTGGATCTCATATTTGCTATAGAGAAGGATCCTCCATATCCTATTCTTTAAAAAATATCTTTCGATAAGACTGTTCAATTTGAATCTTCAGATACTCAATCTATATTGGATAAATCTCTCGAGAAAATTGAGTTTCACTGTATGTTTAGAATTTTTAGCTATTTTTTAGATGAATTATATGAGACTTATAGAACATATAAGACTGCTAAGAATTTTTGATATGTATTAAAAGATGCCCATATTATAGATAATGAAGACGCTCAAAGATTTACCATAATGGACCTTAACAACTTTAAGATGGTAGACAATATGCTCATCAATGATCTGATTTGTCTATTTCAAAATTATATCCATGAGATCCATAGGGGTGTTCCGTATTAGATAAAATTTACCAAACCACTTGTCCGATTGACAAGTTATCACCTTCTTGGTCAAAGTTTTTCCAAGAATTTAGGAGAATCCAAGGTACATTTTTCTTTAAATCGATCATCCAATCTAGGATAGAAGACCAATACCGACTTAGGAAGATCAAAAAAAATTGATGAATATATTAAATATAATATAAAAAATATTAAAATTTATGTTATTTTATTTTTTATTTATATTTAATATTTTTTATGATTTTTATAGAAATAATTAATTTTAAAATTTTAATTATAAACTAACTAGAAATGAGGTAAAGCTCGAGTCCAAATTCAAATTTATTTCGTATGTGATATATGAAAATATATGAATGCACAGTAAGAATTCAATGGAGAAAAAAAAAAATAAAAAAGAATATAAAAAGGAAAGATGGGTACTTGGCTGGTGAGCAAACGTGGAAACGGGGTGATGTCACAAGAGCCTATGGTGGGGAAGCTACGGGACTTGCCTTTTTTACAAGGCATAACATGATGCACGTGGACGAGGAAACGGCAGCTAGGTGCAGCAAGCATGCGGCTTCGGGAGTGGTTTGGCGCATTAAACGAGCGGCTGGGTTTCGTGCAAGCGCATGGATCTGTGAAATCGTGAGAAGCACTGGAATGGCAACTAGTGAACCGACGCGAACACCGACAAGAAAAAGAAAAAAAAAATAATAATAATAATAATAATTTTTTTTTAAAAAAAATAGATTATATAATAATTTTTTTTTATTTTATTTTTTTATCTTTTTTATCTCATCCATTCGAACTTTCTCATCACTCCATCTCATCCATCTATTCTCTTATAATACTTTTTTTTTATTAGTCCAATATCTAAAAATCAGAAAAACTTCTTCTCTCCTCATACCTTTAAATAAAGCCCAGTACCACTACTTGAGATGAGAACTCTCCACACCACAATTTTTGTAGGGCCCATGTAATAGGCGAAAATATCTATCCATAAAATTTTTATCCATCTTGTTCCCACTTTCTTCCATCCTTCCAACATATGAGAAGGAGAGTTAGCCAGAAAAAGGTTGGCTAAGAGTGGTTTTTTTATATTTTTATTTTCTTATTTCAACTCTAAGTTCTATTAGTGGCTTGAGAGTTAAAAATCTTTCTTTTATTTTAGAAATTTTTATCAGCAATAAAAATTAGTTTTTTTCTCTTTAATTTTTATTTTTAGCAAATAGGATAGTTTAAATTCCTGCATATAGGATAGTTTAATTTTTATACTTATTTACTTTCTGTAAATCTTTAATTTCTATAATTTAAATTTCAACAAATAGTATAGAATTTAATTTTAAATAATTTTAAAATTTTAATTTAAATCATGTCTAGCTAAGAAATCTTCTGGGGTTTGCGATGAAGCTAAACCATGATTAGGATCTCTTCTTAGGATTTTTTTTTGATTTTTATTTTTTTTAAAGTTCTTCTTCCTTCAAGCATCTTGCCAAGAAACTTGATAGACTATTATTGGATTTCAATTCCTTTATAGTTTATGCTTGATTCGGTGGAAGAATGATAATAGGAAGAAGACCTATAATTTTATTAATTTTTTTCTCTTCTTTCTTGTGAAAAACTTTGATAAATTATTGTTGGATCATAGTTCCTTTATAATCCATACTTGGGTAACACAAGAGAAGTAATTAAAAGGAGAGTTCTTTAATTAGGGTGAATGCTTGTCCATGCATTATACCTTAATCAAGGAATATCATAAGAGAAATCTTAAAAAGACTTTCTAAGTCATTGGTTTAGTGGATTCAAAAGTTCTAAATCTTTAGATTATTATTATCTAAAATTAATTTACTGTTTAGTAGTAAGTATCAATCAATTTTTTAAAATTTTTTGTTAAAGCTCGTCTGAGCAAAAATTTGAATAAAATTTAAATACAATTTCTCATGAAATCGATCCATACTCATTAAATGTGCTACTTTATACACCATGCGCTTACGGTTAATTTTAAGATATATTAAAAATCAATTGCAAACCAAGATAAACTTAACTGAGAATGATCCTCAAGGTCAAAACTATAACTTTTAGAGCAATCAACCTAGACAATATCAAAACTATAACTTTAAATCTAAAGGTAGAAACTTTAAGCTTCGGGGCAAAGGTTCTAAAGGCAAACCTAATCCCAGTCAATCCAAAAAGAATGTGAAGAATAATAGAAGATTTTGCTATATTTGTGGTTAGGACAACCATTTGACTGCTAATTGCCATTATTAAAAAAAGAGAGAAGGTCACCATCGATGAGAAAGGTCAATCGAACCAGTCCAACCCTCAAATTAATATGATAGAGGCTGGACTTTCACACTCCACTTTTAGGCTAGTCTGATTTGTACCTACTGTTAATTTTCTTCCTTCAAATCAGATTGATGATTAGATTTTGGTGCCAATGTATATATCTATATTAATAGGGCTTGGTTTTGTTCCTATCATAACTCAAGTAGAGGATGTATAACTATAAGAGATAGGACGATTGTCAATGTGCTAAGGATTGAAACTGTCAAGCTAAGGCTAACATCTAAGAAGATATTCATCCTTCACGATGTGTAGCATATTCTCGAGATTCGAAAGAACCTAATAAGTAGGTCTTTGTTAGTGTAATTAGGTTATAAAATTATACTAGAGTCAAATAAAGTAATAATTACCAAAGGAAAAATATTTATTGGAAAAGATTTATATCTGAGAGTTTATTCAAGCTCAATGTACCACATCTTTCAATCAATAAAAAGTTTTCTTCCTTTTCTATTCAATCTTATGTAATAAATACTGAGTCTTATGATGTCTGGCATGGCAGGCTAGGTCATGTAAATCTTAGGTCAATCATGAAAAAATCTAATCGAATTCTTAAGTTTAAAATCGATCATAATAAATCTATATACAATCTAAGTAATCTTAAAATGTATTCACAGTGATAGGTGCAACTCAAATATACTAGAGGAGAAAGTTGATACTTTATGACTTTTATAGATGACTTCTTTAAATACTATTATACCTATCTCTTGAAGACCTTAACAAATTCAAGGTTTATAAGGCTGAGGTTGAAAACTAACAATAAAAAATGATTATGATTATAACGTTTGATATAGGAGGAGAGTATACTTCAAATGAATTAGCTCTATTTTGTGAAGAACATGAAATAATTCATGAAGTCACAGCTTCATACTTATCTCAATCTGATGATGTGGCTAAGTGAAAGAATAGAATTTTACTGGATATAGTTAATGCCATGATTATAAATTCTGGTATACCTTAAAACTTGTAGGGGGAGAGTCTTTTATTAGCTTGCTATATCCTAAATAAAATTCTATCTAAGGATAGAGAAAAGACATCCTATGAACTTTAGAAGGGACACGTACTTAGGTTAAATTACTTCAAGTGTGGAGGTGCCAGCAAAGATTGAAATTCTTAAATCCAAAAGAAAGAAGATTGGACCTAAAACTGTAGATGCTGTCTTTATAGGGTATTCTCTTGATAGCAATATTTATGTATTTCCAATAGTAAACTCTAAAATCAATGGAATTTCAAATGACACAATCATTGAATCTAGAGATGTACTTTTTTTAAAAAAATAATTTTTCTTTTAAAACTTGAACTTTTAGTCAAACATCTAATTATCCATCCATATCTTCTAACTCTGATTTATTTATTACTTCATTAGACCATCCCTCTGTTTCTCAACGTGATCCTAATCTGATAGAGCCTAATCATCCAATTGAACTTAGGAGAAGTAAGAAAGCAAGAACTGAAAAGAGAGTTTCGATAAAGAATTTGTTACTTTTATGATTGAAAGAACACTGATAACTTATCAAGAAGCTATAAGCTCTCCAAAAGCTCCATTTTGAAAAGAGGCTATAAATAGTAAGATCGAATAAATTATTAGAAATGACACATGGATTCTTACCAATTTACTTTCTGGAAGCAAACCTCTAGGCTGTAAGTGGATCTTTAAGAAAAACTAAGGATGGATGGAATATTGAAAAGATATAAGATGTGGCTTATAGCTTAAGATTTTAGATAAAAAGCTAAATTTGACTTCTTTGACACATATCACATGTTTCTATATATCCACTATTCGAGTTTCTTTTGCTTTAGCTTCTATCTATAAACTTTTTATTTATTAAATGGATGTCAAAACTATCTTCCTTCATTGTAATCTAAAAGAAGAGATCTATATGAAATAACATGATGGTATCTCTATGCCTGGTCAAGAAAATAAAGTGTGAAAGCTAGTTAAGTCCTTATATGGGTTGAAACAAGTACCTAAGTAATAGTACGAAAAATTTGATAGTGTTACTTTTTCTTATGGTTTTCAAATTAATGAATTTGACAACCGTCTATATTATAAGAGATTTGATGATCAATGTGTCCATTTTTATTTCTATATGGATGATATCCTAATTTTAGTACCTAAAATTGATTTAATTAATGATATCAAAACTTTCTTATCATATCACTTTGACATGAAAGATCTTGATCAAGTTGATATAATGTTAGGCATGAAGATCATTACATCATCTATTTTTTTTATCTAATTTAATCACATTATATACTAATTTGGATAGTCAGATTATTCTTCTGTATCTACTCCATATAATCCTAATGTTCAATTAGTAAAGAATAATGGTAATTCTATAAATTAAGAAAGATATATTCAAATCATTGGATGACTCTTGTATCTAGAGAATATAACTAGATCTAATATTGCTTATACCATTTCCAGATTAAGTACACTAGCAATCCTAGCATGACTCCCTAGATTGCTTTAGAGGGAGTACTTCGATATCTCAAAGGTACCATATCAGGTATGTTGCCTATCCTGCTGTACTTGAGTATCATATCAAGTATGTTGGCTATCCTGCTGTACATGAGGAATATAGTGATGCCAATTAGATATTGATTCTTTGGATATTAAATCCACTTCTGGATATATCTTTGTTCTTGGTGGTAGTATTATTTATTGGTAATTAGTCAAACAAACTATAATAGCTAGAAGTACTATAGAGGCAGAGTTGATAGCTCTTGATATTACCTCTCTAGAAGTCAAGTGACTAAAAAAGTTATGCTCATCTATTCCCTCAATACTAACTCCTATACCTCCTATATCTATTTATTGTAATTTTAGAGCTGCAATTGATTTTTGTGAAAAAAAATTTGTAAATTCTAAAGCTAATAGATAAATAATGTTGAGATAAAAGTCTATTAGATGCCATAAAAATATGATATTATAGCTTTAAATTTTATAGAATCTGATCAAAATCTTATTGACTGCTATACTAAAGGTTTAAATAGGACTCAAGTTCTTAAGACATCAAGGGAGATGGGACTTTGCCCATAATGGGTCTTCTAGTAGTGGTAACCCAAATTCTGTAATAAGTGATCCTTTGAATGAGATTCAATATAGTAATAGCAAGCTAATTGGTTGGTCAAAGAGCATATTTTAAATTATTTCAATCCTATCCCCATGATGTTTAGTACTCTTGTGTAGTACTTAAGAAAGAGCTTTAGCTCTGACATTTTTTATGAGATGTGACTCTACACACATCTTTAGAGGGGCTCATCTACATGAAAGTATTTATATATAGCTGTGGTTATGAGATATTGGCTATTTTTAGAAAATCTCATAAAAAATCGAGGTACATGTGTAGGGCCACTAACACATAGATTTACAATAGAAAATTTCATATTATGCGTATGATAGTTAAAATTTGGATGAAAGAATATAGTTCAGGACTTGATTCACTATGACTCTTTAAGATAGAAATTATTCACACTAAATAAAATTAAGTCTTTAAAGATACATTACTTATTGTATAGTATAAGTACCCAGCAATCTATATTTTAATTTACGATATAACTTAGTTTATTAATTTGAAAGATTTTGAGTTTTGTGGAAGATTATTGGAGGAAATTCTAAATGAGAAATTCAAAATTTTCCTTCAAATATTTTCTGTTTGACAACCCATGTTGAAATCCTTTAACTTCATATTGAAAGTAGAAGGATCTTTAAAGCCATATATATATAAGAAATATTTATCTAAGCTACTTAGGAGTTTTGAGGTAGTTAGAGAAAAATTTTTAACATGCAGACCGGATTGGATATGATCAGACCGATCAGGATGGGGCACAGGCTAATCATCCTGCTAACCCAAAATCATGCTTTAATGGGTTAGTAAAAGCCTAAATCGTTAGATCTAAAAATAAAATAAACTTCTCTCTCTATACTTTCTAATTTTTCTATTTTAACATCTCCTTCTTTTTTCTATTTCTATTTATTTTGCTAAGTGCCGAAAGGATTTTTTTGGCTATTATGTCCTACACTGTTACACTCATAGAAGAAAATATATCTTAGGACGGTACTGCATATATTTTCAAATTTATTAGTTTTTGAATTTATTTTTATGATTTTCAGTGTATCATCTATAATTTTTAGAAAATTTTAAAAAAATA
This sequence comes from Cocos nucifera, assembly GCA_006176705.1. Lineage (NCBI taxonomy): Eukaryota > Viridiplantae > Streptophyta > Magnoliopsida > Arecales > Arecaceae > Cocos > Cocos nucifera. The sequence continues at coordinate 1,075,562 of QRFJ01000320.1, forward strand.
TTAATTTTTTTAAATTATATACAGAATTTTATAAACTTCGTAGGGATGGAAACTCACGAGAATAGGACATTGCCATGAACTCCACCCCCGCCTGGTCTACACTCTCCTCCAAAAGAAAATCATCAACATTTCATTCACCTCCCTCAGCCTCTCCAAAGTCCCTCTCGGAAGAAAGAATCAAGGTTACGTCCACCAACTCGGTGCCCCCTTTGAAGATCGGCCATGGATACTGATCCACCATGCAGATAATAATGCCGATGTCCATCAAGAACCCACTATGGCCTTCAAGAACTCGGCGTTTGCAGCATACAAGGCGAACGAAGATATATGGCAATTTCAGAACTCGACGTCGTGGTGATAGGGGTGACCGACGAGGGAGAGCATGTGCTGCACTTGGACCTGCCGGAGCTGGTAGAAGAAGAGGTGAGGGAGGGGGAAGAGGAATTAAGCCAAAGACGTCGGAGTGGTTCAGGATTTGGTTGCGCTGGTGGAAGTGGGACCTTGAGACCAGGACCCTTGCTTCCACCATGTGCCCTCCTATGGGGTGGCCTCCGGCCGAAGAAGGCCCTCAGGTGGCAACGCTGTGTTGCCGTAGACAAGGTTCGACTGCTCCATGGCTGTGGATATGTAGCAGAGGGGGGGAGAGAAATTATACGGCAGCGGGGAAAGCGGCATTGAAGTGGAGTTTCTCATCTTTTTCTCTGGGAAAAGAGCGGTGTAACTTATAGTTTCTATAGTTTCTTTACAGTCGTTAAAGAAGTCGGCAATCGGATGGAGGTCCGTAATTTGGGCAAGTTCTATTTTATCTGATCGCATGGATGGCTGGATTCAAATGCTAGCTGGACGTAGTTAGGTCCCTATCTTAGAATGAATAAGATTCGACATCTGGTGTATGCATATGGTTAAACACCAAGCTAACGGTTTTTGCCAAAAAAAAAAAAAAAAAAAAAAAGACACAAGCTAACGGGCAAATTATTGCCACATCTGAAAAAATTTCTTCTGGATATCATCCCATGCCAGTGTCTCAGAAACGAAGAAGAAAACGGGGAAAAAAAGAAATAACAAAAAGATCTTGTCCTTGGTTCTTGGAAAGGTACTCTTACCATATATATATATATATATATGTATTACCTTAAAACATGGAACAACAACAATCCGTTGCCCAAAAGAAAGAAGAAAAAAAATAAAAGGATTAAAATTCAAATGGTCAGCAACGGTCAGATATTTGTCGAAGTTCCATGCACCACACGTATACCTTCCATCATAGACAGACCAAAAAAAAAAACAGAAAAAGAAGAAACAAAGGAAGGTTTCCAGTCAGCTAGAAAGGAAATCTCATGTACCCAATCAGACAGTTGAACGAACAAAAACACCATTTGGCACCAAAATACATCACAAATATGTAATGATTTCTTTCCTCAGTGATACTTAATAGTTGTAACTCGAACATTGGTAGCGAAGCTAAAAAGAGATGCCCAACCAAGTATAATTTAGGAATCATGGTGGAGTCTGCGTGTGAAAGCCTGTAATGATAAAAGGACTTGTTTTAGCTGTTCCTTGGTTTGAGGATCTATCACATTCCCATCACTATCAAACTTCTTTGGAGGCTGCTGCACTACAATGAATAATTCTGGCTTATTGATGAAATGAATATCAAGAAAGACACCGATCTGACGCAGATGGTACTGTGAATGTTTTCCCCCAGAATCGCTAGATACGCTAACTATAGCTGCTGGCTTGTCTGCCCAAACATTTGGAGGTCTAGAGGCCCAGTCTATAGCATTCTTTAGAGGAGCTGCATGTTTCAAAACAGGTATTTAATCTGAAGGCGTTCACATGATTTACAGGGATAGACTATACTATTTCTCAATAATTGTAAGTCATCCAATTATGCAATGACCAAGATATGTAAGAGAGAAAACCAAAAATATCACGAATTCTATGTAAAATCATGAATTACTTTTGACATTATTCTTTAAATTTATTCAGAAGAGATGAATTAAATAGGATTTTTATAACTAGAAAGCAATTGGCTATAAGGGTATGCTTTAGAAAAAAAAAAAAAAAAAACGAAGATTCATGATTGGATGGTCCTTCAATCTAATTAATGTGCTGAGAATTCATTGTAAAATGGAAAAAAACATCCTTTAAAAAACAGTTTGAACATTTGATCGATAAGGTAATTTTTTTTCTGTTTAGTGTATAATTAACAGATCATGCCACAGATACTCCACTTTTGAACCTTCCTGCTAGGTTTAATTAACAATGTTAATGCCCGTCATCAGAATTGAATATCAAGAATTTGTTCTCCTCCATAAAATTTACTTTCTCTGATTTTTCAGAATAGATATGCTTTTTGAAATGCTCATCTTTTATAAGTGGTTGATAAATAGTGCACCTTGCAAACTTGATCAATCAAGGTCACAAGAGAAGCATGTGATGTCCTTCTGTATTTTTAATGCCAAGTAAGTTAATTCAATGCAGCTAATGTTTGATAAATATGACATTGAAGCACCAAATACAAGACAAATCAAATAGCCAGGCTTTTGGAGTGATTGTCCTAGTGTAAGCCTACAGTGCCCGCAGCAGAGAAACTGCAGGAGAAAATTTCAAGAAGGATTTATCTATTTAGGTATTTTTTCCATCATTCTTGTGTTCAATGCATTGTTTTGAGTTGGACATCGACTTGAATATCTGCTAAGAAGAAATTTAACAACTTGAGAGTTGTGCCACATAGCAACTAGTCATGGTATCATGCTTAATCCTTGCCTACAGAACCTGGATTTTGAGTTTTGCTTCATGGTAGACTCCATTTTTATCTGAAATGGCACACCCATTATTGTTGTATAGACCAACAGATCATCAATTATTGTCCCATTTATTTGGGTCCATTATGTATCATTTTTTTTGGGTATTTTCAATCAAAGCCCACATATTCCACCAACTTGAGCCCTTTGAGAGACTGTGTGGTTGCATGTGCTGTCAAAATTCTGTCCATGTGAAGCTGAGTATTTTGTCAGCAGTTATTACAAATGAGATGGTCAGAGCTTAACTAAAGTGAGACTGTATGTGGAAACTTGGCATAGAACTGGTGATAATGTTCTATCATTTAGAGTTCCAAACCCCAGTCCCTGGTCTTCTTGCCACACTCTCTGTCTTCCCCTTTGTTGTCATTGCTCATAACAGCCCACCATAATTTCCTCTATTTTCACAGTAAACCCTTGTTCTCCCTTCAGTTATTTGCACCAATGGCTATTTTGCCAGCTTATTGGAGCAGTATTACTAGAATATACGTTTGGATTGCCTTTGTCCAAATAGTATTTCCACATGCTAATTGTTATTAGTTTTGAGTCCGATATGCATTTTGCTGTGTCCACTCTGGGACTTTGTCTACTAAAATAATCTAAAATTCTTGAATGCATTGAATATGACATCCAACTGGAGGTTCCAGGAAACAATTCTCATTTTGATGATACAGATTTGAGTAGTAAGATGATGCTTATGTTGGAGAAGAAGAGAATCCCAAGGCACTCAGGTTTTACAAAATCACATTCAAAATAAGCTTCAACAAAGTATAAGCAAATTCATGCTTCACAATTGCCTTGTATGCTATTTGCAAGCATGATGAATTAATTTTTCTTTGATGCCAGAAGTTAGTGCACAAGTGTTCATGCTAAAAAAATGGTTCCCCTTTTCATAATCCTAATAATTGCCTTTGTAACTCATCATCTCAATGCGTATTCATCTATTAAATGCCTATGGTCCTTGAGTACTGAACTTTGTAGCCTGTATAACATAGTCACAAGTTGCCAGTGCATGTATTATTGTGTTCTCTTAAGCTTTATCTGAAAATTTACCATATTAAGAAAATTTATGCCCTTTACTTTTATAAAATTTGCAATACTCCTATTCATTATATAACATATAACTATTATATTACCAAGCTCTGCCAAGAATAGATCTTGTGCATCCATTTCAACTATGTAGAACCATACGATGCATAATAGTTTACTCAACTGCACAAGAAACTAAAAACAAGGGAAGGTATGCTCACTTTTTGCAATTACAGAACCATGAAAATACAAGGTTGAAAGTTCTTATCCATAGCAGGCTTCATGTCTAATGACAACTTTCTTATGGATGACATCATCAATACTAGCATTCAACTTGCAATTTCTAACATATGGTGCATATGCTTAGGAGTTCTAAACAAGACCAAATTGTCTTCATGCTACAGGATGATTTTCTTATGGCAAGATCCTCATCAGCATTATGATGTAAGATATCCATTCATCTTTTACCTCTTGTTCTTTTCATTTTAATTTTTAAGCAAAATGGTGACCTACCAACTCACAACTCATTGATAATTAAATGAGATGAGAATAGAAAACAATGCAAAAGCCAAAGAGAAAAAGAAAAAAAAGGAAAAGGGGGATGAATGGAAAAGGCAAGGGAGCCCAACCAGCCCATGCGCCAATTCAATCCGAAGAGAAAACAAACTATGAGACAAAGCCCAAACCCTAGACATCACAGTTGTAGCCCAAACTGAATAGCCAGGCTAGTTCAATAACCATAAAGGTCATCTTACTCAGCACAGATTGACCACCAATTCCAAAGTTAAACAGGATCTGACTGGACTCCAGCTAGAAAGTCACCTTCAACAGATCCAAGAAGCTGCAAGGATCTTGTCTGCCATGTGCCTCAAAGCAGCATTTCCACATTATAAAGGAAGACAACTCTGCCTCCCAACCTTTGTGCCCACCTCCTCCATCATCCTGGCTCCTCCGCTGGCTCAATTCTATTGCCTTCCGTGGTCAAATCCTGTGCCTCGGCTTTGGCACCATCACCAAGCTCTATCATTGCAGCAACTTCTCACCTAGTCATCTCCTTTACTATGCTGTTGTTGGCCTCTCCATCCTCCTTTCCACCTTCAACTACACTGAGAACATCACCAAACATTCCACTGCCGACAGCTTTCTCCAACCTTCACATTAAGCTAGGCATTGTGTGTGTGTGTGTGTGTGTGTGTGTGTGTGTATTTAGCCTATAACTACCACCCAGTCCTCCTCAATCTCTAGCACCCTTAGGCAAGGTTCCACATTTCCACTCAAGCACCTATCTCCTCATTGCTATGCCTTCTTACCATGCTGTCACACCAGATAACCTACCATCTCCAGCACTGAAGCGAGCTTGTCAGCCTCCACCACTTGCAAGCTCACCCAATGTCTCATCGTATATCACGCCCTTCGACACTACCCACGCGAGCATTCTCATTGACTCGATAGTTCCCATACAAATCATAAGATACCTTGTATCTACAAAATCAAGGGCACAATAAAGCACCATCTTCCAAGAAAAGGAAAGAAGAAGAAAGGGGGAAGAAAGAAAGGAGAGTGAAGAAAGGAAGAGAGGAAGAAATGGCAAGGAGAAGAAATGAAGGACATAAGCTGTTCCTTGGCCTCACAAAACTGCAAGGCTCATTAGCATTCAATATATTGATTCTCTAGAAAGGCAAGAAAGATACTCCCTTAGCCAGGCATGAAGTATGTTGTCCATTACATCCTAATAGCCCAGATATACCAGCTAACCTCATATTAATTGGGAAAATACTTGTAATATATGGTTAGTAATTCATTAATCATAAATGGGTTCTTTTTCTTAACTTAAAACTTCATCTAATTATAATCTCCATATCTAGAGTTCATAAACTTGTCTTTCAGTTCCTCAAGGCTCCAGATTCAGACTAAATTGGAAAGTTTAATCATATAAAATGCATCATAATCACTGACGTACTTAACAATGATCATCAATAGGGCTGATTGTTTCCGCAACATCTTAGGAAATCTTCTTTACCCTCTAACTAGTTTCACATTTAGAACCTGCTCAGGTTCCACCAACCAAGTTACTCCTTGCTCCAACTTTTAGTCCTTGTTCTCTGGTTTGCAATGTTCAAAGTCCTTAAGAATTCACAAAAGAGAAAAGACGGGGGTAAATCATCGTACCCAAGAAATAATAGATGATCACTTTTCATTGTCACTCCAAGATATAATTTCACAAAATTAACTTCCTTGTAGCGAATATTGGATAAATTTATAATTAAAATATCATTCCAAGCATGTGGGATAGTCTCCTATAAATGTTAGTGTTGGTGTAGCTAATGACCTTTGGACACGTGGTAACATCAAGAAGATCACTAATTTGGTGGTGTTCTAATGGTGAAGCATCATAATCAACTTTGGGTTCAAATCGGTTGAGTACTGATCTAGAATAACTATTGACTTGATGCTGTGACAGCCGATCTACTCAGTTTATATTAATGGGATATCGGTTTTAGCTGACCTCGTACTCAACCATAATAGTTAAGGTCAACGGGTTACCAACCTGCGAGTGAAATATCACCATATCGCATCAGCTGATTTGAAGACTCACCAACATTGCTTTAAGCCAAATCGGGTTAATACTGACTTGCCGATATAATACTCGATTCTTAACAAGAGGACATTAGTTACTCTCCAGCTATGTTACAGCTATCATCCAGCTATGCTGCAGCTAATTTCCATATAGGTAAATAACCCATGATCGCCATACAACTGGCTATTTTGTTATAACAAACTAACAGCCTAACAGATTCCTAACGGTCTAACAAACTCTTCCAATGGCTCAACAGCTTGAGCAAACTCTCTCTATATAAAAAGGGATAAGGTACTCTTCTGGGGGAGGGGAACAGATGGAGTCTAGACTCTACTGAACTCTCTTATCAACTTCTCCAATGAAAGGACTTGAGCCTCAATTCTCTCCACTCACAATCATTCTTCTTATCTTCTAATTTTTCATTTTTCACTATATGTTCTCAAAGTCCCGACTAACTTAAGCATTAGAGGGTCCTAAACTAGAGGGTACCCCACCGGTTTTGGGACTTTATTACAGGTTCATTTGTGGTCTACATCGGTTTGATCCTTGGCAGCTCTCCAGCTCGGTTCAACACCGTCCTTGCCATCTTACCTCCGAAGCCTTGCAACAACAGTTAACTTAACATGTTACTTGGCTCTTCAAGAATTCATAGCCTTCTCCATCATCCTCTTGGATTAAGTCATTGATTATATCCTCCTTGGTGCATTATTGTTGATGCAAATTTCACATAATCTAAGCTAAGAATTTGATCTACTTTGCATTGAATAAGAAGCAAAGCAATAGATAGAGTGAAGTCATATTTATGCTTACCTTGTTGATTGATTTGAACTTTAAGGGTGCTTAACCAATCATTTAGGTATGTGGGGTTCATTACTTTAATTTCATGTTTTTGCAGGGTTTTTATGCTAAGCAACTATGTAATGAATGATAGAGATTAGATCTTACCATGGTCTTTAGTATGCCTGTCTTAGTTGTTAACTAGTCGTATTTAACAATTACATCCAAGTTAGGGTGCTAGTTTCAGGTCAAGCACATGGGCTCCATTTTCTTCAAGGAGGAGAAATGCTTCTCATTATCCTTTAGTTGCCCACAGATGTGGGAACCACCAAGTTCATTTGGATGGAAAAATGACAGAATGGGAGCATAGAGTAGGAGAACGGTCCAGTTATTAAGGGACTGTTTATTGTTGATTTTGAGTTTTTTTTTTTTTTTTTTTACACTACAAATTAGTAAAATATCACATGGAGGTTGTTGTTGAAGATAGCATTTCCAAAATGCTTTTGTTGTTCCTCACTTTCATTTTCACTCTTTTTGAAAGCAATAAACCTTTGCAACCAAAAGTTCAAAGTTTAAAGATTGTACAAAGAATTTTAAGAACAAAAGGGTTTCATCATCCATGCTGTTTAGTCAATCTCATTTTCCTTCTTGGGTTTTTGAAAACAAAAAAACAGACAACAAAAGCACTACAAAATAAGCCTGAACAAAGCAAAAGGTAAGAAAGTTTATGTGGCACTAATATGAAAAAATAGGAGGAAAAAATAGAGAGGAAATGAAGGGCTAAAACTTTCTCTCCAAGGCCTATATTTTTTTAATTCTCCTAAAAGTTGCAACTTCTAGAGAATTAACAAATAAACAGGTCATTCGAGATAACCATATCTTAACTCACTTTGACTTATTATTTTCTTAGTTCATCCAAACTTGATGAAATTCCTAATTTCTTTTTCTTATCACTTTCTTTTATTCTCTAACATTTCTAATCTTTCATTTTTAGCAACCAAATAGATAATAAAGGTAATAGATGAAAAAAGGAAGAACAAAAATAAAAGAGAAGAAAAGCCTATCCTTTACATCAACACGTCATTCACTCACTCTTAACCAACCACTCTAACGATTCACATCATTCTTCCTTTTTCATTTTGTTCATCGCCATTCAATTAATTGGATCCCAATTTTGGGTTCTTTTAGAACTATAAGCAGAGAAGTGATGAAATTCAGGTTTTCTTCTTCCCTGAGCTCTCTTTTAACCTTTTCTTTGAGTTCAGGTTTATTATTTTCATCACATAAAACTTGATCATGGCTTCTAAAACATTTGATGTGCCTTCTTGATGATAAAGACAAAATCCAGATCTGATCCCAAATTGGAACCAACCATTTTGTGAAATCAAATTCCAAATTAGATCTACATTAGACATGAAACACAAAACATTACTTCATCAACAATCACGGTGAGATAATGAGGCTTTATCATTTCAAATGGCTTATGTTGACACGATTCAAAAATCACATCATCTTCATTACAAAATGAGTGATGCTATGCCTAAGCACAATTCTATGCACTCTTTTGTTATTTTCATCGACACGGCAGCATGCAAGTAGAAGGGAACTTCCAGATTCTACATGGTTATGTGAATTTGCAAACTTGTTGCAGCCAAATGAATCGTTCTGATTGTACACATGGCATGGTTCTTCCCTACCAATTCTATGCTATAAAACTCCCAAGCCCGAAACCCAAGTGCACATAAAGATGAAAATGGAAAACAAAATCAGACCAGAAGAAAAAATAAAACCGATACTTCTATCCCAAGAATCCAAAAATACCTGAGAGGGAGTAATTGTACTCCGGGGAAGCAAAGAAGATGCTGTCGGCTTCGAGGATCTTGCGGCGGAAGGCCTCGACAGGAGGAGGATACTTGCCGGAAATCTCGAGGTCGGTGTTGAGAAAGGGAAGAGGCTCGATGTCGACGTGTTCTATTTGCAGCCCGGGGATGGACTCGTTGCAGAGCTCCATGGCTTCACCAAAGAAGAGAAGTCAGCAAAGAGAGGAGAACAATTAGAGAGCGAGAGCGAGAGCGAGAGAGAGAGCAGTGACCGCAGCGGATGAGGCCACGGGTGCGGGAAGCTTTGCGGAGGGAGCCGCTGATGGCCGCCACCTTGATGGTGGGTTCGGCTGCCAACGCCGCTCTCGCCATCTTTCTTTCTTTATTTACTTTCTTCAGTTGCCACCGCGACGCTGCTAGCTAATACTACCAGCGGTACCTCCTTTGCACGGCTCAGCGACTTCAATTGGGATAAATATACCCACTTTTTTTTTCTTGAGCTTGACGAAATCCCGTGTAAAAATCAGATTGAGGAGAGGATTTGGGCCAAATCACAGTGTCTAATATCCAGGGACTACAATTGAGACAATTGCGAACATATGATGAGATTTTGGATATATAAACAGTATTAAGGACACCAATCAATAACATTATGAGTTGATACTTAAACCAATGCTTGACGGTCCATGTTGTTAGAAAACACTGAAGCATAAGATCATTGAATATAGGAGGACCTGCATGAGCCTATGTTTAATCCTACAACAGTTTGAACCAAGAATCTCAATTGATAATCTTATAGCTAGCGTTTCTAAGATTGATGCAGCCTAAGTCACATTTTGATAGAAAAGAGAATGGAGATGCACGAAATAAGAGAATAGAAAAAGAGGAGAAAAAACTCTCTCCCAAAATTTTTGATTATAAACTGAGTACAATATAGATAATAGGATTATATTTATAAGAGAAGAAACCCACAGACTTAAACTAGGACTCTAACATAAACTAGGATAAAGATTAAGAATCCCTATTTGTCTAGAATTCTTTTAGATTCTCATTGACCTATTAAATAATAGAATCTCGCCACAAAATCTACAATGACGATAAGCATCAAGCTCATAGAGCTCGAAGAAAGCTTTCTAAATTGGGATCACAATAATGATTCTGACATCGGATGAGAAAGTTTTGTCTGTTCTAGCACGATAGTATCAAAATTATCTAGATCAGGCACAATCAACCTGGTTCCTTACCTATTTGGATCCGATCCATTAAATCAAGATTTTTGCCTGCTTTGATGTCTACATCATCCTCTATAGGCTGGGAAGAACTTGTCCTTGAATTTGAAGCCTCCATTGCTTTCGTCAAGTAGGCATGCTTCATCATAAGGTTGATAATGGTCTCTGGCTTGGGTTTAGATAGTTTCTTCTTCTTCATCGGTGCTAAAGCAATCTTCTAACCGTTCTTCTAGAATATGAGGGTGTTATGACATCTATTATAAGTAATGTTGCGATTGTATTATCATGGCCTCTCTAAAAGCAGATGACAGGCATCTATGGCAATGACGTCATACTAGATTTTGTTGAAGTACTTGTATTTAATAGAGAACGATACAAGACAGTGACTATCAATAATCACCTTGCTCTCTTTCTAGAATCATGATAGCTTGTAAGATGCTTTTTAATTGTTAGATTCAACTTTGTTAAGGCTTCTTGGGAGATGACGTTTTTGTAGCTATCTTCATCAATGATGACTTTACAGACCATTCTTTTAATGGTATAGTAGGTAGGAAAGATATTAGTTCTCCTCTGATCATCTTTCTTTTTTTTTTAGAGAAGTAGGCTCTTTCGAACAACTAAAGCCTCTCCACTATCTCCAAACAGTAGAGAATCATCCTCTTCTTCACCTCCCTCATTATAGATAGGCTCTTGATCTTCATCGAATTTTTTATCTCCTTCTTTGATCAGCAACTATTTTTTGGGCCGTCCAGCAGGCTTCTTGCATTTGCTCCATGCGTGTCCGATCTCACCACTGTTGGAGTATCAATTCACTCTAATACAAATTATTGTGAAATCTGGCCAAGACACCACCATCTCATGATCTTCTAAATACCACTTACGTTGCACCCGATCATGTGTGGATACCATAAGAGAAAGAAAGAAGAATAAAAGACAAGAGACGGCACATACTTAAATACATGGATTAGATCAAGGTCTACTTCCATGGGATGTGCAAACTTTACTATGAGAGATAAAAAACAAACCAATACAAGATGAACTTACCATTCAACCCTTGTACAAGAGTCTCTCAATAAGAAGCTCTAAAATTCTTATAAAAGCTCTCTGAAATCTCTTAAAAAGCCTCTCAACACCTCCAAGACATCACCAACTTTCTGACGCAATAAATGGTTCGTCAATCAATATTATATAGACTTTAGAAATCTAAAAATAGTATTTCAATAGAAAATCCAATCACAAACACATTGGAGATCGATTATGGACCATTCGACCATGATCGGCTTCCTATTGGGCCATTGGATCATGCACATAGCTCTTGATCAAGTTTGAATTGCTTCTCAGCCATCTGATTGTGATCGGGAGCTCTCCTGACTGTCGGATCGCATAAAAATGTCAGCGTATCATGCTAGATCGCGTATCAACTATCCAATCATGATCAGCTCCAACTAGAGCTATTGGATCATGACCAGTCCATGAAATAGTACCGTAAACCACATGAAATAGCAAAAAAATTGGGCTATTGGTCCACGTGCTCCTCTGTAAGCCGGTGGTCCACCATAGACTACGTGGGCTGGGCGCTTGCGCGGTCTACACCTGCACGGCCCGCACACACGCTCACATGCCTGGGCAAGCCCAACACGCGGCTGGCCCAGTGCTGCTATGCATTACCGATCTGGGCCACACCACCACTAGTCGGCACTATCTGTGGGCCCCTCCAGCAGGCTCGAGGGTTGGCTATTCTGCTTCGATCTTCTTTTGCACGTATCTTCTCCGTCTGGACTCCATTTGGGCTATTCTTAAGCTTGTTGGACTCCATTCGTCTTCCTAGATCTCATTCTGGATTTATTATGGATTGAATCTTAAGATATTTTTCTCAATAATTTTCATCTTGACTTGATGTTTGGTCTCCACCCATCTCTGATGAGATCCTATGATCTATCTCACCTCCATGCCCTGAGGTATGCCTGCTGTCTCATGGATAGACAAACATGAGAGTCGACCCAGGCTGCTCGATCTCACTTTCATCAATGGCTGTGTCCACTCTGACCAAAGATCTACTCGAAAAAGTCTCCTGTGATAATAAAAATTTACTCTACAACATCGCCTCTTGTCCTTTCGAATCTCACATCTCGTGCCCAATCTACCTCCACTTGAAACTTCATTTTGTACTGAGCTCTCTCTAGCCCCTAAAGCTCTACCTTGCACTGAACTTTCTACCACATAGTAATGTCCTCTCATTCTCTTCTTCTCCTTTAATATCATCCTATCACTACACATGACCTTCAGGATTCCATCGCCAGCTACCAACCTGTAATCATTTGAATCCAGTCTACTCAATGAAATAAGATTTTGCCTAAATTGAATATGTATCAGACCTCTCCCAATCTCCTCATTGCATCATCATATATCTTCTAGATGACTATCTCGATATCTTTGATCGCATAGCTCGATCCATCCAGTAGATGAACAGTACTCTCATTGCTTTGCAAAGAGTCAAACTGCTTCTCTCTACAACAAACATGATATGTGCATGCAGAATCTAAAATTACTACTGTAAAAAAGTAGATATCTCATCAGATATCTCTAAAACATCATCCTCTGACTCGCTACTGGTCATTGCTGCAGTAGTCCACATCCAATTCCTGAGCTACGGGCAATTTCTGATACGATGCCTCAACTCATCGCATCGATAGCATCTAATTTTATTAGAAACCCTTATCTTGGACCTGGATCATCCTTCTTGTGATCCTCTACCGCTTCGTCTGCTACTCCAGAAGTCATTAAAGCTGAGCTACCATCATCTGAGCTCAAAACTGGATTCTTCCTTCTAAGAATCTCATTTTGGAGAATCACTGCAGTGATTTCGTCCATCTTGATGGTGCTATTCCATACTAGAAAAAACGATCATCAAGGACTCATATAAAGGAAAAAGCGATGCTAGCAAGATCAATACCCCAATCTTCTCCTCAACCTTCTCACCTATACTGAGAAGATCGACGAGAATCTTCTGAAAGTGGTTGAGATGCTTCTGCACACTTTATCCCTTGGTCATCCGTAATTGGTAGAACTACCTTCAAAAGAAGAGAGTGTTGGTGAAGGATTTCTTCATGTATAACTTCTCGAGCTTTGACCATAGTACCATCAAAAAAGTCTCATCAAGTACATGGATCACCACCTCATCCATCAGATATATTCGGATGGTACTCACCATCTGTATTTATAGCCGCTCTCAGATCCTCTTCTCTATGGTGTCTTACTTCTTTCCATTTAAGAGAGCATCGATCAATCTATGTTAGATGAACACATTCTTCACTCTCACTTGCCACAAAAAAAATTGCTCTTTTCATCGAACCGGCTAATCGCCACCTTGATTGTGCTTATCTTCTTCATCTTTTTTGATCTTGATAAACACTATCATGATTTGGACAACCACGTGTGCTGGTATCGTCTAGCTCTAATACTAATTATTGGGGTATCAACTAAGTCTGATACCAATTATTATGGAGTCTGGTCAGGACACTACCACCTTAAGACCTTCTTGATACCACTTACGTTATGTCCGATCACGTGTAAATACCATAAGAGAAGAAAAGAAGAATAAAAGATAAGAGACAGTACACAATCAAATACGTGGATTAGACCAAGATCTACCTCCACAGGGCATGCAAACTTCACTATGAGAGATAAAATAATAAATAAATATAAGAAAAATTTATCACTCAATTCTTATATAAGAATCTCTCAACAAAAAATCTTAAAATTCTTGCAAAAGCTTTTTGAAATCTCTCAGCACCTCCAGGACATCACCAGCTTTTCGACCAATAAATGGTTTGTCAATCAGAGTTATATAGACTTCAGCAATCCCAAAAAAATATTTTAGTAGGAAACCCAATCCCAAATACATCCAAGATCAATTCTGGATCATTTGATCATGACCGGCTCCCTCCTGGGCTGTCGAATCATGGACATAGCTTCTGATCAAGTCTGGATTGCTTCTCAGCCATCCGATCATGATCAGGAGCTCTCTTGACCGTCAGATCATGCAAAAACATTAGCATATCATGCTAGATCGCGTGTCAACCATCCAATCATGACTGGCTCGAACCAGAGCCATCAGATCGTGATTGGTCCACTGAATAGTATCGTAAACCACATGAAATGGTAGGAAAATCGAGCTATTGTCCACGTGCTCCTCTGTAAGCCGACGGTCCATCATGGACCATGTGGGTTGGGCGCTTGCGCGGCTCGTGCCCATGCGGCCCGTGCGCTTGGGCCGACCCAGCATGCGGCTGGCCCAGTGCCGCCGTGCACTACCAGTCTGGGCTGCACCGCTACCACCTGTGGGCCCCTCCGACGGGCCCGAGGGCTGGCTATCCTACTCCGATCTTCTTTTGTGCATATCTTCTTCGTCTGAACTCCGTTTGGATTGTTTTTGGCCTCGTTGGACTTCGTTCATCTTCTTGGACCTCATTCTGGGCTTACTATGTATCGAATCTCAAGGCATTCTTCTCAACAATCATAGTTGTAACAATACAACATAGAAGATCCTACCAGGATTGGTTTCGAGGATCTTATATCAATAGTATCATGAATAGGAGGAGTAGAAGTCGTATTGCATCGCATATTCCTATGATTTTTTAGAACCATGTTGCATCATATATCCCTTTGATTCTCTGACGTTTGGTTGCTCCATAGGAAAGAATCAGATTTGGGCATAGACCTTCATCGTTACTACTCTTCAACAACTACAATACGGTGGTATGCCTTTTTGACCATCCACAGAGAGTGGAGCCTCAAGGCATCTTGAATCCGCTGCCATAGGCACTAAGATAGCTCATGATCATCTATGCTTCGCTCTCTATTATGTCATTTCTAACGACTAGTTGGTAGAATTCTTTCGTGTATTTGTTCATAGATCTAGGTCCTTGTTGGAGGATTTGCAGGTGCTGGTACAAAGACTGTGTATAGTTGAAGGGCAAAAATTGCTCCCATAATATTTTCTTCATCTTTTTCCATTCTTGCATCTTTGGCTTGCCTCTGTGCTCCTTGGTCTTCTTCAACTATTGCCACTAGGTAGAAGCCCGTCCCATCAATTTCAGGACAACAAGCTTCATCTTTTTATCATCGGGCACCTCCTTATAATCAAAGATGCACTCGATTTGATCCAGCCAATTGAGAAACATCTTCATTTGTAGACTAGCCAAATATTCAGATAGATCTATCTTAATAAAATCATACTAGTGGATTGGTCACTCGAATGAATTGCCTCAATCTTCACACCAGTGGATGAAAATATTCCTGTGGGAGGGGTTCTCGAAATTTGAAGCTTCTCCATCAGATCTGCGATCTTTTGGTTTCACCTCAAATCTCGCATCCCGAGTTTCCAACTGCATAAGACGCGTAGTCAGTTCCATCTCCTATTTTCTCAAATCTTTGCACTCTATCATCAGATCCCGTTTTCACTATATGATTTCTTCATGAGTTGCTGCCACTTGGGTTGTTATTTGGTTCTGCTTTCGGCTACCATCCATCATCATGACTGTAGAGAAGAATCGCTACTTGAGGATTCGCTGGACTTTGATACCAACTGACATAGCCCAGGCCATGTTTTGATGGAGAAGGGGATGAAGATGCACAAAACAAGAGAATAGCAAAAGAGGGAAAAAGAGCTCTCTCCCAGTGTATTTGATTCAATAATAGAAAATAAATTGAGTACAACATAGGTCAATAGGGCCATATTTATAAAAGAAGAAACCTGACAGACTTAAACTAGGACTCCAACAAAAACTATGATAAAGATTGAGAATTCCTATTCGTCTAGAATTCTTTCGGGCTTTCATTGACCTGTCAATAATAGAATCTTGCCCCAAAATCTATAGTGATAGCGAAGCATCAGGCTCATAAAGCTTAAAAAAAGTTTTTCGAATTCGGATCATAATAGTAATTCTGACATCGGATAACAATGTTATGTTTATTCTAGCACGATAATATCAAAATTAGTTGGATCAGGCACAATCAGTCTAGTTCCTCACCCATTTGGATTCGATCCATCAGATCAAGATCTCTGCCCATTTTAACATCTGCATCAAAGATGAGGTCTTGGATTGCCCCAAATTGGTTAGCATGTTCTAAATTGGCACCAGTCTCATTTCATTTTTAGCAAATTTAGTCCTTGCTGGACTAGAGCTAGTGTGCTTTTTCATTTGAAAAAGGCATATTAATGTAGAAAGGTTTATTTGTGTAAGCATGCATGATAATATTTTTATAGTAATGAAGAAGGATACAAATGTAGGGATAGCAATGGATCCGGGTATTGATCGGATAGACCATTACCTATATCTACTCCATACTCACCTATCTCCTCAAATCTTCGTACTCTATCATCAGATCCCATTTTCGCTCTGTGATTTCTTCATGAGCTGCTACCACCTGGGTTATTGTTTGGTTTTACTTCTGGCCACCATCCATCATCACGATTGCAGGAAAGAATTGCCGCTTAAGGATTCGTTAGGCTTTGATATCAACTGATGTAGCCTAGGCCACATTTTGATGGAGAAGGAGATGAAGACGCACAAAATAAGAGAATAGCAAAAGATAGGAAGAAACTCTCTCTCAGAGTTTTTGATTCAATAATAGAAAATAAATTGAGTACAACGTATGTCAATAGGGCCATATTTATAAAAGAAGGGACATAATAGACTTAAACTAGGACTCCAACACAAACTATGATAAAGATTGAGAATCCCTATTCGTCGAGAATTCTTCCAAATTTCTACTGACCTATCAACAATAGAATCTTGCCTCGAAATTTACAATGATAGCGAAGCATCAGGCTCGTAGAGCTTGAAAAAAGCTTTTCAAATTCGGTCATAATAGCGATTCTGACATCGGATGAGAAAGTTTTGCCTGTTCTAGTGCGACAGTGTCAAAATTAGTGGATCAAGCATAATCAGTCTGGTTCCTCGACCATTCAGGTTCGGTCCATCAAATCAAGATCTCTGTCCACTCTAATGTATGCATCAAAGATAAGGTCTTGGATTGCCTGAAATTGGTTAGCATGTTTTAAATTGGCGTCGGTCTCATTTCATTTTTAGCAAATTTAGTCCTTGCTGGACTAGAGCTAGGGTGCTATTTCATTTGAAAAAGATATATCAACGTAGAAAGGTTTAGTTGTGTAAGCATGCATGATAATATTTTTATACTAATCAAGAAGGATACAAATATAGGGATAGCAATGGATCCTAGTATTGATTGGATAGGCCATTACTTGTATCTACTCCATACTCACCTCGGTATACAAGATGGGTAAAGTTAGATTGAATGGATCCGAATACATTGGATAAATAGAAAAAAATAATATTTTACATAAAATCAAACAAATAAAAAAAATAAAAATAAATTTTACTATTTCACATAATATTATATAAAATAAGAGTCAAAGATATAAAACAAAACAAACTAAATTTTAAACAATAATAAAAACATAACAAGCAAAAATATTATTTTTTAAAAAGTCAAGTCAAGCATCTTGGCATGTAAACTTGCTCATGTTCAGTCTTCTTCGTGAGTGGAGCGATTAAGCCAAATGGTGGGGAAGGGAATTGTAAAGAGTTATATACATCCAAATCGGGTTCAGAGCAGGTTTTACCGTTATTTGCACCAGCATCGGCCAATTGGGATTAGATCGGGGCTGATACCCGATAGGATAGGATGGAGTAAACCGCCAGCCCCATGCGGATGAACACTCGTATGGATTGTGCTACAGCAGCAAGGGCAAGGAGAAGAACAAACCTATACATAAATACAAACCAAACATGCGTGCACATGGTATAAGTCATATTTTCTCTTAACGATCCAACTTGAATATATCACATGGATGGATTGAAGGGTGGATGTTGCCATCACGCCATGTTATACTATTAGAAACCGTATATGAGCAGAGGATGTTGTTTATGCAGCATGCATCTGATAAAATCTTATGTAGCATGAGTAGTTGTGGCACGACCTAGAAAAAATAGGATGATACCATACAAACTCACTGCATATAGCGGCTTTTCCCTACGGTCAGCAAGCATATAGAGCAAACATCAAACACTAAGACAAAGTAATTTTTTTTCCTAAAAGATGGATAGAAAGGTAATTTATGTCAAACATCAGCAAGTATAATTTTTCTAGAACGCTGCTCACAGAAAATTAGGGCGGTGGTTGGATTTTCAGCTCTGTCCGCATACAATTTACTGAAGGAGCCAGCTACAAGTGAAAAAAGAATCTTTTGTCGAGTCATGTTTGAGTATCAAAATCTGTCATGCACCCCAGTTGCAGGCTTGAATTACCAAGAGAGGGCCAAGAATGTTAGAAGGGCTGTTCTGTCAGAGGATGAACAATCTGGTCTTTCTAATGCAATTTGGTTCTATACAAATCATCAACCAACTATTTCATTTGGAACGCAAGCCATGGCATTGCCTACATTGGACAAAATTCAGATAAAATGGCCATGGTTGAAAAAGTTGCACCAAGGCATTGTTGCAAATATATATAAGAACTAGAAATTGCAATTAATATTTCCTTATGAAATGATCCCTGCAATAATCAAAGTCTTCAGTATCCAAGCAAAGAAGTACATCCATCACCAACTCCTGTGGTGTTGCAAACAAAGAAGAAATTGAAAAAGAATAGAATAAAAAACCTTGGAACAAGAACAATCCACTACAAGAATGACATTGCAAGATCACACGACTGGCAAGCATAGGAGAGACCGAGATTCAAACAGTCAGCAACAATTAGTTTTGGTAGCTCCGCATACCAAATCTATACCTCATGTCATAGACTCTGAAAGTATGGCTCAAATTCCAATCTGAATTGTTCCAAAAACGAACACCCACATCAAAATATAACAGAGAAGACTATTTTAGAATATTGTGACAATCCAACAAAGTTCTAACTTAGGAACCGTGACGCAGCCTGTGGGTAAAAGCCTGTAATGACAAGAGGACACGTTTTAGCCGTTCCTTTATTTCAGGATCTATCAGATTCCCATCACCATCAAACTTCACTGGAGGCCAAGTTGCTTGAATGAATAATTCAGGCTTGTTGATGAAATGAAGATCTAGACAGACTCCAACTTGGCGCAGATGGTACTGTGAGCGTTTTCCTCCAGAGCCTCCTGCAGCACTTACTACGGCGGCAGTCTTGTCTGCCCAAACATTTGGGGGTCTAGAGGCCCAGTCAATAGCATTCTTCAGAGGAGCTGCAAATTAACAAGAATGGAATTAGTTTAACAGCATTCCCATGCTTTATAGCGATAGATTACAGTAAATTTCTACATTTGGTTATTGCTCAGGTTCACAAATATTGACATATATACTCTTTGTAAAAGGAAAAACAAGAATATTAGGAGTTCCATGTAAAAGCATGAACTATATTTGACATTATTCTTTGATGTTTCAGAAGATATTGATTACATAAGACTGATAAGTGGAAACAGTCGGCTATAATGGCTCTGTTAACAAAATATTAAAGATTCATCAGAAAAATGAGCAGAACTGTGTTGTCCTTTTATCTAGTAATTGTTTCTGAGCTCTTTTAGAATGGGACAGGCATCCATTCGACAAGTTTGAATGTTTATCTAATCCATTAAAAATTGTTCTTCATAAATTGTATAGTTAACAGATCATGCCAGGTTTACTTCTAGTTCTGAAATCTCCATGCTAGGTTTCATTGACCATTCTCACAAATACAATGTCTCCTAATAGAAGTGAATATCAAGAATCTATTTGTTGCCGCTGGAAAACGGTCTGATTAGGGCATCAATCTGGTTGGTGCATTGAAGGGCTTGACGAGGTGCTGCATGGATCGAGGTAGTTGGTCGGAGATCCCGATGCGCCACCTTGGATGTTGGATGGGACTCGGATGTGGTGGTAGCTGGGACAATCGCACCCGATCAGTGGGAGAGGGAAGTAGATTGTGGCAGAATCTTCAGTCCAACGCCGGCTCTGGTTTCGAAGCCCCACAGACAGGGAAGCCCCCTTGTCGAAGAGTGTTTGGTGGGGCACCTTTGATGCCTAAGTTAGATACCTCTCAAGGAAATAGTGGACATATTGCATGAGTGGCAGAGAGATGGAAACTCGAAAGCCTACGCTTGGATGTTCGGGCATAGAACTTGCCCAAAGAGTCCTCTTGGAGCAGTTTATATAGGCGAGGGCCGGTAACTAAAGCTATGGAATCTTGAGACATCAAATAAGCCATTTTGGATAACCATTTGCACATCTGGAAGATATTGTATGAGTGATTCTCCCACATGCCAATTCCTGCGTATCTCATGGTTATGGAAACTGTTTGCCATCGTGGGCCAGCTATAAAAAGATGGGGGTAGATTTTGCATCTCCATGCAACTCTGGAGTAGCCATGTGACAAGAATTGATTGGTAGAGATGAAAGCTTTGTGGCAAGCTTGTTGTAGGCTCTGGTTGGTCGGTTCTTCCATGTCCGAAGTATATCACTATTGTTCTCTATAAACCTTACAATTGAAAGTTTTTCAGAATTAGATGTTGAATTTTAAATGTTTAGAGCTTATGCATGCTTAATAATTGTGCCATGTAAACTTGATGGATCGTCAAGGTGCAAAGCAGAGCCTGTGATGGCCTTATGTGAGGTTCAAAGACAAACATTGATGGGAGTCAAGCCTGATTATCAAGTGTCTAGCTGGATGTGATCAAGCATGAGTAGTTAGAGTTATTAAATTGGTATTAATTATAAATATTTGGCTGACAATTGGGACAACTGTTAATCATGTTCTATTACTTAGAAGTTTCCATGTGATCCTCATGCAATCCCAATCCTTTATCATCTCTTGTCAAAACCCTACCACTTTCTCACCAAAGCCTTTCTGTCCTTTCAGATCTCAAGGACAAGGCTGTTTTGCCAGCTGACTGGAGCAGCACTATTGGGCATAATTGTCTGGAATACCTTGACCAAAACATTACATCTCGCATGCTGCTTGTTTCAAGCCTCAAATACAATACACTTTCTGCCCATGTAGTTAGAAAGTTTGATTAGTTAAAAGTCAAAATCATCTATAGTTACTCCAACTGGTGTGCCATAACAAATTAGGGAAGCTTCTTTGCAGGTGGTGATTCATACCTTAATTGTTAGTTTTATATAGAATCAATTCACATGTTGAACTTCCTCTATTTCCACTAAACAATACAATTTCTGCTCTGAGTTTTGGTCTTATTTTCTTTCAACATCGTGAATTCATGAAAATATAGCAAAAGGTGAAGCAGGTCAACCAAGATTGGCTGTCTTGGTACTTTTCACTCTACCGGTGCCTTATTAGTTTGATACGGTATGATATGCATGTCATACTGAAACAGCCATTGAATCCTTTCTTATTTTTTATCTTGGTATGCTTTGGCACAGATTGGTATGCCTCGGTACAGGATGATATGGGGCCTGTACCAATCCGAACATGAGTTTCGTACTGGTTTTGACTTGGTCTGATACGATACTTGGCAGTTTGGGGCAGTACAACAGTCTATGAGGTCAACCATCATGTCATCGCTACATTGCTTTTCCTTGGCTCATTTCTAGATATAACTTGATGAATCAGCTTCCCTGAAGAGGATCTTGGGGAACTTTTTGCATAAAGCTGTGACTCTAACCAGATCAGACAGTTGCATTAAATGTAATGTTGAGGTTTAAGCTGACTCTTAAAGAATCTATTGACTTGTACATCACCTGCTTGGACATTTAGTCCACCTTGGAATTCAATCTTGCACAAAATGGAGGTGATAATGGACACCGTAGAATGTAGAGTCAGATCTTATACTTGTCGGTTTGCTTGAGTTGAATGGTACCTAATCAGTCCCGTCGGGTGGGTGTGCATGGATTGATTGCTCTAGGTTATGTTTTTTCAGGAGGCTATATGCTAAGCATCTTTGCCCTTTCATATGCTTATTTTCCTCAATAATTGCTAGTCAACAATCAATTATCCAAGTTTGCATTCTAGTGGCAAGTAAAGTATATGGCACCGATGATGAAGGGGCTCAACCTCCTTTCATTTCTGATATCCTATTTCAGTTGGGCACTAAAAGAAAAAGGGAAGGAAGAGGGAGCAAAAAAAAAATGATCGAATTTCTTCTTTTGTTCTCCCTTCTCCTCCTATCCCTTTTCTTCGATCTTAGGAAGATTACTTGTCAGCCTCGGACTCAACCTTTGCCTCTGGAACATTATGATATCGTCCCTTTGCTGATTATTAGCAAGAAAGGTCTGGAAAGAAATTCAATTCTGAAACCAAATTCGAATCTTGTTTCCAAATTGGATCCAAACCTTTTTGCAGGATTGATTATTATAATCGAAACATAATGAAAGTTTTGAAATTACTCAAGCTTCTATCTAATGTAAGAAATAACTAGAAGCAGCACCCATCATCTGAAGTTATTTATTCTGGAGATGATGTCAAGTTTCCCTTTTTTTTCTTTCATGATGACAATTGGTGATGATGTACCCTTGCACAATTTTATGCACTCTTTCATTACTCGTCCATTATTAGGTTTTCAAGAACTGGTTGCAGCATGTACCCCCATAATTAAATTGTCATGCACACCAAGATAGCATGGTTCTTCCCTACTGAACTTTTTTCTAAAGCAAACAAAGCAAATCATTCTTAAAGATGAGAAAGATGGAACATAACATTGAAACCAGCAGTGAACTCAAATAACTATTGCACAAAACCAGAGCCAGAGGGCAGGAACCATCACCTGAGAGGGAGTAGTTGTTCTCTGGCGAAGCAAAGAGGATGCTGTCAGCTTCAAGGATCTTGCGTCGGAAGGCCTCGACAGGTGGAGGATACTTGCCATCGATCTCAAGGTCGGTGTTGCAGAAGGGAAGGGGCTCGATGTCCACATGCTCTATCTGCATCCCAGGGATAGACTCGTTGCAGAGCTCGATGGCTTCATTCCAGAACAAAAAAGTGAGAACATGTAAGAGAGAAAAAAGAAGAAGAAGAAGAAAGAAGAACCAAAGGAGAGAGAGAAGCAGTAAACTGACCACGGCGAATGAGGCCGCGGTTGCAGGAAGCTTTGCGGAGGGAGCCGCAGATGGCTGCAACCCTGATGACTGGTTTGGCTGCCGACGCCTCCGTCGCCGCCGCTGTTTCCATATCTTCCGCTTTCTCTCTGTCTTGCGTTCTGCGGTTCTACACATCATATGTGACGGTGGTGGTAAAAGATATGAACTTTATTATTAAAAGTAGAACAGTTTGAGCAGCCCGCATGGTCAAACATTCATGAGACAGAGGAGGGAAATTGATGACTGCAGGGCGAGAAAACCATAATACAAAGATAAGGTGATGGAACAGAACGGACCGGCCCCGATGGAAGTAGATTAAAAAGTTGTAGGCAGGGAAAACTGACGTGGGCCGTGGCGTATGCCGTGGACACAGTCTGCCGCCATTGAAAGCCGCGGAAAAGTAAAGGGCTGAAATCGGATCAGGATTGGCTGCATTCATATTTATTATATATATATATATATATATATATATATATATATATATATATATATATATATATATATATATATATATATATAAATTATATTTATAATTATTTTATAATTATTTTAAATGGATATAAGTATAAATAAAATAATTATAAAATATAATTAATATTTTTATATTATAATTATTTTATTTATACTTATATCCATTTAAAATAATTATAAATATAATTATAAATATAATTTTTATATTATATATATATATATATATATATATTGGATAACTAAACTTTGAGACCATAGAATCAAAGTTGTTACTAAGTAAATTGTAAATTAAGTTAATAGTATATTGGTATGGATATATATTTTTCTTAAAAGTTTATGAATGCTATATAGAATTAAATATATTTATAAATAGAATCGGATATTCAGATATTGATTGGATGATTATCTATTGATGTTCGCATCTATTTTTTGATGGATAGGAATATTAGTTAGATACTTAAATTTCAATCTATATTCAAATAGACTTAGATATAAAAATGAATTTGGATGAATAATATCTGGTCCATTTTCACTCTTATAAAGTACTATAAGAAACTTCTCAAGTTTGGAAATCACAACACCTACCTCTTATACCAAACAAATCACATTGCTAACTACTGACTTGATTGCTGCTCCAACTTCTTATCTTTTTAATCTTTAAAACATTCTATGACCAAGATGCCGGTTTGGATCCATATTGGACATCTATACATATGGTGTCTATTGTTGTCAAAATCTAGACCGGTGAGGTCGGATTTGGTCTTCCTAGAAGAAGGCAAGGTGAAGAAGTTCTCGGCCAAAGATGAGGTGGAAGGATCCTCAACTGGAGATAAGACGTTGAAAGAGATGTCTCTCGAGTGCTGGAATGAATTTGCAAAAAGTTTCTAATTGAAAGATTTTCGGTGGGAACCTTCTAATGCTTAAGTTTCTTGAGAAGGAGAATAGAGAGGGGAGAGTAGTGGAGTGTATTGAGGCTTTCAAGAACTTACCTGAGGTCCCCTTTTTTTCCTATTTATAGATGAAGAGTAAGAATCGTGTATGCTGGGGAAGCTAGCCATTCCCGAAAAGTGCATACGGAATGCAATGGCGAGGATCACGCTCCATGTTTGGGATGCGGAGCCTGCTAGTAGTTGTTGGTTTGGGGCATTATTGAATCTTGATGGCTAGGATTTTCTTATCTGGCCTTTCTGCGATTCTGAGAAAGATTATTCACCTGAAAAGCTAACTTGTTGAATTGGGGGAACCTACTAATCTGGGACCATGCTCCTCAAATTTCGTCAGGTCGGTCATAGCCAACCCTTGCTCACCTCGACTAAAATCAGGAACTAGATCGGTTGAGGTTGGGATGGAGGACCACAACACTTGCTCCCCACTCTCGCGTCTGAGCTCGAGTTGAGATCGGGCGAAAAAAGTAATGACCTAGGGCTGAGGTCACCCAGGCAAGCTTGATTAATGCACTTAGGCAACTGAACTCAGACATTGGTAGCAATCTATCATGCATCGCAAATCTATGCACTTGATCTCTTCGATTTATTAATCTGGGCCATTGGAGACGTGGATCTATGCAGGGTCGGTAGCAGCCATTCTCAGGCTGCCACTTGTCAGCCATCAATAGTGGTTGGGTGAATCATCACCTGATCCGAAACATCTGAGCTCTTATAAATAGGTGCCCCTTTCTTCGGTTTTACCTTTACTATTTTATTATTCCATAATTGTGGGAGAGAGAGATGAGGCCCTTAGGCCATTTTCGATAGGCCCTCGGTGATTGCTGTAGATAGCCATGGTCAGTTGCTCTGGAGGAATAGCTCTCCTCTTCATTTGCTTCATCTTCCCTTCAAGGTGTTGCAACACCTCTGAGCTCTTCCCATAGATCTCCCTACCGAGCCAACCCTTTGGCCTCAGCCCCTTAAAAGTCCCCTATGGAGCTGGTGCAGGGCATTCAGGACCTGATGAACTGCCAAGTTGCTCATGAACTACTTCAAGCTACCATCCTCCTAGCTGACATCGAAGCTATTGATGTGAAAGATTCCAAATACCACATCAAGGACTCATATGACTTCCTTCTTCAAGTAAGTTCAAAAAATTTTCTTTTCTTCTTTTGCTTTTTTTTTTTACTGACTTGATCTCTTCCATAGCTTGTTCACCACGTGGACCACTTTATGGGAGTTTTCAAGATGGCCCAACAGACCTTGGAGGAGGCCAAGTCCCGGGCTATATAGATTGAGAAGAAGGTGAACGAGGCCTTAGAGTTGGAGGTAGTGGCCAACAGGGAGATTGAGTCTCTGAAGGCCAAAATAAGGTCAATGGAGGTCGAGGTGGCTGATGCTCGGGTCTAGGCTGGGGCTTAAGTGATTGATGCCATTCACATAGTGGCCGCCCAATGGGAGAGGAAGCTCGAGGTTGCAAAGACTGAGGTGGCCTAAAATTTTCATTCTTCAAATGACTTTCTAGTGGCCAAATTAGAGTTTGCCATCGAGTCTTACCTGGAGGATTTCATGGACTGCAAGGCTAAGGTCCAAAGCCTTATTCTTGACCTCAACCTCAGCCAGGTCGATGCTGAAGATGAAGGTGCAGATGACATGGAGAGAGTAGGGTTGGGTGGCACCGAGGATGCACTAGCTAAGATTGTTGAAGCTACCCCCTAGCCTCCACCCGTGATTGTTTTGATGGATCCCGATGCTCCGACTAAGAAGACCGACACTCCTACTAGGACTAAGACCTTCCTCCTTTTCTTTTCTTTTTTATTTATTTTTGTACTCAAGCTTGGTAATACCCAAGCAATTTTTTTGGTTGGATTATTTTAGTATTCTTCTAGTATGGCCGAATTGATTTTGTAATCAACTCGACCAATCTAATGCAAATTTCTTTTCTTTTTTAATGCAAACCTTATTTTATCAACCTCATCTTTGTTGCTTGTTCTCTATTGCTGTCCTCCAAGTTGTGAAAGTCAGACCATAAAGGGTTAGTCAATGTCATCCTTGACCTCCACTCGATTCGTTCGAGGATAAGAAGTGCTAATTGGTTATTATCCTCGACCTCTACTAACTCATCCGAGGATGAGGAGCGCTAGTTTGGCCATTATCATCAATCTCTCTCAACTCATCTGAGGATGAGAAGCGCTAGTTTGGCCATCTTGAGAGGTCTTCGGAGGGATAGTCCTCTCATGATTGTCCTCGACATTCACTCGATTCATCCTAGGATGAGAAGCACTAATTTGGTTATGGTCCTCGACCTCTGTTCGACTCATCCGAGGATGAGGAGTGCCAATTTGGCCATTATCCTCAGCCTCCGTTTGACTTATTCGAGAATGAGGAGCACTAGTTTAGTCATTTTGAGGGGTCTCCAGAGGGTTAGCCCCTTCGTGGTTATCTTCGATCTCTGCTTGACTCATTAGAGGATGAGAAGTGTTGGTTTGACCATTGTCCTTTGCCTCCACTCGACTTGTTTGAGAATGAGGAGCACCAGTTTGGCCATTATCCTCTGCCTCTGCTCAACTCGTTCAAGGATGAGGGGCTAGTTTGGCCATCTTGAGAGGTTCTCGGATGGTTAGCCCCTTCGTGGTTATTTTTTCCTGACCATATGGTCGGTGAGCACCTACGTTGTCCTTGGCCGAGCCTCCTAGATTGTTTATGTAGTCGACTATGCCCCTATCTCGGATTAAGAGATGATGATTGCTAGATTATCAGTCTAGCTTGATCTTGGTGGGGGGCATTTAGTGTAGGTTGGGCTGCAGCAACCTATTACATTTCTCATACCACAGCAGTCAAGGCCTGCACATGTTGGATAAGGCTATTAAACTGATTGTTAGAGACTATCGGCACAGGCTGAGATGTGGTAGTGCTTGGACCGGTTCAGGCACGATGGCTCTCTATTGAGCATCATTGGATTATGCATTATTGGAGTGTTAGGATGCATTTGAAGCTCCTCTTCATGATCCCATAATGAAATATTCTCCTTCTTGAAATAGGCTTTCAATAGTGCTAAGGAACGGGCCCCTCCTTCCAGTGCCAATCTATTGCTGCCAAAATCTAAGCTGGTGAGGTCGGTTTTGATCTTCCCAGAAGAAGGCAAGATGGAGTCCTTGACTGGAGATAAGGTGCTGAAGGAGATGTCTCTCGGGTGTTGGAGCCGAACTTGCAAAAAGTTCATGACCAAAAGATTTTTCGATGGAGCCCTCTAATGCTCACTACAAGAATCTAGACTATTAACGATGGCTAACTATCATCATTAATAATTCTTTCACCATCGCTAATAGCCTCGCCGTCGCTAATCCCATCGTAAAAGTCAATCTAAAAAATCATGATCGCTAAATACCACTATTAGCGATAAAAAATGTAGCCATCATTGATAAGACTATTAGTGATAGCTTTAGTGATGAAATAATTCCATTGCTAATTATTTTTTAATTTTAAAATTAATTTTTTTTTAAAAATTAGCAACAATACTTTCATTGCTAATACCATTGTTAATAATTATTAGCGACAAAAATACCATTACGAATGCTATCTATAATTTTTAAATTTTTAAATAAAATAAATAGAATTATTTTAAAAAATATTAGTGATGGCAAATAGTTGCTAATGCCATCACTAATAATTATTAACGATGAAAAGAACCATCGCTAATATCGATGCTAATAGTTAATTTTATTTTTTTAAAATTAATAATAATATTTTTTAAAACTTATTTTAATTAATCATAATGAATTATGATTTCTAATACCTATTATAATTAAAATCCAAAGATAATATGATAATCAAAAATTTAAAACTAATTATATTATATTAAAAATATAAATTATATAATTTTTTTATAAGCAATATTAAAAAAATATAATACATAAAAAAAAATGGTTTGATCCTTATCATCGTCTGCCTTCTCCTCCTCCTACTCCTCTCCAGCAGCTGGTGGATGAGAGCCGAATGTTCCAGCATCCTATAAGAAAAAAATAAAATAATATTAGTAAGTTTCAATATAAAGATGTATCTTTCGATACACTCTTTCGATTTTTGAATATATTATTTTTATATATTTCATTCAATAATACTGAGCTATATAAACCTTCGATCCATCAATTGAATGGTTAGAGCTATATATACCCCCCAGTGATGTTGAGCCATCCCTCAATGTCAAGGGGGCTGAGAAGATGGGTCATCGCCATACCTCTCAACAATATATGCCGCATAACACATCTGCACAATTTAGAAATATATTAGTTCTAATATAAAAATTAGATCCTATAATAATTTAATTAGTAAATAAAGTTTGAAGTTCTTATTACGATCTATCGTAACGTAGAATCTATATAGTCACCAGTCCTCCTAGACTGGTGTATGGCCCGTCACAACTATAGCTAGTCTAATGAACAATCCAGCTGTCATATCTATAATAAGTAAATAATATAATTAAATTAATTAAAAAATATATATAAATTTTTATCGTTCTAGTGAAGAGTTTTGATTTTGATTTCTTACTAGTCTGTTGGCCACAACATGTATATCGATTGAGCCGTCCGTGTGCCTAATTGACTCTATCGGACCCTTTGCTGCCTACCAGAGTATTCCTTACGCTTCACTAGTCGCAGAGAGCTTACCATATATCCGTCCGCATCCAATAATCCATGAAGGACCTCCAGTCTGATGGTGATTGAGAACCAAAGTGCTAGATGATGGACCGTCTAAGGTTGTATAGGCCATCTTAGAGCCTCCATATGGCCATCTCCTCGAAGATCTGATGACTAGCCTCCTCATCTTAGGAAGTCTCAAATCGATAGTACTCCTGCAAGATAGAAGCAAATATATATTAATATATAATTAAAAT
This sequence comes from Cocos nucifera, assembly GCA_006176705.1. Taxonomy (NCBI): domain Eukaryota; kingdom Viridiplantae; phylum Streptophyta; class Magnoliopsida; order Arecales; family Arecaceae; genus Cocos; species Cocos nucifera. The sequence continues at coordinate 1,105,157 of QRFJ01000320.1, forward strand.
ATCAATGTATCTAAAATTTAAAAATTAAACTAGTTTTGACTTATCAGAAATATCTTCCAGACTGCACACGAGCTTCCGATGGCCAACTCAAGAAATCATTCACCGATCCCAGCATCAATCGACGTATGATCCTGGTAATGACACGAGATGTTGAAGGCTCTCTGAATGTGCTACAAAATTAATTTCAAAGAATAAATATTAACTCTAAAATTACTAAATTTTAAATATATTAATTGAGCATGTAGTACTTATGAGTGACACTAGATATAGATGATCTCTCTATTCTTTGACTGAGTCGGAGGTGCTATGAGCCAAGCGAGTCCTCGACCATGGTGCTATGTCTTAGAGCTGACGGTTGCTGCTGCCAGCGAATGTGGGGTCATAGGTGACCTCCTATCCTCCAAACCTAAGCCCAAAAATTTTAATACAAAGAATGTTATATTAGTTAATAAATGATAAAATAACATAAATAAGAATATATAGAGTGTTAGAGCTTGCCGTTCGATGTAAGAGGTGCAAAATCATGCAAGCTGACTGCATGATTACTCTCTTTTCGAGAGCTTTGTCCTTGCTTGGCATGACTCCGACCTTTGAAAGACATAATGTATGCTCTCTAAAATAAAAATAAATAGATTTACTAAATTAATTATATAATCATGGATGGCAATTTAAGATTTAAAATGATGCAAGATAAGTAATTAAAATGATCCAAGAATTATATACTTGCACTATTTATCGGTCTTTTCAGATGTTTAGCATCCTTCAGAATCTTCTTCCAATTAATTCTTCCTCTTCTTCCACCTCTTCTTGGAGAGGATTGTCCTTTAAAATAATCTCAGTTGGATCTACCTCCTCATGTTGGCCATCTTCATGTAGAAAAATTTCTGGAGCATCCAATTCTACATCATCGAAGGATTGATGAACTCTTACTATCTCATCATCTTGAAAGCATTCTAATAATTGGGACTCTTCTTCTTCTTCAAGCACGTAATGAATAGCTCGAGACTTAATTTTCCATATAGCCCACCAATCTTTTCTTCCTCTTTTTCTTGATGGAAAAGAAGCATAATATACTTGAGCAACTTATGCAGCTAGTGCAATTTGCTCGTTGACATAAGCTTTTGATCCATATTTGATTTTAATAAGCCCATGTCATGGATCAATTTTCATACAATTATTGATATCGAACTATTGACACTTAAACAGAATGACACTATTACCTCCAATATAGCTTATCTTAATCACTTCTTTAAGGATTTCATAGTAATCACTCTTCGCCTTATCTTTCCACCAACTATCTTTTATATATACACCACTGTTCATTATGCTTTTATAATTTTTATATTACTGAGTGTAAAATTTGAAACTATTTATGTTACAGCCATTATAGCATGTCACGTAATTTTCAGGCCTGTAACCTAATGGTCTCAGCTTTCTTGGTATGGACCCACTCTCTTGAATGACCTACATATTATAAAAAGAATAAATTAAAAATATTAAAATATATAAAATGATAATGGATGCTTACCAATTGATGGAATCAATATATAAATTTCTTTGAGTGTTGTGTTGATATTTCTTTATCACTTATGCTCGGATTTTCTTCTTTCAGTATCTTATCATATTGCCTAAACATACATAAGATAAGTATAATGAAATAAGTGATTAAAGAGTTAGGATTGTGATGAATACTTATAGGATATATGGGTCTACCTTCATGCAGTTTAGCAAAATATATGTCTCTACCTATCGAAGTTCAGTATCGAAGAAGATCCGACAAACCTCGAGTCCAAATTCTCGAGCAGGATAGGCAAATATTGAGATCCCCTACTCTGATTCCTAAGCACCACCATCATCATTTTGATCCACTTGAGTCAGCTTGGTCTGCACATTGGGATTAAAGTAGTGTCGACTGAAATTTAAAATTTTTTCTATCATGTAAGCCTCCACAATAGAACCTCCAACTCAAGCCTTATTTTTTACTTTCTTTTTGAGATTATGCATGTATTTTTTAAATGGATATATCCACTTATATTATACTGAATCTCCCACCCTAGCTTTATATGCGAGATGAATCAAACGAAGTGCTCCATAGAGTCAAAAAAGCTAGGAGAAAATATCTTCTCCAATTTACATATGGTCTTTATACTGCTAGCCTTAAGAGTAAAGATAAGGTTGGTGGATAGTTCGATAGCACAAATATCTCTGAAGAGAAAGCTAAGCTCGGTTAAAGAACTCTATATAGAGTTGGAAAGGAGATCACACCAAGCCAATGAGAGTAATCATTGCATGAATATATGGTAGTCATGACTCTTTAACCTATAGAATGTACAATCTTTGACATTAACGTACCGAGCTAGATTACTTGCATAGCCATCTGAAATTTAGGACTTTTATACCATTCATAAACGCACTTCAATTGCTCCATTGTTAAGGTATAAGATACTTTCGGCTTCAAAAATTTTTTAGATGACACCTCACCAATTCTAATAGGGGATGCTTGTATATATTCTTCATATCTACTTGAGCCTTAAAATTATCTTTCATCTTGTCCTTGACACCCATAATAGTGTAGAAAATATTATCGAATATATTCTTCTCAATATACATGACATCAAGATTATGATGGATCAAATTGGTGAACTAGTACGATAATTTTCAAAAGATGCTTCATTTCACCCAGTTATGAGTTCACTGGACCCCTAAGGTGGGGCTAGGGCGATAGGATTGGGGTGGTCGTGGATGAGGTGGGGTAGGCTGGGGGGCTTGGGGCAGCTGAATAGGAGCATCGACAGGCTCGGACGAGGAGGGGTCGGGGTGACGGGCTCATGGCCATGGTGTAGGAGGCATCGGCAAGGTTAGGACACCAAAAAGGAGGATGCATGGGAAGCGGGGAATGCTGGGAAGGATGTGCAGGGAGGGGGAAATGCGTAGAATTTTTTTTCATCGATGGAATTTCTTTTCCTTTCGACGAGGTTGGGGAAGTTTTATTTTGGGTAGACTATTGCCGAAGGCAAGTATACCATCGATAATATGGTCAGCAAAACTATATTTTTTTATATCAGGGTATTAACGATGGTAGTTTTCATCACCAATACCCACTCATCATTGCTAATACTATTAATTTTTTTAAAATATTAAATTTTAATATATATATTTTTAAATTTTAAAATAATATTTTAAAAAAATTATTAGCGATAGTAAGAACTTCATTGCTAAAACCATCACTAATAATCATAATTTTTTAAATTATATTTTAATATTAAATTTTTTTCTTCTAGACCATTTTTTGGGTGGTTAAAAATTAATATTGAGTTTTATTAAATTTTTGGGCTTAATTAATTTATGGATCAAATCCTAATTGACTTAAATTAGATTTAATTTAATTAGATTGACTTAATTTGAGGCTAATTGAGTTTTAATATGCCAAGTAAAAATTAGATTTAAAGCCTAATTGAATTAGATTTGATAGAATTTTGAATTGGATTTGAATTAGATTAGAATTGAATTCAGATTGAATCTAAATTAAAAATTATTTTTTTAAATTAATTTAAATTAGATTAAATTTAATTAAACTTAACTTAATTTGAGGGTAATTAAATTTTATAATTTATTAGAACTTAGACTTAAAGTCTAATTGAATTAAGTTTGATAGAATTTTAAATTAGATTCAAAATGAATTCGAATTGAACCTAAAATAAAATTTTTTTTAATTAATTTAAATTAGATTAAATTTAATTAAACTTAATCTAATTTAAAGATAATTAAATTTTACTATCCAAGTAGGACTTGGATTCAAAGTCTAATTGAATTAGAATTAACAAATTTTCCAATTGGATTAAAATTAGGTTCAAATTGAATCTAAATTAAAAACTATTTTTTTTTAATTAAATTAAATTTAATTAATTTTAACTTAATTTGAGTCTAATTAAATTTTATAATCTATGTAGGACTTGGATTCAAAGACTAATTGAATCAAGTTTAACAAGATTTTGAATTAGATTCAAATCAGATTCGAATTAGATTCAAATTGAATCATGGATCAAGTCTTAATTAATTTAAATTAGATTTAATTTAAGTAGATTTAATTAATTTAAGGCTAATTAGATTTTATAGTCTAAGTAGGACTTGGATTCAAAACCTAATTGAATTAGGTTTGACAGAATTTTGAATTAGATTCGAATCAAATTCGAATTAGATTTAAATTGAACTTAAATTAAAAATTATTTTTTTAATTGATTTAAATTAAATTAAATTAAATTAGTCTTGACTTAATTTTAGGATAATTAAGTTTTACAATCCAATTGGAACTTAGATTCAAAGTCTAATTGAATTAAGTTTGATTAGATTTCGAATCGAATTCGAATCAAATTTGAATTAGAATCAAATTAAATTTAAATTAAAAATTATTTATTTAAATTAATTTAAATTAAATTAAATTAAATTTGATTTAATTTAATTTGAAGGTAATTAGATTTTACTATCTAATTAGGACTTGAATTCAAAGTCTAATTGAATTAGGATTGATAGAATTTTGAATTGAATTCAAATTAAACCTAAATTTAAAATCATTTTTTTCTAATTAATTTAATTTAAATTAAATTTTATAATTTTGATTTAATTTGAGGCTAGTTAGATTTTATAATTTAAGTAGGACTTAGATTCAAAGCTTAATTAATTTATGTTTGGTAGGATTTTGAATTAAATTCAAATTAGATTCGAATTAGATTTGAATTAGACCCAAGTTATGTTCAAGATTATTAGCGATGAAAAAGTATCATCATCACTAATCTATCGCTAATAAAATTTTTAAATAAAATTATTTTTTAATTTATTATTGAGATTTTTTTTTAAAAATTATTAGTGATGGTAGGATTTTCATCATTAATAAGCAAAATTTACCATCGCTAATAATTATTTTATATTTAAATATTATAAAAAAAATTAAATAACTTAAATAATTTTAGCAACGATAAGATTGCCAATGTTAATAAATCAAATTTGCTATCATTAATAATTTTTTAATATTTAAATATTTTTAAAAATATTTTATGCTTTTAGCTGCAGTTTTTGCCATCACTAATAATTAAATTGCCATCGCTAATAGTATTAGTGATGGAGGTATTTTTTTATTGATTTTGAAGTGGCTAAAAGATATTATTAGTGATGAAAAATTTTTTTGCCGCTAATACCATCACTAATATTCAAAATTCTTATAGTAACTCAAGTTACCAAAGTCTCCTTTTCTCCTTTATTTATAGAGGGAGAGTAAAAGTTATGTATGTTGGTAGTACTAGCCATTCCCAGAAAGTACACATGGATCATATTAGTGAGGATAATGCTCTACATTTGGGATGTGAAGCTAGCTAGTAGTTGCTGCTCTAGGGCATGATCAAGTCCTAGTGGCTAGGATTTCTTTATCTGGTTTTTCCATGATTTTGAAAAAGATTGTTCATGATAAGAGCACGATATTATCGTTAGGACATCATATTTATCAGTTTAATTTTAACTTCTTAAATTGATTAAAAATAGATAGATAGTAGCGAGTCGGATCGAATCCATAGAGAAGGCAGTATTTTGATTTTGAAATCTTTGATTTTTATAAAAAAAAAATTAAAAAATAAATCAAAGTTAGAAAATAGAATTATAAGTAAAAAATAAAAATTAAATAATGTAGAAAATTAAACTTGGTACAAAGATCTACTAGTTAGATCTTAGCATCTACTTGTAATAAAAATAAAGTATAATTAAAATAAAGAATAGGAATTTAAAAAGTAGAAAAATAAAATAACAAAAATAAAAGACTAAAATTTAAAGAATGGAAAATAAAATTTACATTAATTAAAATTTAATTTAAAGTTTAAATACATGAAATTTAAAAAGAGTAAAAAAAAAAAATTTAGAAAAGATGTGATCTTGATCTCGGATCGACGTGAAGATGGCATAGAAGATAGCTCTTCTTTGCAGTACACATTGTCTTGAAGTAGTCTCTAACCCAAGCATGGCTCCCATCCTATACTGTAGCTTTTTCTTGATCGAAGATGCTTTGATTTGATGGCCTGAAGTTCCTTAAATAGGTGTTGGAGGGAAGGAATAAGTGCTATTAGCTAATATGGGACTAAGGTAGTGTTTGATTGGCAAAATTTGAAGAAATCCCATGAAAAATTAGATTAAAAGAGCCTCTGGACAAATTCTGTGCCGTTCCATGAGTTTTGGCCGTCAGATCTTGATCAAATGATCCAAAAAATATCAAAAATCAACATATAGTAGCCTAGATCAAGTCGGATTAAATTTTGGCCATTAGATCAAGCAATCAGGTGGTTCTAAGCCATCAGATCATGTCAAAAACCATACTAAAATTCTTTTTTTAGTCGAATTGAATGCTGACCGTTTGATCAAAGCATTGAAGCATCCAAAATTGTTGGATCGCATGCTGAAGAGCTTAATCACCATCGGGAGCATTATCAGCCATCCGATCAATGCTTGGAACATGCTTGGCCATCCGATCACGTGTTGGATAGCTGGCTAACTTCGAATCAAATCAAGAATTAATAGCAGCAGTTGGATCAAGATCGGGAATGTCCTTAGCCGCTCGATCATGCATGTACTGTTCCTATAGACCCTATGGATCGACCGCATCGAAGGCTGCAACCAATCACCGCCCAACTTTGCCACTTGAAATGACCAAAATGCCTCATAATCCATAACATATTTTCTATAAATCCTTTAACGATCTTGATCCACTATGTGGTAGCCTATGATTCGCTGCCTTCTGCTAAGCTGGCGGTCTATACTTGATTTCGTAAACCGACGACTAGCTTATATGGTTGGGCCGGCTTCGATGGCACGTCGGCTAAGCTGGAACTCATTGGCTGAGCTAGTTTCGATGGTTTGATTGGGCGTGCTAGCTTGGCTAGGCGAGCTGGCTCAGTTGATTTAATTTTTTTAAATTTTTTTAAAAAAAATCATATCAGGTCTGTTTTAACTCCGATTTGCTTCAAACTTATTTCGTTGCAATCAAAAAAATAAGCTCTATCTATTGATGATTATATTTTTTAAAAATAATAAATAAAATATTTAATTATTTAAAAATAAAAATAAATTAATTAATAAATTAATATTTTTAATAGTGTATTTATTATAATTATCATACCTCCAACTTAAGCTTTGCTCGTCCTCGAGTAAAGAAAGAATTTAGTTTTAGATACCTTTTAACTTAAGAGTTTTAAATTTTATCTAGTAATTTTTAAATGGTCATTGATATTCAGTAGAGCGTAAGTGGGGTATATCATTGAAGTATTAATACTTATCAATATAAAAATTAAGTGAAGAATATTAATTTTTTTTAAAACTTTTTCTAAATTATTCCTACCTTTATCTCTGAATTATCAAAACTTTCATATGGACAAGTATATTGCTACTTCCATCCTTCATTTATTGAATTTTTTTATTCATATTATTCATTTTTTGACATGAATATCATTGCTTACTTAGGTAATGAGATCTAGTTACTCAATAAAAAATTAATATTTTTTTAACATTGTACCACTATTTAGTGCCTTAACCTCTTAAGTTTTCTATTTAATCCATGTAGTGAGTCTTAGGCTAATGACTTCCAAACCAGTTGATTTCAAGGCACTAGATATAAAATACCCCTCGGGCTTACTAGCTTGAATCAAATAGACTATAAGTTAAGACTAGCTTTACAATGAGCTTTCTTGCCCTCCCATCTTTTGATGCGAAACTCACTGTTTGCTTAGGCAAAGAGACCTAATTACTCAATAACAAGTACTTGAAAACTATTTTATTTTATAATATTTTTTTATGAAGAAATGCATGGTTACTCTACATAAGCCCATAAAATGTAGACTCTTCTTTGATGCTGGTAGGAAGAATTAGAATTGCTCAAAGAAAAAAATTTTATATTCTAGACTTAACTCTTTGTTGGATTTTTTTAATACTTAGTCCCTTAATATCTCATAAATTTTCTAATCTATGTATCAATTTTCTTTTAAAAATGCTTAGTTCAACTCGATTCTTAAGTATAATCGGATGTCTAAATACTAAATACTATTTTTTCTAGAACTTTAAAAATTTTAAAAAATTTTATTATTCTCCACCCCCTAATTTAATCGATATTGTCCTCAACGAAGAAGAAAAAATAAAGAATATAATAAAGAATATAAAAGAATATACCTGACTCAATATATTTTCGTCCAGCATATTTTTTAAAAATTTGGGCTCTCCCTCCAATTTATTCAAAATGACTTAAAAAAATAAACTAAAAAAATAAATCAGATGCATGAAAACTAAATATTGGATACCTCCCAAGAAGCACTAAATTTACCATCTTCAGTTAGATACAAGACAACTTACCTATCCTGTATCAAAAATTGGATTGACAAATTTTAATGATTTTGAATTATCAATCTCAGGAAGACAGCTTATGATCTTTTTATTAATAAATTCATTATTAATTATGGGAATATAGTTCATGATCCTATTCTCAAATCCCTATTTCTTAAGAATTTCTTCTATTTATTTTTCTAAAATGCTCATATATTGAGTTTTTGGGTTAGAAATTAAGTTTGATGTAATGGGTATAGAAAGGATGTCATTAAGAGCATGATGTTGTCGTTAAGATATCATGTTTATTAATTTAATTTTGACTTCTTAAATCAATTAAAAATAAGTAGATAGCAATGAGTCGAGTCAAATCCATAAAGAAGATATTATTTTAATTTAAAAATCTTTAATTTTTATAAAAAAGTTTAAAAAAAATTAAAATTAAAATTAAAATTATAAATAAAAAGTAAAAATTAAATGATGAAGAAAATTAAACTTAGTACTAAGATCTATTGGTTAGATCTTAGCATCTACTTGCAATAAAAATAAAATACAATAAAATTAAAGTATAAAAATTTAAAGAGCAGAAAAATAATATAATAGAAATAAAAGATTGGAATTTAAAGAGCAAAAAATAAAATTTACATCAATTAAAATTTAATTTAAAGTTTAAATACATGAAATTTAAAAAAATAAAAAAATTAGAAAAGATGTAATCTCGATCTCGGATCGATGTCGGCATGAAGATGGCATAGAAGACAGCTCTTCTTCGCAGCATCCATTACCTTAAAGCAGCCTCTAACCCAAGCATGGCTTCTATCCTATACTGTAGCTTTTTCTTGATTGAAGATAATGAATTCTGAAGATAAATTAATATGATCTTATTTATATAACTCTATTGACTTTTCATTACATGCTTCTTGATTTTTATAAGAAGAATCGACTTTAGGATTGAAGAAAATAGGATTTTAGGTTTATAGAACTTGGTTAAATCATCCGCTCCCTTCTTCCTTCTGTCTATCTCATTTAAACTATAACCAGCATCGATACTAGTTTCGAGCTTAGGTTTTTCTATGTGGTTAGTTTTAGTACTAACATTTTTTTCTTTATTTTTATTTTGGCTAGCATCAGTATTAGCCTTTCTCACTTAATCTTAGTATGTATCCATAAGAATCGTATAACTTTTAAGTCTAGAAATTACTTTGGCATTCTCTAATTGGAGATTCTTAAGTAGGACATTAGATTGATAATTAGGTTCAGATGGTTGGTGGATAATAGATGGATTATTTATAAAAATCAATTGACTCGATAGTTGACCTAGTTCTCTCCTCATGTTAGATTCAGCTAATTATCCTATTTATGCCTCTAGCCTGACGATAGATTATTGTTGAGTTAGAATCGATTATTATTGAGTTAGAATTAATTATTATAGTTGATTAAATCTATCATCGACTAGATTGGTCTATTGAGAAGGTGGGTATGATGGCTGATTATAATATGATGGCTGAAAAAATTGATTAGGTTGATCCATGTTATAGGTATAATTTTGGTATTGGATCTGAGCCCGAGTCTGTTGGAATATCTAAGAAAAATTGGGATGGTTCCTCTAATCTAGATTATATGAATTTGAAAAATGATCATTAACCAGCTTGGAGTAGCCTTGAGTAGCTTGAACTTACTCTTGGATAAAAGATGAAAATTGTACAGCCATAGGATATTCACTCACATGATGGGCTGGGCTGGCATAAATAGAACAAATCTTCTAATAATTAAAGGATGATGTATTTTGTGCAGGAGTTTGTTGCCTTAGGATTAAGAGTTGATCTAATTTCTAGGCAAGAAGGTCCACTTTATTTATCAAGTTTAAGTCAGTCTTAGAACTAGATTTTGGATCATAGATTTCTATCTGATTTTGGTAAAAGGATAATGAAGCATGGTTAATTGAGTTTTCACTTAAGATTTCAAATAAAGCATAGGCTTCATCCTCATGCTTGTTCATGAATGCACCTCCATAGGATGCATCTATCATTTGTCTATATTGGTCTTTTAAATTCTCATAGAAAGCTTGAACGATTTGCCACTTAAACATATCATGATGTGGGCATTTTCTAAGAAGTTTCTTAAGTCTCTCTCATGACTCATAAATTTATTCTTCTGAAAGCTGAGCAAATCCAGTGATAGCTCACTTTATGGTATTGGTTCGGCCTATGGGATAAAATTTTTTAATAAATTTATTTTATAATTTAGCTCAAGTTTGGATTGATCTTCCTATTATGCCAAGCTAGTACTTGGCTTTGTCTTTTAATGAAAGAAAAAATAAGATTAATGTAAGGGCATCATTAGTTAAATTTTGAATTTTCATCATAGAGCAGATTTCTAAGAACTCATCCAGATGCTTATAAGGAACTTCATTGGTATTTTCATAGAAGGATAGGAGCATCTGAATTATAGTCGGCTTGATCTCATAGTGAATAGCATGGATATCATGTAATTAGATACAAGTCAATGGGTTATAAGCAGAAGAAATAAAATATTCCTTCATCTGCCTAGGTGATTCTCTAGGATTTTTAGTTATTTGATTATCTAGTTTAATATGGTTCAGCCATTCAATTTTATGATTGGGTTCAACTAGATTAGAAAAATTGATCTCCTATCATGCATGTACTACTGTAATCCTAACGTATGGTTTAGAATTTTTTTAGATTTTTTTTAAATTTTTTTTATTTTTTTAAATTTTTAATAATAATTTTTAATTTTTTATTATTTTATTTATTTAATTATTTATTTAATTTAATTTAATTTAATTTAATTTTTTTATTTAATTTTTTTAATTTTATTTTGAAGGAAAAAAGAGAAGAAAGAAAGTAGAGTTCTAAAGAAGAGGTTCTAAGGAGTCCTAGAGTTAAGAAGTAAGAGAAGAATTAGGTTTAATTAGGTTTGATATTTTAGTTAGCAATCAAGTTAGGCAAACAATCTTAACTAAGGATTGTCCTAAATCTAGACAGCTTCTAACTGCCAAGATCACCTTCAAGTCCTCCAAGTGTAAGATTAGCCAATCAACTAGCCAGATAACTGTAAGGTTGGTGGGAGTCCTCTCGTTGCTTGCCTTAGACACCAATTATACTTGATCCGGTAAGCTAATGTAATCAATTATAAACTACCTTCCTTCAAGTCCAGTCATCTCTGAATCATTTTTTTTAGATATCAGATAAATTGACTAACACTAATCTGATCCAATTTTTAGGATCTTTATCCTAATGGGCTCGAGTTTCTAGGGCCGATGTCTAATTGATTTTAAAATTAAAAGCTTAGATTAATACAGAATATTGGTTGGTTGTTTATGGGCCAAGAAAGGATGATCAAATTTCTATCTTATCTTATTTAATTGGGTTATGTCCTTAATTTGATTTAATATGAATATGCACAAATTTTTTTTCAAGCAAGGAGTTTTATGCAATTTAAATTAGATGCATGCAACTAATTAAATTTTGAGAAGCTTACCTTGCCTTTAGCAATCACCAAAAGAAATAAAAATAAAACTAATATGATGCATGCTCTAAGCAATTAGGATTTCTAATCTTGTCATGAAGCTTTTAATTAGATTTAAGTGGATATTTTTTAATTTAATTTAAAATAAAATAAATAATAAAAATAAAAAAAAAGAGATCTAGGATTAGGGTTGATCTCACTAAGCAAAATCGAAAGCCTTCTCCTTGCCCCAATATTTTTTGTTCTTTTTCTTTATTTTTTTCTATAAAAGAAATAAGAAAAGTTAATAAATAATATTCATAAAAATTAAAGAAATTAAAATTTTATTTATAATTTTATTTATAAAAAAATTAAAAAATTAAAAAAAATTAATACTCATGTCTTTTCTGGCAACGATACCAAAAACTTGATAAGAGCATGATGTTATCGTTAGGACACCGTATTTATCAGTTTAATTCTAACTTCTTAAATTGATTAAAAATAGATAGATAATAGTGAGTCGGATCGAATCCATAGAGAAGATAGTATTTTAATTTTAAAATATTTGATTTTTATAAAAAAAAAAATTAAAAAAGAAATTAAAATTAAAAAAATAGAATTATAAATAAAAAATAAAAATTAAATGGTGCAAAAAGTTAAACTTAGTACTTAAATCTACTAGTTAGATCTTAGCATCTACTTGTAATAAAAATAAAGTATAATTAAAATAAAGAATAAAAATTTAAAATACAAAAAAATAAAATAATAGAAATAAAAGATTAGAATTTAAAGAGTAGAAAATAAAATTTATATTAACTAAAATTTAATTTAAAGTTTAAATACATAAAATTTAAAAAAATAGAAAAGAAAGAAAAACTAGAAAAGATATTATCTCAATCTTGAATCGACATTGGCGTGAAGATGGCATAGAAGACAGCTCTTCTTCACAGCATCCGTTGCCTTGAAGCAACCTCTAATCCAAGCATGGTTTCCATCCTATACCGTAGCTTTTTTTTGATCGAAGATGCTTTGATTTGATGGCCTGGGGTTCCTTAAATAGATGTTGGAGGAGAGGAATAAGTACCATCAGCTAATATGGGACTAAGGTAGTGTTTGATCGGCAAAATCTATAGAAATCTAATGAAAAATCAGATTAAAAGAGCCTCTGGATGAATTCTATGCCATTCCATGAGTTCTGACCATCAGATCTTGATCAAACGATCCAAAAAATATCAAAAATCAACATATAATACCCCAGATCAAGTCGAATTAAATTTTGGCCATTGGATCGAGCAATTAGGTAGTTCTGAGTTATCAGATCGTGTCAAAAATGGCACTAAAATCCTTTTCCCAGTCGGATTGAATGCTGGCCGTCCGATCAAAGCATTAGGACATCCAAAATCGTTGGATCGCATGTTGGAGAGTTTAATCACCATCGAGAGTGTTATCAGTCATCTGATCAATGCCTGGAACATGCACGGTGATCTGATCATGTGCTGGATAGCTGCCAGACTTCGAATCAAATCGAGAATTAACGACAGCTATTGGATCAAGATTGGGAATGTCCTTAGCCACTCGATCATGCATGTACTATTCCTATAGACCTTGTGGACCGGCCGCATTGAAGACCGCAACCAATCACAACCCAATTTTGCCACTTGAAATGACCAAAATGTCTCCTGAGCTACGATAGATTTTCTGTAAACCCTTTAACATTCTTGGTTCACCACGTGGCAGCTTGTGATTCACTACCTTTTGCTGAGCTGGTAGTCCATGCCTGGTTTCATGGACCGGCAGCTGGCTTATATGGCTAGGCTGGCTTGGACGGCATGCCGACTGAGCTAGGATGCCGGTTGAGCTGATTTTGATGGCTTGGCTGGGCGAGCCGACTGAGCCGATTCAAATTTTTTTTATTTTTTTTCTTTAAAAATTCATATCGGGTCCAACTCCGATTTGCTCCAAACTTATTTCGTTGTGATCAGAAAAATGAGTTCTATCTATTAGTGAATATATTTTTTAAAATAATAAATAAAATATTTAATTCTTTAAAATAAAAATAAATAAATTAATAAATTAATACTTTTAATGGTGTATTTATTGTAATTATCAGTTCACCTAAAATAGCCAACTTACTAAATTGGTGGGACCTACTAAACTGGGACCATGCTCCTCGGATTATGCCAGGTCAGCTATAGCTGACCCTTTCTCACCTCGGTCAAAATCAAGGACTAGGTCGGTCGAGGTTAGGGTGGAGGTCCACAATAGTATCATCTAGATCTTGTAAATTGGGTAGCGTATAAACATCACATCCTTTCTATTCTTTTAGTAGGCTACAAATTTCATTTTTAGATAGTGTAACTTTGACTATTTGGATATGAATAATTCATCTTGAATGGATCTTCCCTTTTTTTGCTCTTATAAAAATAAAAAACAAAATCATACAATGGACCTATCTTATAGAGTAGAATAATAACTTAATAGGGAATACACATCTTTTGCTATAAAGAGGGCCAAAAAAGAAAAAAATGAAGTTGAGATTTGTTTAATCTATAGGAGTGAGGACTTGTAGAAGGCTATGTAAGTATTTTAAGATGCCAAAACTATGCTAATCAATCAAATAGCATAATAAAATTCACAGACGTAGAATAGGATACCGACCTCCAGCCATTGATGCTAGGCACTTGATCTCTGTGAGGGTTCTTCTAAACTTTAGCAATCTCATGTAGATGGTGTACTATTTTAAAAAATTGCTGAGCATAGGGATCCCTTACGTACGTATCACATTTATATATTTATGTTCCCATCAAATGTAACTAGATATGAAAATATGAGCATACACATCTTTTCTATTTTTTATGGATGTTACGTGGACCATATCCGAAATTATTGTCGATTCAAATACTTATCCTTCAAAATTTGAAGTTTAATCGAATAAATTTATTATTATCACAACCAATGTTATCGATAAACCCAAAATAAGAAAATTATATCTACATTCTTCCACTTGGTCCATATAATCAAATTCATGAATTATTTTTCTTTAAGAAATAAAATACACGAATCATGGCGATAAATCCTTTAAGAATAAGCATTATCTTTCATGTATTACAATGTACATTATTTCTTTAATGCTAGCCCATCACAACTTAATGAATAAATCTTATGTCTATGCTAAGTCCAATAAATATTGCTATTCTTAAAAATAAAATATGCACACATAGATAAGAAAAATAATTTACTGAATAAGAATTTCAAATAATGAAAGTCCATACATCAAAATCACATAATGGAACCAAGTCCCATTCGTGCTACATGATCCTTAAAAACCACTGGTGGCATGCCTTTTGTTAAAGGATCAGCAATCATCAATTTAGTACTAACGTGTTCAATGACCACTTTATTCTTTTTAACATATTTTCTTATAGCTAGATACTTGATGTTGATGCGTTTACTTCAACTACCACTTTTATTATTCTTAGCCAAGAAAATAGCAGCTGAATTATCACAATATAACCTTAATAGCTTAAAAATGAAATCTATAATTCTAAGCCCAAAAATGAAACTCTTTAACCATACACCATGTGAGGAAGCGTCAAAATAAGAAATGAACTTAGCCTTCATAGTAAAAGTAGCAGTCAAGTTCTACTTTGCACTCCTCTAAGACACAGCTTCGCCAATAAGCATAAAAACATATTCAGATGTTGATTTTCATGAATCAACACACCCAGCAAAGTCTGAATTAGAGTAACCAACTATCTTCAGGTTATTAGTTCATTTATACATAAGCATGTAATTCTTGGTGCCCTTTAGGTACCTCATCACTTTCTTTGCAGCTCTCCAGTGGTCCATTCCTGGGTTATTATGATATCTTCTCAACATTCTAACTGCAAATACAATATCAGGCCTTGTACAAACTTGAGCATACATAAGGCTTCCAACAACTAATGCATATAAAATATTTTGCATTTGTTCTCTTTCTAGATCATTCCTCGGGCATTAATTCAAATTGAACCTATCATCCTTCATAATAGGTACTACACTTGGTGAACAATCCTTCATCCAAAATCTCTCCAATACTTTATCGATATAGATTTTCTGGGATAGACCTAAAATGTGACGAGGTCTATCCCTATGGATCTTAATCCCAATGACATAAGATGCCTCACCCATATCCTTCATGTCAAAACTCTTAGAAAAAAAAATATTTCACCTCATGTAGTAACCCCTTATCATTGGCATACAAAATGAGAAAACAAATTTTACTCCCACTGACCTTATAGTATATACATTGACTATATGTTCTCTACAAAATCGAATGAGGAGATAACATCATGAAATTTTAAATATCACTGGCGGGAGGCTTGTTTCAATCTGTATATGGATTTCTTGAATTTGCAAACCAAAGCTCACCATTACTAAAGGAGAATCCTTTTAGTTATTTCATGTAAACCTCCTCCTCTAAGTCTCCATTAAGAAACACTATTTTTACATCTATTTGATGCAGTTTGAAGTCAAAATGGACAACCAATACCATAATGATACGAAAGAAATCTTTCTTGAATACAGGAGAAAAGGTCTCTGTGTAATCAATTTCTTTCTTTTGAGTAAATTCTTTGGCTACGAGTCTTGCCTTATATCTTTTGATGTTGCCTTGTGAATCCTTATTGGTTTTAAAGATCCATTTGCACCTAATGGTCTTTGCACCTTTAGGCAACTCAACAAGATCCCAAACTCCATTTGATGCCATTGAATTCATTTCATCCATCATGGCATTATGCCATAGTACTGATTCACTACAACTCATGGCTTATGAAAATATTTCTGGATCATTTTCAGCTCCAACATTGTAGTCAGATTCTTGTAGATACACAATATAGTCACTAGGAATTGCCATTTTTCTTATTCTAGTAGACCTGTTTAATGTTGTATCAACATGCTCCTGAGGAGTATACTCCATAATCGGTTATTCAATATTTTTTGGCAATTACTGAACAATTGAATCTACTTGATTATTATTGACAACTGGTGGAGTCTCAATGATTGATTGTACTATACCCATCTGAGGTGCATTATAGATGACAATTAATCTATCTGAACAATCATTCTTAGAAAATGAGTCTCGAATTTGATCACTCCCATAATCAGGTCATTTTTAAGAAATTTCATATTTTTTGACTCTACGAACCTGGTGATATGAGATGAACAATAGAATCTATATCCTTTAGATCTTTCGGTATATCCAATAAAATACCCTCTTATAGTCCTTGGGTCCAGTTTCTTTTCTTATAGATTATAAATTTTTATTTCAGACGAACATCCCCAAACACATATATGTCACAAACTTAGCTTCCAACCTTTCCATAATTCAAATGGCATTTTAGGAATGGCTTTGGTTGGAACCTAATTTAATATATACACTACCATCTTAAGAGCTTCAGTCCACAAGGATTTAGGAAGATTGGAGCTGCTAAGCCTACTTCGCACTATGTCTAATAATGTTTGATTTTTTCTTTCTGCATCACCATTCTGATTTGGAGATCTAGGCATGGTGTATTGGGCAACAATCCTATGCTCTTCAAGAAATCTTGCAAATAGACCAGGTGCTTGTCCATCCTCAGTGTATCTATGATAAAATTTACCTTCTCTATCTGATCATACGATCTTTATTTACTTTTCGCATTGTCTCTCTACTTTCATCTTAAAATTCTTAAAGGCATATAATGATTTCTTATTATGAAACAAGTAGAGATACATGTATCATGAATAATCATCCATGAAAAAGATGAAATATCTCAGAGCATACGAGTCCATGTCTGGACTATAAATATTTGTATGTATGATCTCTAATATTTTTGAACTCCTCTTAGCACCTTTCTTTGACATGTTAGTCTACTTTCCCTTTATGCAATCTACACACATCTCAAAATTAGTAAAATTCAAGGTACTAAGTCCTTCTTTATTTACCAACCTTTTAATTCTATCAGGAGATATATATCTCAACCTTCAGTGCCATAAAATAGAGAAATTTTTATTTATAATACTTTTTTAATCCCTGCTTTATTTTGAACATGCAATGCATTATAAATAAAATTATCTTGCAAGTTAATTTTGAAAAGACCATCAGACATTGTACCATTTCCAATAAGATTAGATTTATAAAATATACTGCATAATAAATCTGAAAAACTAAAAAAATATTCAAAGAGTACAAACCTAGATACCAAAATCAAATTTTTAGAAAAGTTTAGAATATAAAAGTTTTTTTTTAAATACAAGATAAAACCAGAATTCAAAATAATCTTGCACATTCCAATGGCCTCCATAAGTGAGCGCACTCTATTTCTTGTATGGATGTAATGCTCACTACCCACTAGTTTCTTGTGGTGTTGAAAGTCCTATAAAGTATTCGAAATATGTATTATAGAACCAAAATCAATCCACCAAGTGTTATGATAAATATCGGTTATATTATATTCATAACAAACTAGAGATGCAGGCTTACCCTTCTTTTCAAGCCAAAGCTTGTACTTGATGCAATCTTTCTTCATGTGCCCCTTTTTTTATAGAAGAAACACTTGGATTCCTTCTTTATGTTAGCTTGAATGGGTGCTTTACCATTTCCCTTCTATTTGGCTTGCCGTTTCTTCTTCCCTTGTGTTAATATATGTGCACTTTCACCGAGTTCCATATGTAGCCTTTCTTCTTCTTGAACACATATGATCAGTAGTTCATTAATTGACCATTTTTCTTTATATGTGTTATAAGAGATTTTGAAAGGTCCATATTATAGTGGAAGAGAATTCAGAACAAAGTGCATAAGGAACGATTCAGACATCTCAATTTCAAGAGACTTCAACTAAGCCACAATGTCCCTCATCTACATGATGTGCTTACGCACACCTCTAACATTGGTGAGCTTCATTGATAACTTTGCCATAAGGGTGCTGGCTAGGATCTTATCTAAAGACACAAATTGTTTATCAATAGCATTCAATAAATCCTTGACATTGCTATGCTCTCCTATTGAACCATATATATTAGTAAAAATTTTTATTCTTTATGAACATCATGCTGAGGCAATTAGATCATTCCAACAATCATACAGAGCAATTTGAGCTTGAGTGCTAGTATCAGTAGGTATTGGTGGTTCATCTTTCTGAATGGCATAATCTATATCCATGCACCTTAATTGAAGAAGAATTCTTTCCCTCCAGACCTTATAGTCATCACCATTCAATTCGGGAATATCATATTTCATATCAAAAAAATTCATAAGGTGCGTAACTGCATAAAAAGAAAAATATATATGCTTATGTCACAAAAATTGAGGCAAACATATAACATGCTTTACCAATGTAAGACATGTAAATTATACTTTAAATATGAATCAAATAGCAAGATATAAAACTACCTATGGGCTAAGTTTCTATCTAAAGGATTCATAAATAAATTTATGCAACTTTATGATCAAACTAACAAATTATGTTCCTTTTTCTTAATTCTTGTGAGTAAATTAAGAAAAATAATTTGTTATTCTATCCTAATCAATCATACAAATATAATAAAAATTCTTGTGGGATAAGATCTATTATATTTGAATATGATCAATCATAATTATTATCCTTTTTTCTATATGTGATCTAAGAAGCCTTAATATATAATTTAGTATAATCAGAGATGCTGTGGCTAATCTTCAATTGATTAAAATTATATAGATCACAAGACATCCAATTTTATGCATAAAAAAAATAACTAAGTAACATGCATGTATCAACATAGATCAGAAGGCAATAAAAAAAAAATTATACAAAAAATCAAGCAAAAAAAATAATATATATGTATACTTTTATATATATATATATAATAAATGGGTTATCAGAGTTTTGGATCTAAAACCAAAACGGTTAGCCCACTGGCCTTCATCTCCCCCGATCGCCTCCTTTCTTCTCCAATCACCGCCCAAACTCCATGGTCGCTGTCCGGAAGCTCAAAAACACTATCGGTGCTATACCGGCTGACCTGTAGCACTGACAGCCAGGCCTGAAATGTCGTCCGACCATCGGTGAGCCTGTGGTTGGCCGGTGCTTCACAAGATGGAAGGTCGTCCCTTAGATCCGGGCTGGCGGTCTCTAGAAGATCCCCATGGCGGACAGCCGCCGTCTTCATAGGGTCGATCGTCGGCAATTAGGAGGAGAATTTCCTGATTACCAAGATTCGCTGAGCATGCGATGGATTTTCAATCGATTGGTTGCACGGCCAAATCCGGCTTTGCTGACCTGTGCTGCTAGAATGTTTGCCGTCAATCGGCTAAGTGTGGTTGTTGGAATAGGCCGTTGGACTCGGCGCTGGAGGTCCAGCCGACTGCCAGTAATGGAAAGAAATCCCCTGAGCTGCCATGGCTTTCAGCAACAGGCAGTCGATAGAAGAACAACAGGGAGGTTATAAAAATTAAAGGAACCTCGATGTCTATTTTTTTCCAAGAGGGCTGTCGGAAGAGCGTGGATCATCGATCCACCTGGCAATGAACTAGATGCTAGCTGGAGAACCAGCCACTGCCTCGAGGGAAAAGGAAGAGTTCCCATCATCTCCAACCTCCGAATTGGCTCCAAGTCAAATAAACCAAAATATAAAAAGAAAAATTCGATTATTTTTTCGTTCAAAAGCACCAAGGTAGGGATAATAATATTTATGTTCCCATCAAACATAATTAGATATGAAAATATGAGCCTACACATCTTTTCTATTTTTCATGAATATTACGTGAATCATATCTAAAATGATTATTAGTTTAAATACTTAACCTTCAAAATTTGAAGTTTAACCAAATAAATTTATCGTTATCACAACCAACATTATCGATAAACCCAAAATGAGGAAATTATATCCATAGGCTATGCATGAGGATGTATGTCACAAGGTGGTCAATCCATTCATTTCTAATGCAACCTATAAGAAAGAACAAAATGCAGAAAAGAAAAATATTGTGGAAACTTTCTTTCCTCAATATTGTGAAATGGTCTTGTATATTTATAGTTAAAAATATATAAGAGATTACGACTAGCATCAAATAAAGACCAAACTAATAACAAATGGATCCTTAGAATTAATCATAAAATTATGCCATTCAAAATTCAAAATTTAAAATTTTTCAAATCATGGTGTTGGATTTTAGCATCTCAAATTTGAACCATAGCAGCAAAGGAGAAGCCCGCGATAGAGAAGCCCAGCAACAAAGCCTATAGCAGCTTATCTTATCAATCGACTTCGCTCACCTATTTTAGGTGGTAGATCTCCTCATGAAATACTTTTTGATAAAAACCCTCTTATAACTATTTTTGTACATTTGGATGTCTTTGTTTTGCTCATATCTAAGCTAAAAAAAATTTAGACCTCCAATGTGAAAATGCATTTTTGTAGGATACTCCTATGGGTAGAAAGACTACCGTATGTTTCACCTTCTTCCCAATCTCCAATTCTTCTTCACATTGTTGATACTAGCGATGAACCCACTCTCTCTACTCCTACGGTTAATCTTCCATCTTCACCTACTCAGCATTCTTCCACTCCTAATTAGGATTCTTTTGAAACAACATCCCTCGATCTAGCTCCAAATTGCTCTACAAGAATCTGACATCCTCCCTAGTGGCTTCAAGATTTTTAGTGCTCTTAAGTTTCTTCCTTTTCTTGTCCAAATCAAAATAGCCATGTGATAGGTACTAAATATCCACTCCAAAATTATCTTTCCTTCGATAAATTCTCTATCTCTCACCATGTATTTCTAGCTTCTATTTCCTCTTCTTAGGAATGCAAGTCATTCTCCTCAACAATGAAATATGCTCACTAGCATGATGCTATGGTTGATGAAATTAAGGCCTTATAGCTTAATCACACTTAGGGCCTATTTGGCCAAGCTTTTGAAAAAAGAAGTACTTATTTTTTTAAAAAATACTTATTTTAAAAAAAATAATATTTGGTCAAGCTTATTTTAAAAAATAATCTATTTTTGAGTGATAGTAGAAGCAATTTTTCTGCTGCAGGAAGGAAGCAGAAAATTGAAGCTTCTCCTTGAAAGCAGAAGTAGAAGCATAAAATTAATTTTTTTAAGATAAAAATATTCTTACTCAAAATCATTATTTATCTTAACTATCCCTTTTTATTTTCACCTAAGCTTCCCATTATTTAGTGAATAATGTATTTTGATGTATTTTGATACATGTATATTATTATATAAAAATTATATAAAATATTCAATATGTATTATCTTTGATTCAATTATATTTATATTGATTAAAATTTTAATATATTTTTTATTATTTTATTTTTTATTTTAATTAAATAAAAAAATTAAATTAAAATTTTAATTATAATAAATATTTAAAATTATTTATTTATTTAAATAATATTAATTATAAAGTAAATCTATTCAAAAGTATTTTTTTTGAAAGATTTACCAAACATAAATTACTTCTCAAATACTGATAAAAGTACTTATTAAATGATTTTGCCAAATACAAACTGCTTTTTTCTCATAATACTTTTTTTGAAACTCCATTTGATAAAAAGTAATTTCAAAATAAGCTAATTTTCACAGCTTGGCCAAACAAGCCCTTAGATTGTAATGCCACTTCCACCATTCAAAGCAAATGGGCTAGTATATAAGATCAAGTACAAATTTAATGATAATATTGAATGGTATTAAGCAAGGCTTATTGCTAAAGGCTACACTCAAGTTGAAGACTTAGATTATCATAAAATATTCACTCCTGTTACCAAATTGGTCACAGTTCATTGTCTTATTGTTGTTGCAACCACCAAACATTGGCCTTTGTATTAGCTTGATGTCAATAATGTCTTTCTCCATGGTGGTTTGAATGAGGAAGTTTACATGCAATTGCCACCAATTTTTTCTCAAAAGGGGGAGAAAAGAGAATAATTATTTTGCAGACTCAACAAATCCTTATATGGTCTTAAACAAGCTTCTCATAACTGGTTTTCTAAATTCTCCATAGCACTACTCTAGGCTAATTTCACTCAATCAATTTCATGATTTGCCCTCAAATCTAAGGGCAACGTCACTAATGATATACTCATTACTGGCAGTGACCCTTCTTCCATTGATTTCACTAAATCCAACCTCCAAGATCAATTTCAATTCAAAGATCTTGGCACACTTAAATATGTCTTGGGTATTGAAGTTGCACACCCTAGTAAATATATTTTTCTCTATCAACATAAATATAATTTATATATTCTTAAAGATGTAACCATTCTAGGCCCTAAACTAGCGCAGACTCCAATGGAGCAAAATTTAAAATTATCACATGATGTTAGAGAATCTTTGTATGATCCTGGATCATACATATGTCTAATAAGTCATTTGATCTATCTTATAATTACATGTCCAAATATTACATTTGCTATCAATCTTCTTAGTCAGTTTATGCAAGCACCATACCAACACCATATGGATGCTGCTTTTCAAGTCCTACAATACCTCAAATCTTATCCTAGCTTTGGTATCCTCATGCCTGCCTCGAATAATTTTCATCTCAATGCCTATTATGATACTGATTGGCCAAGTTGTTCCACCACTCATTATTTTGTCATAGGTTATTGTATCTTTCTTGGTGATGGCCTATCTCATGGCATACAAAAAAAATAAAGTATCGTCTCTACCACTTAATTTAATTAAGAATTTGGATTTGGTCTACTCTAATTTGTGTAAAAAATATATGAAAATTTTAAGGATTATTTATATAAAATGTATACTGCAAAGTTTTAAAATATTATATATTAGCTATCATTATTTTTTACTTATAGTATAAATAAGCAGAATCATGAATTATCTACTTTTAAAGAACTTTAGAAAAAAATATTTATGATTATGGAATATATTAAAATTATTTATATTTTAAAAGTATTTTAAATAATAAGATTTTTAGATTATTATAAAGAATAAAATGAAGTAATGTATACAAAAATGAAGTAATGTATCTTTTTATTTTCTTTCAAAAAGAAAGGGATTGATTTTTTATGAAAATATTTAATTATTAAAATTAAAATATCATAATATATTTGAAATAAGTATGCTTTATAATATGATAAGTTTTGAATTAGTACGATAAACTATAACTTTATATTAGAAGTTAATATTATCATGGTGGCTCGGTACTAGGTAACTATCTAATAGGTCTTAGGTTTGATTCTCTAAATAGGTGGTTAATTAAAATTATAAGTTTGATCGAACACAAAGATACCATATGCAAATATGAGTTTAATAAGATAAGAAGATAATATTTGGTTATAAAAATATCTAATATTAATTTATTTATTATAATATAACATTATTTTTAAAAAAATATTTTATTTTATTGTGTCTATCATGATGGTTATAATCGCTACAATAAGTTATATTGATAGATACAAACCATCACTATATGATGATTCAAAATTATTATTATAGACTTGCTTATACCAATGCTCATCAAAACCACGGCAATAGCTTTTAGCGACACCATCGGTTGCTGCGGTTTACCAACTATTAGTATAACTTTTACCAATAGTTTTTTATTTTTTTTGCCATGGTTTTGACCACTACTATAGACCCTTTTTTTTTGTAGCGCTACCACTGTCTGAGTATGATTTGTTATAATATTTTTGAATGTGAAGATAGATCTTGCATGTTTTTAGGGGTTAAACCCTAGAGGCGTACGGCCATCTGTCGCAATCAGCTCGGGCCTTGGGTCGGGGTGTGACAGCACGCCAACCCTATATAAATGCTACTTTTTGAGTCTTATGGTATCTCAAATCTTGTCTTGGCTTTGGTATCCTCATACTTGCCTCGGACAATTTTCATTTCAATACCTGCTGTGATGTTGATTGGGCGAGTTGTTCTGCTACTCATTGTTCTATAACAAGTTATTATAGCTTTCTTGGTGATAGCCCTATCTTATAGCACACAAAAAAACAAAGTACTGTTTCTCACTCCGTTGAGGCCGAATATCAATGAATGGACCCTATCACTTGTGAATTAATCAGGCTCAAAACTCTACTCAGGCTGCACTTCATATTGCTGCCAATCCTTTATTCCATAAGGGATAACTATTATGTTGTTTGGAAAAAAATTACAAGCATACACAATTCAGACCAAGTTTCTTCAAAGTGACAACCAGCGTGCCGATATTTTTACCAATGCTTTGGCTCGTGATCAATTTTTTTTATCTACTAGCCAAGT
Organism: Cocos nucifera; assembly: GCA_006176705.1. Lineage (NCBI taxonomy): Eukaryota > Viridiplantae > Streptophyta > Magnoliopsida > Arecales > Arecaceae > Cocos > Cocos nucifera. Next base: position 1,130,205 of record QRFJ01000320.1, read on the forward strand.
TTGGTGTTACGGATTTACACACATCAACTTGAGAGGGATTATTAAAGTTGTCAGAATGTTGCCGATTATAGAATCTTGGATATCACAGTTGCTATATATTGCATATAAAATCTTGGCATATCGGTCCATTATAGAATATTGGATATCACAACTGCTATATATTGCATATCGACCTCCAACGATCATGGGAGACGGTTGTCATATTTACATTAATATGTGCATCAAATCCTGGGATTTAACTATTATATTATACTATATCAGGTCCCTAGTATTTTTCTAGGATTTTGCTATTGTATTATACTATATCATGTTCCTAGTATCTTTCTCATAATAATAAAATTTTATTATTATAATCTATCATATTTGATCCCTAAAGTGAAGGGCTCAATTTGCATATAAAGCACGGTAGTCCCATGAACATGATAAGCAATTCAAATCTCTTTTCCAATATAATATTCATCAAATATTTTTCTTGATGCCGAGCAAGTGTTTTATTTTGAAACGCAGCCTTCAACATATTCTTCCTTGGACAACTTATCTATTATATATATATAAAATAATACCCTATGGAGGAGTATTATGATATTGCCACCTCAGCATCTTTAGTTGTGCCACATGAATTATTATTTTATTATCTATAATAATTTAAATATTATTTTAAAATAATAATAAAATAATATTTAAAAATTAAAAAAAATAATAATTTAAAAATAAAAATAGGAAAGAAATGAGAGATAAAAAAATATTTCTAAGAAATTATTATTTTTTTAAAAAAATATTATAAAAATAGTAAAAATATTTTTTAAAATACTAATTTATTGCTATTTAAAAAGATAGCATATCATTTTTTTAATTTTAAAAATAATAATATACTAATTTATTTTTAAAAAATAATATGTTTATTATTTTTTAAAAATAATATATTTCGAGATCTGAATCGATCCATCGGATCATATTAGATTAAATTTAATAAATTATTTATAAATAGAGCACGATACTCCATCGATTTGAAAGTCAAATCTTTGTATTTAATAGCCTCCAAAAGTTTGAAGAAAGTATGAAAAGAAGTAAGAGGATAGGGGTGCGATCGGGATCGACGTTTGTCGAGAGAAAAGAAAAGCCATGGCGGGACGGCATTGGCGGGCGCGAAGAAGGTATGAGAATAGAAAGAAAGAAAATAATATTATTTTATAAAAAAAAGAAAAATAAAAAAAGAAAAGAAGAGATAGTTTCTCTCTCTTTCTTCAGTGGTGGTGCCAGAGGCGGCGGTATAGATAGGCGTGCCGAGAGTGCGATCAAGATCAGCAAGGAGAGTGGTGGTGAGGTGGCAGGGGGTAGGGTGGCATCGACAGATGTAAAGAAGGTATGAGAAGAAGAGAGGGAGCATAGGTGCGATCGAAATCGGCATTTGCCGAAAGAGAAGAAAAATCATGGTGGAGTGATAAGAGGGTGCAGCGATACTGACAAACATGTAGAAGATATAAGAACAAGAAAAAAATAAAAAATAAAAAAATATTTTATAAAATAATAAAAAAAATCATATATATAATAAATAAATAAATAAAATAAAATTTTAAAAAATTAAAAATATTTATTATTAAAAAATTTAATAATTATAAATTATTATTATCTATCATATGTAATGCGTGGATCTTCAACTAGTTTGATCAAAAGCGAAGACCGCACAAAAGCAAAGGATGCACGCCAAGGCTGGTATAGTCCTTTATGACAGCGGCAACTTCAACTTGTCATTAGCTTAGAAACAATTCATGATATATTATCAGATTTTTTTTGAATATGAGAATCTCTTATCCTCATGTCTATTTCAGAAATGTTGAAAATGGATATTGCACAAAAGATCCACTTAATTACTGACTTTGTAAAAAATTATATTCCTTTTAGAAAAAGTAACCAAAATTGGTGTGCTGAAAAGCTATCATATATGTGATATGAATCTTTTACTCTCCTCTTAACAATGCTTGGAGCTTATCTTAGGTCCAAGATGTTGAGTTTAGAGATCAAATCCCATTCAATCTGGGGCAAAGTTCGTTCCCCGCAAGAGGGAGGAGGATCATTCCTCCACTACAACATGTTCCATGGAAGAGAATTCCATTATAAGAAGGTAGGGTACTGGAGAAATTCTTGGTGATCCTCGGAGAGAGATGCTCTCGATCCTTCCAAACGAAAGAGATGGGCAACAGTTTCAGAAACCAGAGCCATCTACTAAAACTCTCATAATTATTACTGAAGACCATTACTGAGGTGAAATTATTAGATAACTATTGTTCAGCAGTTCATAATTATTCCCTCAATACACTTGTGGAAATCCATATACTTGGTCCTGAAAATTACAGAGCAATGCAGCCAAATAGAAAGTTTTCCGCCATCTCATCATTGAAATATGTCAGAAAAAAAAAATATTGGAGCAAAAAAGGTTCATATCTCCGAGTTAAGAAAGAGCAACAAGCTTCCTTTGCCTTCTTGCGACTTTTTGTTGAGCACGAGAGATGTTGGACAACCTTCCCTGAAGACATCAACCCCAGCGTCCCTGATCACCAAGATCACTTTACCTAATAGAGAACTGCATCAGGTCCACATAGGTCGAGCTGACAGCATGCCACAAGTCCGTGCCATATTATGACACCATTTTTTAAAAATTATAATATTTTTTCACAAAAGTTATGATATTTTTGAACAAAATACTATATTTTCTACATCGATATCATAATTTTTGTGAATAGATATTATAATTTTTGTGAAAAGATGTTAGAAAGAAATTTTTCGTTATTCAAAATTTTAAATACTGCGGGAATTAAATGTGCATTAAAAAATAATGGCTATGTGGTATAATCAGATGGGATTGTGTAGTTTTTTTATACCGTAAAAGGTGCATAAAAAATTACTCTAAGCAATGAATCGCAACTCACAAGACTGGAGTTCTTCTAAGGTAAGTGCTTGTTATACCTTTTTCTTAAAAAGAAAATGTCATATCCTTTTTAGAAAATACTTTCTACACTGTGGGCGGTGTAGCTCCTCGGACACCATCCATGGTGATTGGCTCTTGTATGGTACTCGAAAAAAAAAATTTGCTTTAATCCGTGCGAAAACCAATCACCATGGGTGCTACACACCCTGCGGTGTAGAAGAATTTTCCTATCTTTTTACCACATTATGATATCCGTGGCACATTATATTTTAATGCATTGATATAAAGTGCAAAACAATAGGACTTATTAAAGCAGTTACAATGCAATCTTTAAACATGCAGTATGCTTCGGAAAGTACCTTATTCTTGCCAGGTCGATGAGTTACGTGATAACCGATTTCTTTTACTTTGTAATGATGGCAAAGCACCCAAATGAGATCAGGAATCTTCGGACAACAGGAGTTTAATAAATATTTTCAGAAACCAAACTAGTGACCAGCAAAACTTCTCTAGAAGATGACATTGATTTTTCTGGGTTCAGAATTGGTCCATCACCGGACACAACTCCCTTAAGAGTTGCTCAAAGCCGTAAGGCATTTTTCAATGGAAGCCTCATGACAAGTAGAACTATTGATATAAAGGTCATGAAAAGGAGGACAAATTTAGCTGTCTTTGATCCCTGAGATTAATAAAATTTACCTAAAAACTAATCCACAAAAATCAAGATAATATACATGTGCGTGGGATGCCCCTACATCAATCTTTACTGTGTTTTAGGGCAAGTTAAGTTTAGTACTAAAGAGGTTGGCAGTAATGGGTCGTTATAAATATAATTGTTAGTACAGAATTTGGTTGATATCGGATCGAGCTTGAATTGAAGAAGAAGAGATCGCCATCGGTGATCTACAAAATAAAGTACCATCCGGAATCGATGGTGGTGGCTCCGGCAAGACCTTCCGACGATCAAGTCAACTCTTCAGACCAACAAAAATGGAGTACTCATGCAAGAATTCAGTAGAATTTTGGAAAGAAGAAGAGAGCTTAGAGAAAATGTATCTGAAGGATTCCTTTTTATAGATAGAGCCTATCATAACCGTTCAGTAGTGGAGTCGCTAGTAGCAGACTGATAAATGATAGTCGTAATCATCCGATAGTGGAGTCGTCTGTAGCAAACTGATAAATGACAGTCGTAACCATTCTGATAAATGACAGTCGTAACCATTCGATAGTAGGATCGCCTGTTCGTTGCAATTTAATAGTCGAAATCTGGAGGAAGCAGACATTGGTTGGTGAAGAACTTTGACATATATCAATTTTAGAGGAGTTCAGACTCCTAAAAAGAATATGGTTAGAGGGGATCATCTGGGAGGAATACTACTTAAAATTTGGAAGTAATCCGCTGAAAAAATTCAGATGAAGTTTGACTGAAGGAGAAGTTCGAAAGAAGTTTGGCTATTGGAGGAATTCGACTGAAGGAGACGTTCGAAAGGAGTTTGGCTCCTGTAAAAATCCGATAGAAGGAAAAGTCCGAAAGGAGTTCGACTCCTGGAGGAATCTAACTGAAGGAGAGATTCAGAAGGAGTTCGGCTCCTAGAGGAATCTGACTGAAGGAGATGTCCGAAAGAAGTTTGCTCCTATAGAAATCTGACTGAAGAAGAGGTTCGAAAGAAGTTTGGCTTCTGAAGGAATCTGACTGAAGGAGATGTCCGGAAGAAGTTCGGCTCCTGTAGAAATTCGACTAAAGGAGATGTCCGGAAGGAGTTCGGCTTCTATAGAAATCTGACTGAAAGAAAGATCTGGGAGAGGTTCGACCGCTAGAGGAGTTCGACTGCTAAAAGAGTTCGGCCAGGGTTCGACTGCTAGAGGGAGAATTCTCAATCGAAGCTTTCTATGATCACTAGTCGCATTAGATTAAGCATCAGACTGGACTTCGATGGAAGTGGAGTTTATCCTAATAATAGTTCCTCTACTTTCAAGTTTGAAATTCGAAAGAAGGGAATACAAAAAGATAACTGTCAAAGTCTTTTTTTGGACTTTACACCCATTGAGATTGAAGCTCGAGAGAGATCTTATCTCTAGTCGAGGTTGAAGGAGATCTTATCTTCTGTTGAAGGATTGGAGCTCGGGGTAGATCTTATCTCCAGTCGAGGTTGAAGAGATCTTATCTTTGAGGAGATCTTGAAGTTCAGAGAGATCTTATCTCCAGCCGAGTTGAAGGAGATCTTATCTCCTAATTGAAGGATTGGAAGCTCGGAGAAGATCTTATCTCCAACCGAGGTTGAAGAAGATCTTATCTCCTGTTGAGATTGACATTGAAGCTTGAGAGAGATCTTATCTCTAGTCAAGATTGAAGGAGATCTTTTCTCCTATTGAGGTTGAAGTTGAAGCTCGGGAGATGTTGAAGGAGATCTTATTTTCTGTTGAGGTTGAAGTTGAAGCTCGGGAGCGGTTGAAGGAGATCTTATCTCCTGTTGAGGTTGAAGTTGAAGCTCGGGGGAGATCTTATCTTCAACTGAGGTTGAAGAAGATCTTATTGAAGGAAAATCCTGATTTTCCGATCTAGGTTCGTTTAGATCTGATCAGATCAAGAGATATATTTCAAAATTTTTTTTTTGATTTGTATTAGATCTGGAATATTTTAGATCTGATTAATATTATTTTAATAAATAAAATAAATAAAAATAAATTAAATTAAATTTAATTTACCTGATTTGGGTAATCCTATTATCCTGTTGATGAATCTGTATGCAACGGAAGGTTCTGGATCTAGCCATGCAAGCGCCTGGCCTCTATCGGTATCTACTCGGGCTGGATCTGGAGATCCTCTTCTTCTTTATCATGTCTCCAAAAATTAGATCTAGATCTGATCAGGAGGATCTTCAAAACTCCTTTTGAAAATCAGCAGTCGTCCTTTGCAGCAGCGCAGCCTTCTTGCTTTTGATCGCCTTTCTCTTGCTTGAATTCGCACCAACAAAATCCAAAACTCTTTTGGACATGGAGAGCAAGGGGAGAAGGTGGTTTGGCATGGAGAAGGAGGGGAGAGGCAGCCTTGGGGCGTATGGAAACTCTTAGCTTCAATCTCATGTCACGTTGCAATCTGAGTTGGGCACAGGATCTTATTTATAGACTAACTGTGATCCAACTCCTCTTCTTCCCAGCCAATCACAACCCTTTGTGAAATCAGATCAAATTGATTGGTGGGAATAGAGTTTCCTGGATTCCTCCTTAGAGGGCGTCTAAGACCAGTCAAAGTTGTTCTTAGAAGAAAACTCTAATTGAAATCCAAAAAGAAGATGGAGTCCTTGTCCAACAAGGACTCCTAGGCGCCTCCAACTTGGGCACACGCCTAGGGTGGCATGCGCCCTTCTCCTTGCCAGGTTTTGGCAGGGGGATAGGCCCCCACCAAGCTCTCCACATGGTGTGTGGTGTCAAAAGTCAAAGACAAGTGTCATGGTAATGGATGACATGTAATCTGATAATGACTTGGACAGAACCATAACCTCCTTTGGCTTAGAAGGACAACTTATTTATGATAGCAAAAGAAGAACGTTAGGTTCAATCGAGTGCTAGCACGATTTCCTTGAACCTAATTGAATCTCATTCAGATTAATTGAACTAGATCAGTTCAATTGATGATCACCAGATTCAAACCCTTGTTTGTGTGATCCAGTTAGGTTCAGTTCTGTATGGTAATGGGATATGTCATGATCTCTATCATAGACATCATCGAAACTCCTTTCGATGGATCAGAATCTTGTGATTCAAACAGCTAGAATGATTGATCACTAAAATCATTCTAATTGCTCCCAATCTGACACCTAGAGTACCTGGCAACCCTAGCTTGCAGCTGTGATTAATTAAGGATTAGGGTTAAGGTAAACTCGTCAAACCCTAGTTTCTGTCATATGATGTAATCATTCGATTTGAGTCCAATGTGAAAATCTAAATAGAAACTCTTTCTATTATTTCACTCTGCTATGGCCATGGGCTTCTGGACTTGATTCTCATGATCATCATAGGGCTGCTCCTCTACCATCGAGGTAGATAGATTCCATCTTAATGCCATCCAGTTTCTATAATGAACATGCTATAGCCAACATACACCTCAGGGTTCCATATGGCTAGGAGATCGAATAATGGTGTAGTCAAACTATAACACCCTCAAGGTGAACTGTCGATGCACCTCAGGTCAAAGAACTAGACACACTACTGCAGCATCGAGTCAGTCATTGACGAGAAGGTAGACTCCCTAATGACTACTCGAGGTGGTCACGCTCAGTGCCCTCGTTCTCTAACGAGTACCTGTACTCTCGCTCCAGTGTCTCTACACCATAGACTCAAGACTCATCTACTAAAGAGAAGCGATTGTACACCAACCTTCCAGATCAATCACCATCCTCGTGATGATCCTATGGTCAGGAGCAATTTATGAGTTAATAATGATTATTCATGTCTTAAATTTTCAACTCTTGAAAATATGAATTATCATTGCCATTAACTCAAAGGATGTATCACAGACACTAAATACACATATGTGATAGAAAATAACCCATTTATTAATTTTAGTCAAAATTACAATTTTGCCCCTAGAAGTGTATTACAAGTGTCAGCCAATTCTGGCTTTTAGGGCACATATATCTAACAATCTCCCACTTGTCCTAAAGCCAATTGACTATAAGTCTAAGTCCCATCTTCTCAAGGTGGGCTTCAAACTTCTGCTGGCCCAACGGATTTGTAAGTGGATCTGCCACATTATCTGTGGAGTTGACTCTCTTGACCTCGACGTAACCCTTCTCGAGGTAATCGCGGATGAGGTGGTATCGCCGTTTGCTTGGAACTCTTCCAGCTGACAGCACCACCATTGCACACAAATAGTCTGCCAGATGTCGACTTTCGATCATCTATATCAGACATGAAATCTGAGTCTGTGTATCCCTGGACTTCGAGTTCTCCATTACCAAAGATCAACATTATATCCTTAGTTCTTCTCAAGTACTTAAAGATACATTTCACAGAAGTCCAGTGTTCTTCACCTGAATTTGACTGATATCTGCTTGTGACACTCACAGCATGGGCTATATCAGGTCGTGTACATAGCATGGCATACATGAGGCTCTCTATTGCAAAAGCATATGGGATCTTGCTCATGCGTTCTATTTCCACAGGTGTGCTAGGGCACATCTTCTTGGAAAGATGAATACCATGTCTAAAGGGTATTAATCCCCTCTTAGAGTTTTCCATACTAAACCTCTTTAGTACTTTCTCTATGTACATCTTCTGTGAAAGTCCTAGCATCCTATTCGGTCTATCCCTATAGACCTTAATTCTTAGAATAAAGGATGCTTCACCTAGGTCTTTCATTGAGAATTTCTTGGACAACCATATTTTGACTGTCGTCAACATGGGAATATCATTCCCAATAAGGAGGATGTCATCCACATACAATACGAGAAAGACAACAGCGCTCCCACTGACCTTTTTGAAAACCCACAGTTTCTCTTCGTTTTTGATGAAACCAAATGTTTTGATCACATCATTGAAATGAGTGTTCCAGCTCCAAGATGCTTGCTTAAGTCCATATATAGACCTTTGCAGCTTGCAAATCTTGTGATCAGTATCACTGGATGTGAAACCTAGCGGCTGTTCCATATAGATATCTTCCTCAAGATATCCATTTAGGAATGCAGTTTTCACGTCCATTTGCCATATTTCATAATCAAAATAGGCTGCAATGGCAAGCAATGTGCGGATGGATTTTAGCATAGCCACTAGGAAAAAGGTATCCTGATAGTCAATGCCTTCGTGTTGACTATAACCTTTTGCCACTAGTCTAGCCTTGAATGTCTCCATATTTTCATCTACACCAATCTTTCTCTTGAAGATCCATTTACACCCAATAGGTACTATACCTTCTGGTGGATCTACCAAGGTCCAGACTTGGTTTGAGTGCATCGAGTCAATTTCTGACTACATTGCCTCTAGCCATTTCTCGGAGTCGATATCTGATATCGCTTCGTTGTAGGTTTTGGGATCATCACCATGTGCACCATTACCTACGAGAAACATTTCCTCTACTTCCTCTGAAATAATACCTAAGTATCTCTCAGGGGGATGAAAAATTCTTTTCAATCTATGTGGAGGAGGTAGTGTTCTTATTGGCTCAAACTGATTAGGTTCCACTTGGTCCTAAGCTCGTTCCACTTGTGAGACTTTCTCATCAAGCTTGATCTGTTTTTCAATGCTGCTGTCTTGAATAAACTATTTTTCAAGAAAGATGGCATGTTGACTCACAATCACATTGTGGTCTTCTGGAATGTAGAAATAGTATCCTAATGACTCTTTAGGATATCCTGTGAATCGAGCTCTGAAGGACCTAAACTCTAACTTGTCCGCTTGTTGTCTTTTGACGTGAGCTGGATAATCCTAAATTCTGAGATGACTCAGACTTGGTTTCTTACTGTGCCATATCTCATACGATGTGATAGGAACGGTTTTAGAGGGAACCCTATTCAGTAGATAGATTGAAGTTAACAATGAGTGCTCCCAAAGAAAATCAGGGAGGTCTGTGAAGCTCATCATGGATCGAACCATATCCAATAGAGTCCGATTTTTTCATTCTGAAACTCCGTTGAGTTGAGGTGTTCCTGGTGGAGTCCATTGAGAGACTATGCCATTTTTCTTTAGATAGTCTAGGAATTCCCGGCTAAGGTATTCACCTCCTCGATCTGATCGAAGAATCTTAATGGATTTTCCTGTTTGTTTTTCTACTTCATGTCTGAATTCTTTGAACTTTTCAAAAGCTTCAGACTTGTGTCTCATAAGATATACATACCCATACCTAGACAGATCATCGGTAAAGATAATGAAGTAGACAAAATTGCCTCTAGTCGGCACATCGAATGGGCCGCACACATCAGTATGTACTAGGGCAAGGAGATCTGTGGCCTTTTCCCCATATCCTACAAAAGAGAGTTTAGTCATTTTGCCCTGAAGACAAGATTCACAAGTTGGATATGACTCGAAAGTCAACGGACTCAATAGCCCATTTTTCTCCAATTTGTTGATCCTATCTTCTGCTATATGACCTAGTCTCAGGTGCCATAGATATCTATCGTTTAGACTATCCCTAGGTCGTTTGGCATTCACGTTTTGCTCGATAGTTAAAACAGGTACATCAATATGTAGCTGATAAAGACCATTAATAAGAAAACTATTTGTAATTTTATTTCTTTCATAAAGAATGTTACAATGGTCTTTAAAGAAGGTGATCACATAATCTTCTTGTGCTAAGCATGAAACAGAAATCAAATTCCTGCTAGCTGCAGGCACAAAATAAGAGTCTTTCAAAACTAAGTCTAAACCAGATGGTAATCGAAGAGGGTATGTTACCACAGCTACTGCAGCAACTCTTGCTCCATTACCGATACGTAGAATCATGTCTCCATCCCTCAGCCTCCTGCTATCCTCAAGATCTTGCATAGAAGTGCACAGATGAGCATTAGAACCAGAGTCAAGCATCCAACTGGATGCAGAAGAAATCGTAAGGTTAGACTCAATAACGAGCATACCTCTAGAAGGACCTTCCTTCTTGTTCTTCAGGGTGGCCAGGTAAGTAGGGCAGTTCCGCTTCCAATGGCCGTCGCTGTTGCAATGGAAATACTTTCCTTTGACATCAGCCTTCTTCTTTGGCTCTGCCTTCTTCTTCTTTGATCCTTCCATCTTTTGCTTTTTCACAGACTTCTTTTTCTTTTCAGAAGACTTTCTTTTGGAAGAAGTCCATTCCATAGCAAGAACTGAGCCTTTAGAACCTTTCATAGAAAGCTCAGCGGTAACCAGCATATTCATTAATTCGGCCAAGGAATTCTGAAGTTTATGCATGTGGTAATTCATGATGAATTGCCCATATGCATCAGTCAAGGATTGCAGAATAATATCATTCTGCAGGTCCAAGTCCAACTTCACACCAAGCTTTTCAAGCTCTTCCATGTCCTTGATCATTGTCAGACAGTGATCTTGGACTGACTGCCCATCACGCATCTTAGCCTTAAAAAGTTATTTCGTGACTTGATATTTGATTACGTGACTCTATTCACCAAACATCTCCTACAGGTGAGCCAACATTTGGCGTGCAGTCCCGATATCCTCATGTTGGTGCTGGAGCTCATCAGAAATCGAGCCCAACATGTAATATCTAGCCTTATTATCTTCGTCTATCCATTTTTTCAGAGACACTCTCTGTTCAACAGATGGACGGGCTGGTAAGATGGGAGGATCCTGATCCAAAACATGGGTTAACTTCTCAGAACCCAAAATAATTTTGTAGTTCTTGAGCCAATCTTTATAATTAAGTCCGATCAGTCTATGTGTGTCCAAGATATGTGCCAATGGGTTGGACGCAGACATTTTCCTGTAGAGAGTCAAAGATTCTAGTTAGATATTGTAATTTTGACTTGACCAATTTGTTTAGAGATTTTATTTTTAAATAACTTAGCTTCCACTATTTTCTTGGATCCCTACACTCCCTCTGTAGAGATGCGAAAATCTCCACGATTAATGATTTCTAGTGGATGGTGCGGTCTCACCAACTGACTCATCACCTCACCTAACAATTATTGATGATGGGTTAGCCAATGAGTGAACAACTCTTATTCAATGATTCTCTAATCATGGTGCACCCAAACTTGATCTCTAATTCATGAATCTCACCGTATCCGAAATATTGATCCACTCCTTAGTTAAGTCAGACCCACAATTTGCATAGACTGGGTTCCTAATTGAGTCTCTCACCGTATCCAGAATATTGAGCCCAACTCATCCTCCAGCCCATAGCATCCAATGCCTAATAGACATGGTTGCGTCTTCTCGGTGCAACTGAGCCATTGTATCCAGCCGAGAACAATCAACCCTGGGAAGGGCTCGCATATCTACAATGGTGGAAGACCTCAGACTTAATTTTTTCTTAGGGAGAATTGATTCAGATCTCATTAAACTAGACTTGGATTAGCTCGAATTATTGACCACCTCAGATCAGAACTGTGTCAACAGATATGGCCAGGTAAGTGAGACCGATGGAAGGAATATGCCATTAACTCATACAAGAACGCATTCAGGTCGAGTAGCTTCCAATTAAACAGTCGATTGTATGTGCCAATATTACCTTAGACAAAATTATTGATGTCAGACACCAATTGCGATCTAGCCTACAATCAGACTCTAACCTCTGGACCTATATAGTCTCTGCTTGATCGTGACTGTAAATTACCCTAAGACCCATGTATCTATTATTTTTAGATCAGTCAATTTAAGCATTAGTTGATCCCATCTAACCAACTCTTGATTCGGTTTGATCAACCGCTTAGATCTAATTAAGCTACCCAAGCCCGAACCCAGTATTATGAATATGTCTTGAATATGAAATTCTTAATTTTAGATCTAATTAATATTCTATAAACTTAATTCTTAATTAAGTAGGGTTCATAAACAAAATATGCACAATAAATCCTAGGATTTCAGGATCTAGGATTTTGCAGAAAGTAAGTTTTGAATTTCTAATTAAGGACGAACACGCAGTACCCCTACACATCATAAGAACACCCCATCGAATGGAAAGAGAGGGCCTTCAAACCCTTCTTCATTCTTATGACCGGACGGCCAAGAGGAACGCCTTAATCAGGAACATTCAATACTACAAAATAGTATCAAATCTATATCATATATCTCATATACAAAGTAGATCTAATCATGGCATATTTTGCATACATCTCATGTATCGAATCATGCATATTTTCAGATCTAAATTATCTCATAATAATCTAAAAATTAGATTTAAATTGATCTTATCAAAATAAACCCTAATCTAGACAACTATGTAGAACTATTCTACAACTAGTCTAGACATGCATCAATCACATCTCATATGATGTTTAAAATTAAATAATTTTATTTGCTATTTTTCAGATGTTATTATAACCATTATAATATTAGAAAATAGTAAATAAATGGATCTAAAATATGGGTTAATCAAATTAAATTAAAAACATGCAAGACTATTCTATAGAACTATTCTATTCTAGAACTAGTCATGCATATCTTCTAATCTTAGATCCTAATCATTTAATTTTAATTTTTTTTTTATTTCAGATCTGATCACATCTCATGTGACATCTGAAATTAATTATTTTATAATTAAAATAAATTTAAAATTAGATCTAAATATTTTTAGAACCATGGCTCTGATACCAATTGAAGAAAAATCCTGATTTTTCGGTCCAGGTTCGTTCAGATCTGATCAGATCAAGAGATATATTTCAAAAATTTTCTCTTTGATCTATATCAGATCTGAGATATTTTAGATTTAATTAATATTATTTTAATAAATAAAATAAATAAGGATAAATTAAATCAAATTTAATTTATCTAATTTGGGTAATCCTATTACCCTGTTGATGATCCTGTATGCAGCGGAAGGTTCTGGATCTAGCCACGCAAGCACCTGGCCTCTACCGATATCCACTCAAATTGAATCTAGAGATCCTCTTCTTCTCTATCACATCTCCAAAAATCAGATCTGGATCTGATCTAGAGGATCTTCAAAACTTCTTTTGAAGATCGGCAGTCGTCCTTTGTAGCAACACAGCCTTCTTGCTTTTGATCGCCTTTCTCTTGCTTGAAATGCATCAACAAAAATCCAAAACTCCTTTTGGACATGGAGAGCAAGGGGAGAAGGTGGTTTGGCATGGAGAAGGAGGGGAGAGGCAGCCTTGGGGCGTATGGAAACTCTTAGCTTCAATCTCATGTCACGTTGCAATCTGAGTTGGGCACAGGGTCTTATTTATAGACTAACTGTGATCTAACTCCTCTTCTTCCCAACCAATCACAATCCTTTATAAAATCAGATCTAAATCTGATTGGTGGAAATAGAGTCCCCCGGATTCTTCCTTAGAGGGTGCCTAAGATCAGTCAAAGTTGGTTCTTAGAAGAACTCTAATTAGAATATGAATTAAAAATGATTATTCATGTCTTAAATTTTCAACTCTTGAAAATATGAATTATCATTGCCATTAACTCAAAGGATGTATCACAGACACTAAATATATATATACGATAGAAAATAACCCATTTATTGATTTTAGTCAAAATTATAATTTTACCCCTAGAAGTGTATTACAAGTGTCAGCCAATTCTGGCTTCTAGGGCATATATATCTAACACTTATCTCCTGTTGACATTGGCGTTGAAGCTCGGGGGAGATCTTATCTCCAGTCGAGATTGAAGAAGATCTTATCTCCTGTTGAGGTTGAAGTTAAAGCTCAGAAAAGATCTTATCTCCAGTTGAGGTTGAAGGAGATCTTATCTCCTATTGAGATTGAAGTTGAAACTCGAAGGAGATCTTATCTCCTGTTGACGTTGGCGTTGAAGCTCGGAAGAGATCTTATTTTCAGCCAAAGTTGAAGGAGATCTTATCTCCTGTTAAGGTTGAAGTTGAAGCTTGGGGTAGATCTTATCTCGAGCCAAGGTTGAAGGAGATCTTATCTTCTATTGATGTTGAAGTTAAAGCTCGAGGAAGATCTTATCTCTAGCCGAGGTTGAAGGAGATCTTATCTCCTGTTGAAGGGTTGGAGCTCGGAGGAGATCTTATCTCCAGTCGAGGTTGAAGCACCGATGCTGGAGCAGGAATGGATGGGTCTGGCTCGGATCTGACGGTAAAAGTGATAGATCTCTGGGTAATCACCTTCTTTAAAGGCATTTCTTGGGATCGAGAGAGAGGATGGAGATAGACCTTGAAGAAGAAGATCCACAGGGTTGGTTGAGCACTCCTTTAAGAATAAGGGTATCTCAGGAATAGAGAGTCCTTCCTCTAGTGCCAATCCTGTTGGTGCAGTATCTAGTTGACGCCAGATCGAGCTGGAGTTGGAGAAGAAGAGGTCGCCGTCGGTGACCTACAAAATAAAGTCCATCCGGAGTCGATGGTGGTGGCTCCGGCAGGACCCTTCAATGATCAAGTCAGCTCTTCAGGCCAACAAAAATGGAGTGCTCAGGCAAGAATTCAGCAAAATTTTGAGAAGAAGAAGAGAGCTTAGAGAAAATATATCTGAAGGATCTCTTTTTATAGATGGAGCCTGTCGTAACCGTCTGGTAGTGGAGTCGCATGTAGCAGACTGATAAATGATAGTCGTAACCATCCTGATAAATGATAGTCGTAACCGTCCGATAATAGGATTGTCTGTTCGTTGAGATTTAATAGTCAAAGTCTGGAGGAAGCATGCGTTGGTTAGTGAAGAACTTTGACATATATCAATTCTAGCAGAGTTCGAACTCCTAAAGAAAATACGGCTAGAGGAGATCATCTGGAAGGAATACTACTTGAAATCTGAAAGTAATCCGCTGGAGGAATTCAGATGAAGTTTGATTGAAGGAGAAGTTCGGAAGGAGTTCGGCTCCTGAAGGAATCCGACTGAAGGAGACATCCGGAAGGAGTTCGGCTCCTGTAGAAATTCAACTGAAGGAGACGTCCGAAAGGAGTTCGACTCCTATAGGAATCCGACTGAAGGAGAGGTCCGGAAGAAGTTTGACTCCTAGAGGAATCCGACTGAAGGAGACGTCCAGAAGGAGTTTGGCTCCTATAGAAATTTGATTGAATGAGAGGTCCGAAAGGAGTTCGGCTCTTGGAGGAATCCAACTGAAGGAGACGTCCGGAAGGAGTTTGGCTTTTGTAGAAATTTGACTGAAGGAGACGTCTGAAAGGAGTTCGGTTTCTATAGAAATCCGACTAAAAGAGAGATCTAGGAGGGGTTCGGCCGCTGAAAAAGTTCGGCTGTTAAAGAAGTTCAGGTGGAGTTTGGCTGCTGGAGGAAGAATTTTCAATCGAAGCTTTCCATGATTACCAGTCGTATTAGGCTAAGCATCAGACTGAATTTCGATGAAAGCAGGATTTATCCCTAATAATAATGAAATAAGTTGTATTGAAATTATATATCCCAGTAGATGGAGGACCAGACATACAATACTCTACGAACTTTGGTCATCAAAAGGGCAATTTAAACCTGTTGGATTTCCGAGCTTTCTTATATCATGAACTAAACAGCAAGTTGTCGGCGTCAAAGTTGGATAACATGGCAAGTTGACTTGTGATTTTACCAAGTCATCCAGCAAGTCAAAATTCAATGTCTTGGTTGATTTAATAAGAAAACAAGCAGAAACTGGACATATTTAACCAAGTATATTATGACTCACATGACCCGATAAACCGAAGAACCCCTATCAGAGTAATGTTCCTCTTTTTGTCAAATTATTGATAAAGCTAAGTATTGCATTATTTTTAGATAATAGTTGATTTCTTTTATTTTTTTATTGTTTATGATATTAGTTTTATTTAATTTCTTGTTACTTAATTTTAAGATTTAGACAGTAGTATGAGTTTATATATGACAATCTTCTATATCTGCTATGTATTTTTGGGTGTTCTAGGAATTGAAACTGAATTTAGATCTCGTGATAGTCTTTCAAGTAATCTTTTACTTTGGTTGTGGGATCTTTATTACCATGGCCCTTCACTATGTTTGGTTGGCTGCGAACATATCACTTAGTAGGAGTGGCCAAGAAAATTGATCAAATAGCAAAACTGGCTCAAATCACTAATTTTGATTTCCTTTGATTCGATTTTTTTCAAATTCAGTTTTGATTTAGAAAAAATCCATTTAAACAGCAAAACCAACTCAAACCACCAATTTTGATTTGGTTTGGTCCATTTTTTTTTTAAAAATCTAGTTTCGATTTAGACAAAATCCATTCTAACCAAACCGACCTGACACACACACACACAGATATATATATATATATATATATATATATATATATATATATATATATATATATATATATATATATATATATATATATATATATATATATAATAATAATATTTTTTAGAAGAGTATTATGGTGTTGCCTTAATATCTTAAATAATTTTAGTTGTATCATGTGGATTATTATTTTATTATCTATAATAATTTAAATATTATTTTTTATAATAATAAAATAATATTTTAAAAAATTTAAAAAATAATATTTTAAAATTAAAAGTATAAAAGGAATAAGAGATGAAAATATTTAAAAAATATTATTATTTTTTAAAAATAAAATTTTATAAAAATAATGATAATATTTTTTAAAAATATTAATTTATTTTTATTTCAAAAAGATAGCATATCATTTTTTTAATTTTAAAAATAATAATATACTAATTTATTTTTTAAAAATAATATGTTTCGAGATCTAAATTAGTCCATCGAATTAAATCAGATCAAATCTAATAAATTATTCATAAATAATACGGTACTTCATCGATTTGAAAGCTAAATCTCTATATTTAATAGTCTCCAAAAATTTGGATAAAATATGAGAAGAAGTGAGGAGATAAGGGGTGCGATCGAAATCGACGTTTGCCGAGAGAGAAAGAAAGCCATTATAAGACGATAGGGGGATGGGACAGCATCGACGAGCGTAGAGAAGGTATGAGAACAGAAAGGAAAAAAGAAATAATAATAATAAAATATTATTTTATAAAAAAAGAAAAAAAGATGAAAAGGATAAAGAGAAAAGAAAAAATAAGAAAAAGTTTCTCTCCCCTTCTTTCAGTGATGGTGTCCGGATTGGCGGTACCAATAGGAGTGTCAGGGAGATGCGATCAAGATTAACATTTATCAAGAAAGAAGAAAAAACAGGGGTGGGACAGCATCCATGGGCATGAGAAGATAGATATAAGAAGAAGAGAGAAGATGGAGGTATGATCGGAATTGACGTTTATCAAATAGCAAAGAAAAGTCATGGAGGGACGATAGGAGGGTGCGGCGGCACCGACGAGCATGCATACAAGTTACAAGAATAAGAAAAAAAAAAATAAAATATTTTATATAATAATAAAAATATATAATATATATATATAATAAAATAAAATAAAATAAAATATTAAAAAATTTTAAAATATTTATTATAAATATTTAATATTAAAAAAATTAATAATTATAAATTATAATTATTTATTCTATATAGCATGTATATATAGATTGAATTCTAGTCCATATCCATTTAAGCCAGCAGTCCTTGGATTAGCATGGGTCTCATTGCTAAAACGATAATGGAGGGTGTTTGGGTGCCGTCCAGCTAAGCCGGCACTGTTAAAAAAAAAAAAAAAAGGTAAAGCTTTACATAGGGATGGGACTCGTTGGCTTTCGAGGTGTGAGATGGCTGTTGGAGAAAAACAAAACACATTTCTTAATGGGGCTAGGACGAGAAGGTAAAAGCCCAGCACTTTCAAATGAAATTCTTCCTTTTCTCTCACCGGCAAAACATATTTTTCTCTCTCTCTCTCTCTCTCTCATGCATACATCTCATCGGCAAAAACTTCTCTCCCTTCTTCTCTCCATCGCGAAGATCTTGATGACTCTCTCTCTCTCTCTCTCTCTCTCTCTCTCCGGTGCAAATATCTCACCAGCGGAAACTTCTCTCCCTCACTCTCTCTCTTCGGTGCAGACACCTCATCGGTAGAAACTTCTCTTCATCTCTCTCTAATGCAAATTTCTCTCGTTCCCTCACTCTTCATCTCTCTCACCGGTACAAACTCTAGAATAAAATAAAGTAATGTATAAAAAAAATGGAGTAATTTATCTTTTTATTCTTTCAAAAAGAAGGAGATTGATTTTTTAATAAAAATAATTAATTATTAAAAACTAAAATATCATATACTTTATAATATTGATAAGTTTTGAATAAGTATAATAAATCATAATTTTATATTAGAAGTTAGTATTATCATAGTGGCTAAGTACTAGGTAACCATGTTATAGGTCTTAGGTTCGATTATCTAAATAGGTGGTTAATTAAAATTATAAGTTTGATCAAATATAAAGATACCATATGCGAATATGAGTTTAAGAAGATAATATTTGTTATTAATTTATTTATTATAATATAATATATTTTTTAAAGATATTTTATTTTATTGCATCTATTGCATCTATCATGATGGTTATAATTGCCACGATAAATTATATTGATAGATACAAACGATCACTATATGATGATTCAAAATTATTATTATAGACTTGCTTATACCAATGCTCATCAAAATCACGATAAAATCTTTTAGCGATGCCACCTATTGCCATGGTTTACCAACCATTGGTGTAGCTTTTACTAATAGTTTTTTATATTTTTTTCCATCGTTTTGACTGCTACTATAGAACTTTTTTTTTTGGTAGTACTATCATTGCCTGAGTATCATTTATTATAATATTTTTGAATGTGAAAATAGACCTTGCATGTCTTTAGGGGTTAAACCCTAGGGACATGCCGCCGTCTATTACAACCAGCTTGAGTCTCGAGTCAGGGTGTGACACCATGCCAACCCCATATAGATGCTGCTTTTTGAGTCTTATGATATCTCAAATTTTGTCTAGGCTTTGGTATCGTCATACTTGCCTTGAATAATTTTCATCTCAATGCTTATTGTGATGCTAATTGGGCAAGTTGTTCCACTACTCATTATTTTATCACAAATTATTATAGCTTTCTTAGTGATAGCCCTATCTTATGGTGCATAAAATAAAGTATTGTTTCTCACTCTACTGAGGCTGAATATCAATCAATGGACTCCACCACTTGTGAATTGATTTAGCTCAAAACTCTACTCTCTAACTTGACTATCCGCCATTCTCAACTTATATCTCTCTATTGTAATGATCAGGTTGCACTTCATATTGCTACCGATCCTTTATTCCATGAGTGGACAAAATATATCAAAATAAACTAGTATGTTATTCGGAAAAAATTACAAGCAGACACAATTTAGACCAAGTTTCTTGAAAGTGACAATGACATTTTTACCAACTTTTTATCTACTAGGCAAGTTTGGTATTATAGATTTACATGCATCAACTCGAGAGGGAGTATTAAAGTTGTCAGATTCTCGTTGATTATAGAATCTTGGATATTATAGTTGCTATATATGGCATACAGAAACTTGGCGTATCAGTCCATTATAGAATCTTGGATATCGTAGCTGTTGTATATTGCATATCAACCTCCAACGATCATGGGATCCAGTTGTCATATTTACATTAATATATGCATCAAATCGTGAGATTTTGCTATTGTATTATACTATATCAGATCCCTAATATCTTTCTAGAATTTTGCTATTATATTATACTATATCATGTCCCTAGTATCTTTCTCATAATAATGAGATTTTATTATTATAATCTACCGTATTTGATCTCTAAAGTCAAAGGGCTCAACTTGCATATAAAGCACACTAGTGTCGTGAACATGACAAGCAATTTAAATCTCTTTTCCCATACAATTTTTTCACCAAATATTCCTCTTGATACCTTGGACAACTCATCTGATTGAAAGCGAAGACTGCACAATAGCCAAGGATGCACGCCAAGGCTGGTATAGCACTTTATGACTATGGCTACCTCAACTTGTCATTAGCTTCGAAATAATTCGTGATATATTACCAGATTTTTTTGAATATGAGAATCTCTTGTCCTCATGTCTATTTCAGAAATGTTGAAAATAAATTTTGCACAAAAGATCCACTTAATTACTGATTTTGTAAAAAAATATATTCCTTTTAGAAAAAGTAACCAAAATTGGTGTGCTAAAAGGCTATCATATATATGTGAATCTTTTACTCTCCTCTTAACAATGCTTAGAGCTTATCTTAGGTCCAAGATGTTGAGTTTAGAGATCAAATCCCTTTCAATCTGGGCCAAAATTCACGCCCCTCAAGAGGGAGGAGGATTATTCCTCCACTACAACATGTTCCATGCAAGAGAATTCCATAATAAGAAGGTAGGGTACTGGAGCAATTCTTGGTGATCCTCGGAGCGAGATGCTCTTGGATCCTTCCAAAGGCAAGAGATGGGCAACAGTTTCAGAAACGAGAGCCATCTACTAAAACCCTCTTGGTTCTCTCTATCCACTAGGGAAGAACATACACAGAGAGCTCCTTTAATGGCTTGTTGAAACACCATACCGTGTCAAGGATCTCAGGTGTCCTTTGTGATCTGAAAATTCTCCCCTTTACTCCACATGTTGTGTGCCACGTCTGAAAAAGGTTCAGAGATCATCCTATGCGTGGGGCTTTGCTGATTGCAATGCAGATTAGGCTGTCAAAACTTATTCAAGGAAAAGATCCCACAAGTAAAACTTAGAAAACTGACAATCTAATATTCCAGTACAATCCCCCCAAGGTCTACACTTTAGGCTGCCACATCTTCAATGAACAATGCTATAAATGTACCACTCAAGCTTTTAAAAGCCTCTTTAGGGCCTGTTTGGATTCATGGGTCTAACCCATGAGATTCATATGTGATTCGGGCCGACCCACTCCTTAGATATTTTTTATCTTCCTATGGGATTCGGCCTAGCCAATTCCATGGGCTTCTCGGTATTTCTGAATACAAACCTCATCCAAACTCATTTTTTCTAAGAATAATTCTTTCTACACATATGGTGAAGAAAATATACACTATCCTATGTTATTGGGCGATATAGCCATCACTTTCCAACGCATATTTAATGCCTGTAATTTTATTTTTTATTTAAAATTTTGAATAACAAAAATATCCCTCATCTTTTAAAAAAATTATAACATCCTGTAGTCATATTATGACTTCTTATATATAAGAAATTATAATTTAGCCATAAGATGTCATAAGGAAAGAAGGGATATTTTTGTCTTTGAAAATTTTTATAAATTTTCAATAACTAAAATACTCCTCCATCTTGATGACTTTCGAAAGAAAAATTATGACATCTTGTGTACAGAAAGTCATAATATGGCCACAGGATGTCATATATTGTCACGAGACGCATAATTTTTTTAGAAAAAGAAAGGTATTTTGTCATTCAAAATTTTAAACCAAAAAGCATAACTGCAGGAATTAAATGCACTTGGAGAAGTGGTGGCTACATGGCCCAATCACATGAGATAGTGTATTTTTTCTATATCACATGCAGTGCACAAAGTATTTCTGAAGACAAGTCTCACCCAAATTCATTTTTTCTAATAGTAATTCTTTCTACACGGCATGTAGTGCAGAAAATATACATCACTATATGTGATTGGACCATGTAGCCATCATTTTTTAGTGTACATTTAATGCCTACAGTTTCACTTTTTAGTTTAAAATTTTAAATAAAAAAAATGTTCCTTCTCTTTTGAAAAAATTATAATATCCTATAGTCATATTATGACTTCAAGTTATAATTTGGCACAGGATATCATAAGAAAGGAAGGGATATTTTCATCATTAAATTTTTTTATAAATTTTTAATAACAAAAATATCCCTCCATTTTTATGACTTTTGAAAGAAAAATTATGACATCCTATGTATAGGAAGTCATAACATAGCCAGAGGATGTCATAATATTGCCTTCAGAAGAGGGATACTTTTACCATTCAAAATTTTAAATCAAAAAGCAGAACTACAGGCGTTAAATATGCTTGGAAAAGTGGTGGCTACATGCCCAATCACATGGGATGGTATATTTTTTCTGTATTGCATATGGTGTACAAAATATTTCTCTTTTCTCTAATTGTATTTGCTTAACTCATAAATCCTATAGGATTTTTTGCTCGATCATCCAAACAGGCCCTTAAATATTTGGCTATTCTATGAATAGAATTTCTGCGTGGTAAGTAAATCCAAATCTAAATCGGGGAGAGAGGTATAAGGATTGAAGGTAGCTTTCGATCACCATATCCCTATTTTTTTGGGATGAATTTTATGAAAACTAAACTCTGTTTAAAAAGCAAGTACTGCTATTCCAAAAATACCAATATTGTGAGCCTAATGGCTTCCAGCATCCATTTTTTCCCTGCTTTTCCTGCTCTGGTTTCCTCAACCCTTACTGCTATGAGATAGATATCACATAGGCATGGGAACTAGTTAACCGAACAACTTTTATGATACCAAAATATACAGAACACCATAATTTAGCTTTTGTTGGAGATAAATCCCACTCCTACCGAAGTGGTGCTTAGCCTAATACAGCTGCTAATCACGGAAGAGCTTCGATTGAAAATTCTCACCCCAACGATCGAACCCCACCCAATCTCCTCCAGCAATCGAACTCGTCTAGTGGCCGAACTCCTCCAGTTGGACTCCAAACCCAATCAAACTCTACAACGATCGAGCCCCAGCCGAACTTTCATAACAGCCGACCTTCCGAACTTCTTTCGAACTCTTCCAGTAGTCAGGCTCCTACGAGAGCCGAACTCCTTCTGGACTCCTCCAGCAGTCGAGCTCCTACGAAAGCCGAACTCCTTTCGGACTCCTCCAACAGTCGGACTTCTACGGGAGCCGAACTCCTTCCGAACTTCTTTAGCAGTCGGGCTCCTACGAAAGTCGAACTTCTTTCGGACTCCTTCAGCAGTCAAACTCCTATGGGAGTCAAACTCCTTTCGAACTCCTCCAGAAGTCGAACTCCTCCAGCAGTCGGGCTCCTACGGAAGCCGAACTTCTTCTGGACTCCTCCAACAGTCGGGCTTCTATGGGAGCCAAACTCCTTCAGTAGTTGGACTCCTATGGGAGCCGAACTTCTTCCAAACTCCTCCTCCAAAAGCTTCTATGGGAGCCAAACTCCTTCAGTAGTTGGACTCCTATGGGAGCCGAACTTCTTCCAAACTCCTCCTCCAATCGAACTTCTATGAGAGCCGAACTCCTTCCGAACTCCTCCAGTCGGGCTTTTATAGAAGCCAAACTTCTTACAGATTGTTCCTTTAGATGGATTCCTACAGACGATCCCACTACTGAACAATTATAATTATCATGATAATTATTATTATCATTTATCAAGACAATCACAATCGATATTTATCAGGATGATTACGATAGATATTTATCAGAATGGTTAAGACGGTCATTTATCAGGACAGTTACAACAAGCTCCATCAATAAAAAAGGAACCCTCCAGATATATTTTCTCTAAGCTTTCTTTTTCTTTTTGAAACTCTATCGAACTTCTCTCTGAGCACTCCATTTTTGTTGGTCAGAAGAGCTAACTTGACTGTCGGAGGATCCTACAGAGTCACCACCACTAACTCCGGATGAAACTTTATTTTGCAGATCATCGACGACGATCTCATCTTTTTCGACTCCAGCTCGATCCGACATCAATCAAATTCTGCACCAATAAAATTAGCGCTAAAGGAAGGGCCCTCTATTTCTGAGGTTCTCTTAATCTTAAAGAAGTGCTCAATAGCGATCTCTCTTCTTTCTCTCTATAGCTCTTCTCAGAAAAAAAATACCTTCCAAAAAAGCTTCGATCCGATGATCAACGGCCTCTACAGCTAGATCTCATCTAGATACAACCATTTCAGCTCTGATGACTCAAGCTCCACCTGCAGCCATGGTGGATGCAAAATAGTTCAACCTGCTGGTCCAGCAGGTTCGTGGCCTCGTGGATGCCATGCAGGCCATACATCGACAGGCCTCGGTACCAGTTCGATTGGAGCAAGCTTCTCCGAAGCCCAGTGATCCGATCTGGGAATAGCTGACCTCAGCTATCCAACCTTTGGTCTCCAAAAAGGAGAAGCAAAAGATAGAAGACTCATGCTCGGATCACGACTCAACCTAGGGAGAAGCTTCATGGCCGTTCCACCAAAAAATCCTAGAGATCAATGATCGTGAAGATCTCTTGGATCAAAGGCTCTTAGAAATGAGCCGATGAATTGAAGAGCTTCGTCATACTCCCTCCTTACTTGGCAATGATATACGCACCAACCCTCCTTTTTCTCAGAGAATCATGCAAGAGCCAATCCCACCGAACTTCAAGCTTCTACAATTCGAGAGTTATGATAAAACCTCCGATCTGGTCGATCACCTGAAGATCTTTCAGATAATGATATTGCTCCACGGTACGTCAGATGCTATTTTATGTCGGACTTTTTTATCTATCCTTAAGGAAGCAGCCAGAAACTGGTACTTGATACTTAAGTTGGGTACCATCTTTTTCTGTGATCAGATGAGCCATTAGTTCGTGGCTTATTTCGTCAGCAGCCGACATCCGCACCGAGGTTCGAATTTTTTGATAAATATCAAGTAGAAGAAGGAAGAATCCATCCAGACTTATATCATCCGATTTAATGCCGCTGCATTAGAGGTCTGAAATCTGGACCAATCAGTTGTAATGGCTGCACTCAAGGGTGGCCTCTAGAAGAATGATTTGCTATTCTTCTTGGAGAAAAAGTACCCCAAGGACTTTGCCGATCTGCTAGCTCGGGCTGAAGGTTACGTCCGAGCTGAAGAGGCCTTCAAGGCCAGGGATGATGAAGTCTTTGGTAAGCGACGAATCGACCAGTCGGGTGGATCTATCGAAGAAAGAAAGTCGAGCGAAGCTCGGTAGTGCTCTCAAACTCCCTCTGAGCGAAAGCAAGCCCGAACTCCTTCCCAGGCTCGGAGGTAGGGAAGCTCGGACAGAAAGGCACGGCGAGGTTCTCCCCAATGAAAGTTTCACGACTATACCCCCCTCAATGCTCCAAAAATTTAAGTACTGATAAAAATCAGGAAGCAACTACCGAGATCGAAAAGGATGCGCTCTCACCCCAGCAAGCGCAATCCTAACAAGTTCTATCTTTATCATCATGATCACGGTCACGACACTGAGGAGTGTATCCAACTTTAGGATGAGATTGAGGAGCTCATCAGGTGAGACAGATTAGGTCGATTCCTGCAGCGACGACCTGAAGGGCGTGAAGATCGGCTGAGGGCATTGCCGCAGCCCGAGCAACCAAGGGGGGAAGATCAACAAGGACATCGGCTATCTCTCGGCATCATCAACATAATCTCGGGGGGACTTCGATAGGAAGAGGCCAGCGGATCCGAGGGATCGGTGAAGAGAAGGAGGACTGAAGAACCCATAATCTTCACTGAGGTGGATGCTCAAGGGATCCAATTCTCCCACAATGACATGGTTGTAATCTCTTTAAATATTATCGATTATGATGTACGCTGTATTTTAGTAGATAATGAAAGCTCGACCGACGTATTATTTTATGATGCCTTTTCAAAAATATCCTTAATCAATAATCACTTGGGGTCTATGAACTTCTCGTTGATAGGCTTCATTGGCGATGCCGTATCAGTAGAGGACATAATAACCTTGGTCGTGACTGTGGGGCAATGCCCAAAACTGACTGAGGCGTAGGTCGACTTTTTAGTCGTAAGGACTTCATCAACCTATAATGTTATTCTCGATCGATCTGATCTAAATGCACTTCAGGCAATGGTATCAACTTATTATTTGAAGATGAAGTTTCCAACAAGTTATAGGATTAGAGAGGTCAGGGGAGATCAAGCTTTGGCAAGGTACTGCTACTCAATCATCTTGCATAAAAAAGAACAGTCCAATCCTTATCCTATCGATGGACTGGATATCCGTGATGACCTTACCGAGGAGCAGGGCGAACCTATGGAGGATCTCATCTCTGTACCCTTGAATGATGGAAATGCAGAGCATGCGGTGTAGATCGGCTCCAACTTAGGAGATGAGGTTCGGAAGCAACTCGTTACCTTCCTTAGGAAGAATGCCGACGTCTTCGCCTGGGCCCCAGCAGATATGCTAGAAATTGATGCTGAGATCATGGAACATTAGCTGGCCATTGATCCGAAACATTGACCGATAAAAGAGAAGATGCACAGCTATGCCCCAGAGAGGCAGAAAGTAATCACCGAAGAAGTAGGCAAGCTTCTCAAAGTTGGATTCATCCAAAAAGTTAACTATCTAACCTGGATCTCAAACGTGGTCCTCATCAAAAAGGCTAACAATAAGTGGAGGATGTATATAGGCTTCGAAAAGCTGAACAAGACCTGTCCAAAAGATAGCTATCCTCTATCCATGATCGATCAACTGGTAGATGCGACCTCGAGCCATGAGCTCCTCATCTTCATGGATGCCTTCTTCGATTATAACCAGATACGGATGGCACCGAAGGATGAGAAAAAAACTACTTTCGTTATTGACCGTGGTCTTTATTGTTATAGAATTATGCCCTTTGAATTTAAAAATGCAGGAGCAACGTACCAACGTCTGATCAACAAAGTCTTCAAAGAGCAGATTGATTGCAACATGGAGGTGTACGTAGATAACATGCTCGTCAAAAGTCGAGCTTCTACGGACTACCTTGCCAACCTTGAAGAGACCTTTAGCACGCTCAAGAAGCACAAAATGAAACTCAACCCAACCAAGTGTGCTTTTGGCATGACCTCTGAGAAGTTTCTAGGATTTATGGTATCGAGGCATGGGATTAAAACAAATCCTGAGAAAATTTGAGCCATTCAAGAGATGACCATCCTAAAGATAATCAAAGAAGTTCAGCACTTGACTGGAAGATGGCATCCCTAAATCGCTTTATCTCGAGATTGACCGAGCGATGCATGCCCTTATTCCAAGTTCTCAAGCAACCAAAGAATTTTTGCTGGACGACGAAGTGCCGACGGGCATTTGAAGAGCTCAAAAACTACCTCAGCTCATTCCTACTACTGGCGAAGCTCGAATCTAAAGAAAAATTATTCTTATACCTAGCGGTCTCTCCGACGGCCTTGGCAGTAGTCCTAGTCAAGGAGGAAGCGAAGATACAACGATCGGTCTACTACAAAAGTCGGGTCCTAAGGGATGTAGAGACCAGATATTCTAGGCTAGAAAAATCGATTTACTCTCTTCTAATTACTGCCAGGAGGCTCCGACCTTACTTCTAGGGGCACACCATAATGGTCCTCATGGATCAACCAATAAAGACGTCCTTCAGCGAATGGATGCTTTCGGGAGAATCGCAAAATGAGCAATCGAGCTCATAAAATTCAATATCAATTATCAACCTTGGCCATCGATCAAAGCTCAAATATTAACAAATTTTGTAGTGGAGTGTACCATTCTCGATGATGCCGAGCTTGAGTAGAACGAGATCGATGCTCTATTATCGCAACCGAACCTTCCAGAAGAGACAGCCGACCTTTTCAAAGGTTTTTGGGCTCTATACGTGGATAGTTCATCCAACTCTACTAGATCGGATGCGGGGTTGGTCTTAGTCAGCTTCGAAGGAGTCGTCACCGAGTATGCACTGCGCTTCGAATTTCCAGCGACTAATAATGGGGCCGAGTATGAAGTGCTGATCATCGAATTAAAAATTGTAAGAGAATTAAAAGTAGATCAGCTTCAAGTCTACAGCGATTTTTAATTAGTGGTCAGCCAAGTTAGTGGCAGCTATGAAATACGAGAGGAAAGGATGATGAAATACCTTGAGAAAATAAAAGACTTGACTTCGATCTTCAGCTGTTTCGACATTCAATAGATTTCGAGAGTAGAAAATATAAGAGCTGACCTTCTCTCTAAGTTGGCCACTTCAGCTCCAGCCGAACTGCCCAAAGAAGTATTTTTTGAGACCTTGAAGTGCCCAAGCTTAAAGAAATCATAGGTTATTTTGCAGACAGAACTCGAGCCAAGCTGGATCGACCCATTGGTTGCCTACCTCAAGGATGGAGTCCTTCCTCATGACCCGAAAGAAGCTCGAAAACTCAGGAATCAAGCCTTCCGATATATTTTGTACGAAGGCAGGTTGTATAAGAGATCATATTCGCTACCGCTGAGATATCTCCGACCTTTAGAGACCGATTTTGCGTTGTGAGAAGTGCACGAGAAAATTTATGGAAGCCACGTAGGAGCCAGATCTTTATCACAAAAACTACTTTGATAAGGATACTATTGGCCAACCTTATACCATGATTCCATGGAGTATGTCAAGAAATGTGACCACTGTTAGAAGAATGCAAATGTACAGAGACAACCGACCTCCGAGCTTACTCCACTAAGCTCACCTTGGCCGTTCGTGCAGTGGAAAATGGACATACTCGACCTTTTTTTGATGGCATTCGGACAACGAAAGTTCCTTCTGATCGCGATCGACTACTTCACCAAATGGGTCAAAGTCGAACCTCTAGCCAAAATTACTGAGGTCAAGGTACAAAACTTCATCTGAAAGTCAATAGTCTATCAATTTGGTCTGCCCCAAATACTCATAACTAATAATGGATGATAATTTATCGGGATGAGGTTCGACGAATTCTGCAAAGACCTAAACATCTTCTACCACTTTACATCAATTGCTCACCCGCAGGCAAATGGAAAAGCTGAAGTGACCAACCAAACTCTGCTATAAAACATCCAGACAAGGCTTGACAGAGCAAAGAAGACTTGGGTGGACGAACTCTATCATATTCTCTAAGCATATCGAACTACTCAAAGGTTGCTAATTGGGAAAACACCATTCACTTTAGCCTTTGGAATAGAGGCAATCATCCTAATCGAACTTAAGCTTCCATCAGTATGGATTGTGGCCTACAATGAGCAGCACAACCTACAGGACCTCAGAGTCAACCTCGACCTGCTGAAAGAAAAAAAAAGAAAGCCCAAGTTTGGATGACGGTCTATAGATAAAAGATGGCCCAGTACTATAACTCTAGAGTCAGAAGTAAAATATTCAGAGTGGAAGACTTGGTGCTTCGGCGAGTCACCGTCTCTCAGCCTCAAAGTCAGAGAAAGCTTGCCCCAAATTGGAAAGGTCCGTATGAGGTGGTGGAGGTTGTTCGGCCTGGAATTTATTGTCTAAAGAAGCTCGAAGGAATAATGCTCTCACGATCTTGGAACTCAAAAAATTTGAGGATGTACTATCAATAATTTTTTCATAATAAAACTCATTCATTTAAACATTATTATTTCTTGGTGCAAAAATTATGTAATGACAAGAAAGAAGCAATTAAAAATGGCCGTGTTGGAAACAAGAAGAGAACCTCGTCCTAACGTGAGCAAAGTCGAAGACCTCGTTCACTTAAGATGAGATGGAGGGAGAGGCCCTGACAACAGCCCTTATGTACCCACACAGTCCGTTAGGAATAGAAGGAGAACCTCGTCCTAATGCGAGCAAAGTCGAAGACCTCGTTCATTTTAGAGAGATGGAGGGAGAGGCCCTGACAACGATTCTTATGTACCTCCACAGTCCATTAGGAATAGGATGAGAACCTCGTCCTAACGCGAGCAAAGTCGAAGACCTCGTTCACTTAAGATGAGATGGAGGGAGAGGCCCTGACAACGGTCCTTATGTGCTCCCACAGCCCATTAGAAATAGGAGGAGAATCTCGTCCTAACGTGAGCAAAGTTGAAGACCTCGTTCATTTTAAGATGAGATGGAGGAGAGGCCTTGACAATGGCCCTTATGTGCCCCCACAGCCCGTTAGGAATAGGAGGAGAACCTCATCCTAACACGAGCAAAGTCGAAGACCTCATTCACGTAGACGAGATGGAAGAGAGGCCCTGACAATGGTCCTTATATGCCCCCACAGTCCATTAGGAACAGGAGGAGAACCTCGTGCTAATGCGAACAAAGTCGAAGACCTCGTTCACTTAAGATGAGATGAGGGGAGAGGCCCTGACAATGGCCCTTATGTGGCTCCACAGCTCGTTAGGAATAGGAGGAGAACCTCATCCTAACATGAGCAAAGTCAAAGACCTTGTTCATTTTAGATGAGATGAGAGGAGAGGCCCTTACAACGGTCCTATTGCGCTCGAGCCCCAACTTCAACATCAACAGAAGATAAGATTTTCTTCAACCTCGGTCGGAGGCAAGATCTCCCCCGCGCTTTAACCTCAATGAGTGTAGAGCCCGAAAAAAAACTTCGACAGTCGCTTTTTAGGTACTCCCTTCCTTTGAAGGGGGACTATTATTGGGGATAAATTCCGCTCTCATCAAAGTGGTGCTTAGCCTAATGCAGTTGATAATCACGGAAGAACTTCGATAAAAAATTTTCACCCCAACGGTCGAACTCGTCTAGTGGCTGAACTCCTCCAGCTGGACTCCGAACCCAATTGAACTCCACAACGACCAAGCTCCAACCGAACTTCCACAGCAGCTGATCTTTCAAACTCCTTCCGAACTCCTCCAGTAGTTGGGCTCCTACGGGAGCCGAACTTCTTCCGGACTCCTCCAGCAGTCGAGCTCCTACGGGAGCCAAACTCCTTCCAGACTCCTCCAGCAGTCGGACTCCTATAGGAGTCAAACTTCTTTTGGACTCCTCCAGCAGTCGGGCTCCTATGGGAGCCGAACTTCTTCCGAACTCCTCCTCCAGTCGGGCTCCTATGGGAGCCGAACTCTTTTTGGACTCCTCCAGCAGTCGAGCTTCTACGGAAGTCGAACTTCTTCAGCAGTCGGGCTTCTATAGGAGCCGAACTTCTAAACTCCTTCCAAACTCCTCCAGTAGTTAGGCTCCTATGGGAGCCGAACTTCTTCTGGACTCCTCCTCCAGTCCGACTTCTATGAGAGCCAAACTTCTTCCGGACTCCTCCTTTAGTCGGACTTTTATGGAAGCCCAACTTCTTACAGACTGTTCCTTCAGACGGATTCCTACAGATGATCCCACTACTGAACGATTATAATTATTACGATAATTATGATTGTCATTTATCAAGACAATCACGATCGACATTTATCAGGATGATTACGATGGATATTTATCAGAATGATTATGACGGTCATTTATCAGGACAGTTATAACAAGCTCCGTCTATAAAAAAAGATTCTCCAGATATGTTTTCTCTAAGCTTTCTTTTACTTCCTAAAACTCTGCCGAACTCTTCTCTGAGCACTCCATTTTTGTTGGCCAAAAGAGCTAACTTGACTGTCGGAGGATTCTACCAGAGTCACCACCACTAACTCTGGACGAAACTTTATTTTGCAGGACACCAACGGCGATCTCATCTTCCTCGACTCTAACTCGATCCGGCATCAACCAAACTCTGTACCAACAGCTTTGAATACGAGTAGTAGCTAAGTTGATAAAAATTAAACAGTGAAAAAATCATAGCATACGACCCAGTTGTAGCATTTTCAGAAATGACTAGCTTGTAGCCAATGTTCCAACACCAACATGATCTACCATACACAATCAATCCCAAAACAAGAATAAAAAATCACCGAAGAAGATCAAACTGCAGTAGAGTTATGTTAAAAGCTTGTCTTTTGTGTGTCAATAGAAGAGTATTGTTTAGACATATCAATCATCAAAACTTCCTACTCGCCTGCTTTCATCTCTATATCAAACTGTTACCCTGGAATACCTGTGTGATTTCTTCAGGCATTTGATATCTCATGGAAGATAAATAATCTGAATTCCTAACTAGCACGTATATACTGTGATTAATTAGCTGCCATCCGCAAACAATTTGATGGAAAGATGATTTAAGAAAAAGAAAAAAAATGCCAAGTTCAATTTACTCGTTGCATATGCACTCCTACAAGCTTTGAGTCCCTAGTCATGGAAAGTTAGTCATGAAAGCTGTACATTGACCATGCAAGAAAAGCCTGAATATATAACCAAGACCTCACAAAGATTACTGCTGACAACTACAACAATGTTTGTCGAGACTGCAGTGAGTTTTGGATGAATCATCTGATGTGATACTTAACTGAAGTCCATTACTGAGGTGAAATTATTAGATAATTATTGTTCAGCAGTTCATAATTATGCCATCAACACACTTGTGGAAATCCATAAAATTTGTCTTGAAAATTACAGAGCAATGCTGTCACATAGAAATCTTTCCACCAACTCATCATTGAAATATGTCAGTAAAAAAATATCTTGGAGCAAAAGAGGTTCATATCTCAAAGTTAGGAAAGAGCAACATAACTAGAGTTGACAGCATGCCACGACAAGAATCAATTTAGGCGGCGCAAGTATCACCTCAGCCATAACAATGAGAAACATGAAAAGGGTATTCCAACCGCCCGCTGTCCATAAGCTCGGCAGCAATAATGATGATAAACACCGTCTGTTAGAATGGTGCAGGTCGTGCTGTGGCTACCAAAGCTACATGATGGAGAATAGAACTTCAAAGATTCAAAGAGATGGAAAGATGCACCACAAGAAGCTAAGAAGCCCCACACTAATAACTTTATTATTGCATTGTCCGGACAAGAAGAGTATTTATAATTCAAAAAATATTGTTCTTGAAAGTAAATAAGTACCTTTATCAGTATCATTTGGTAACATCATTTAGATGTTATCAATCAAATTAGAACTTAAGACTTACTAATTATAAAATCTTTTAGGATGCATTTAGTTAGCTATAAAAAAATATTTTTTTAAATTTTTTATTTTTAAAAAATAAAAATAAAACAATAATATTTGGTAACACCATAAAAAGTAAAAAAAAATAAAATAAAATAATTATTTTATATGCAAAGCAAAAATTTTTTACTTTTTACTTTATGGCAATATAGTTATCAAACATATTTTTTACTTTTTTGCTTTTGCTCAATAGTAAAAATTAAAAAATATTTTTTAAAAATTAAAAATCAAAAGTATAATCAAACACATTCTTATGGTGCATTTGGTTAGCCATTTAAAAAGTACTTTTTTTTGCTTTTTTATTTTTAAAAAATAAAAATCAAAAAGCAATGCTTAGTAACACCATAAAAAATAAAAAAGTAAAAATCAAAAAAATAAAATAATTACTTTATATATAAAGTAAAAAAATTTTATTTTTTATTTTTTACTTTGCATATGATTGCTTTTTGCTTTATAGCAACATAGTTACCAAACATGCTTTTTACCTTTTTGCTTTTACTGATTTGCTCAATAGCAAAAATAAAAAAAATAAAAAATATTTTTAAAAATTAAAAATTAAAAATAAAATATTCAACGATTATGCTTATATTTGTATGAATGATAAATGATTAACTTTTAGCATGAGCTGTACTTTGAGATGCATGGCTATATCTTTGATTCTAGTTACTATTGTATTTTTTCTAATAGAATAGCACCAGTTTGAATTCAATATTTAGCATAGTAGTCTAAATTTAATATGCATTAGTAAAATTGATATATGCATTTGAAAGTTGCTTAGATTACCTCTATTTCATTGCCAGTAATTATATTGAATTATACATATCATGGATGTGAAAAGTATGTATGATAACAACATTGCAGCCGTCTTTAGCACACCAACTAATTTTGTGAGGGGATGAAGCAATGTGCGTGATTATATTTCTCCTGATGACACTCCCAATTAGTTTTAACAAAATCTATTTTTGTGACTTACTAGATGGTTGTACTTTATATAAATAGATAATTTTGAAGTCTACATTAGCAATGATTCATCTAAGAAAAAGAAATTTGATGATCATGTGGGCTTACTAATATTTTAGATCATATGATTATAATTTTCTTGTGATGGATACTATTTTGGCTTGGATATATATAATATGTAAGTGATGTACAATTTGTTCAATCATTAAGATGTAAAGATATATTATTGTATATAGTTGTGAATGAATGTATTACTCCTACATAACAATATGATTTGTTTTTTTTTTGGTTTTGTGCATCTAACGTCACATAGATGATTGTGAAATTCAAATATTTACTCTTTATAATAGATAATGCAAAGCGGTTTAGCACAAATTGACCCATGTTAAGACAAACATCAGTAAAAGGTGCATCTATTTAATTAATTAGATTGTATTATGTTTCATATGACTTAATGGTATAAGGAGATGATTTAAAAGCTTACATCAGTGATGATTCATCTGAGAAAGAGTAATTCATTGACCACATCGGGTCACTGATGTTTTAGATTATTTGCTTATAATTCTTTTATGATGGATACTATTTTGATCTGAATACATATTACTTGTAAGTGATATACATTATTGTATATTGTTCTGAATGAATGTATTACTCTTACCCATCTTAAACTCTATTTTTCATAATAAATAGAAACTCTTCATAATAAACACAAAATTCCCTCCTCAAGAATTCATTCAACCAAATGTACCCAAGATAAACAATAAGAGAGGAGCATAAACACTAACTTCTAATGAAATAATTATAAACTATGTGAGGATAAATACAAATATCATATAATAAATATAAACATGCCCAAGATCAATACAAACTTTGGGGGATTGTTCTCTATCTTTTATGGAACCATGGGAGGATAAATACAAACTATCCCAGAATAAACACAAACTCCATATAATAAATAAAAATTTGATATAATAAACACAAACTCTGTGGCGATAAACACAAACCACCTAGAATAAATATAAACTCAAGGTCCAAAACTTTGGTCATCTAAGGGCTCTCTTAGGATAAACAACAAGAAAAGAGGATAAATATTAACTTCTAGTACAATAAACATAAATTATGTGAAAATAAATACAAACTCTATATAATAAATATAAACATATTTAGGATAAATACAAAGTTTGAGAGTTGCTCTCTGTCTTTATAAGACCATAGCAAGATAAACATAAATTATCCTATAATAAACACAAACTCTATATAATAAATAAAAAATTGATATAATAATAAACACAAACTCTGTAGTGATAAATATAAATCATCTAGAATAAACACAAACTTGAGATCCAAAATTTTAGTCATCCAAGAGCCCTTCTAGGATATCAACAAGAGAAGAGGATAAATACAAACTTCTGATGGAATAAATACAAACCATGCGAGAATAAATACAAGCTCTATATAATAAACATAAACATATTTAGGATAAATACAAACAATGGAGGTTGCTCTCTATCTTTTATGGAACCATGGCATGATAAATATAAACTATCCCAAAATAAACATAAATTTTGTATAATAAATGAAACTCCATATAATAAATACAAACTCTGAAGCAATAAATATAAATCATTTAGAATAAATACAAACTTGATATCCACAACTTGGATTATCAGGGCCCTCTTAGGATAAAGAATAAGAGAAGAGGATAAACACTAACCTCTAACGGAATAAATACAAACTATACTAAGATAAACATAAACTCAATATAATAAACACAAACATGCTTAGAATAAATACAAACTTTGAGGATTACTCTCTGTCTTTTATGGGACTATGATAGGATAAACACAAACTATCCTAGAATAAATACAAACCCTATATAATAAATATAAACTCTATGGTGATAAACACAAACCGCCCAAGATAAACAATAGGAGAGTTTATTCTATTTATCCTGAGTGATGTGTCTATTGCCATAAAGTTTGTATTTATTTTATGAAGTTTCTATTTATTATATGAAATTTATTTTTATTCTTAGATAGTTTATATTTGTCCTGTCATGGTTCCATAAAAGATAGAGAGCAACCCCCAAAGTATGTATATATCCTGAATTTGTTTGTATTTATTATATGGAGTTTGTATTTATCCATGCATAATTTGTATTTATTCCATCAATAGTTAGTGTTTATTCTTCTCTCTTATTGTTTATCCTAGGAGGGCCTTGGATCAGGAAAGTTTTGGATCTCGAGTTTATATTTATTTTAAATAGTTTATGTTTATTGCCGCAAAGTTTGCATTTATTATATCAAGTTTTTATTTATTATATGATGTGTTTATTTTGGGATAGTTTGTATTTATCCTACCATAATCATGAAAAGATGGAGAGCAACCTCTAAGATTTGTGTTTATTCTGGACATATTTATATTTATTATATGAAGTTTATATTTATCCTCATATAGTTTGTATTTATTCCATTAGAAGTTAGTATTTATCATCCTTTCTTATTGTTTATCCTAGGAGGGCCCTTGGATGACCTAAGTTTTAGAGCCCAGTCTATCTCTCTCTCTCTATATATATATGTATGTATGTATGTATGTGCATATGTACGTATATATATATGTATGTATGTATGTATGTATTTATCTATATATATATGTATGTATGTATGTATGTATTTATCTATATATATATGTATGTATGTATGTATGTATATATGTATGTATATATATGTATGTATATGTATATATATATGTATGTATGTATGTGTGTGTGTGTATATATATACATATATATATGTGTGTATATATATATATATGTACATATCTATATATATACATACATACATATATATATATATATGTATATATATATACATATATATATACCAAGGACCAAACTTGATTTGAGTGCATCGAGTCAATTTCTGACTGCATTGTCTCTAGCTATTTTTTGGAGTCGATATCTGATATCGTCTTATTATAGGTTTTGGAATCATCACCATGAGCACCATTACCTACGAAGAATATTTCCTCTACTTTCTCTGAAATAATATCTAAGTATCTTTTAGGGGGATGGAAAACTCTTTCCGATCTATGAGGTGGAGGAGGTAGTGTTCTTATTGGCTCAACCTGATTTGGTTGCAATTGGTCTTTAGCTCGTTGTACTTATGAGATTTTCTCATCAAGCTTAATCTGCTTTCCAATGCCGCTATCTTGAATAAACTATTTTTCAAGAAAGATGGCATATTGACTTACAATCACATTATGGTCTTCTAGAATGTAGAAATAGTATCCTAATGATTCTTTAGGATATCCTATGAATCAAACTCTGAAGGACCTAAACTCTAACTTATCCGCTTGTTGTCTTTTGACATGAGCCGGACAACTCCAAATTCTGAGATGACTTAGATTTGATTTCTTACCGTGCCATATCTCATACGGTGTGGTAGGAACGGTTTTAGAGAAAACCCTATTTAGTAAATAAATTGAAGTTAACAATGAGTGTCCTCCAAAGAAAATTAGGAAGGTCTGTGAAGCTCATCATGGATCGGACCATATCCAATAGAGTCTAATTTCTCCGTTCTGAAACTCCGTTGAGTTGAGGTATTCCTGGTGGAGTCCATTGAGAGACTATGCCATTTTTCTTGAGATAGTCTAAAAATTTTTGGCTAAGGTATTCACCTCCTCCATCTGATCGAAGAATCTTAATGGATTTTTTAATTTATTTTTCTACTTCATGTCTGAATTCTTTGAACTTTTCAAAAGCTTCAAACTTGTGTCTCATAAGATACACATACCCATACCTAGATAGATCATCGGTAAAGATAATGAAGTAGACAAAATTGCCTCTAGTCGGCACATCAAATGGACCGCACACATCAGTATGTACTAGGGCAAGGAGATCTGTGGCCCTTTCCCCATGTCCTACAAAAGAGAGTTTAGTCATTTTGCCTTGAAGACAAGATTCATAAGTTGGATATGACTCAGAAGTCAATGGACTCAATAGCCCATTTTTCTCTCAATTTGTTGATCCTATCTTCTGCTATATGACCTAATCTCAGGTGCCATAGATACCTATCGTTTGGACTATCCCTAGGTCGTTTGGCATTCACATTTTGCTCGATAGTTAGAATAGGTACATCAATATGTAGCTGATAAAGATCGTTAATAAGAAAACCATTTTCAATTTTATTTCTTTCATAAAGAATGTTACAATGGTCCTTAAAGAAGGTAATCACATAGCCTTCTAGTGCTAAGCATGAAACAGAAATCAAATTTCTGCTAGCTGTAGGCACATAATAACAGTCTTTCAAAACTAAGCCTAAACCAGATGATAATCGAAGAGTGTATGTTCTCATGACCACTACAGCAACTCTTGCTCCATTTTCGATGCATAAGATCATGTCTCTATCCCTCTGCCTCCTGCTATCCTCAAGATCTTGCATGAAAGTGTACAGATGAGCACTAGAACCAGAGTCAAGCACCCAACTGAATGCAGAAGAAATCATAAGGTTAGACTCAATAACGAGCATACCTCCAGAAGGACCTTCCTTCTTATTCTTCAGGGTAGCCAGGTAAGTAGGGCAGTTTCACTTCTAATGGCCATCATTGTTGTAATGAAAATACTTTTCTTTGTCAGCGGCCTTCTTCTTCGGCTCTGCCTTCTTCTTCTTTGCTCCTTCCACCTTCTATTTTTTTGCAAACTTCTTTTTCTTTCCATAAGATTTTTTTTTGAAAGAAGTCCATTCCATAGCAAGAACTGAGCCTTTAGAACCTTTCATATAAAGCTCAGCGGTGACCAGCATGTTCATTAATTCAGCCAAGGAAAATTTTGAAGTTTATGCATGTGGTAATTCATGATGAATTGCCCATATGCATCAGTCAAGGATTGCAGAATAACATCATTCTGCAGATCCAAGTCTAACTTCACATCGAGCTTCTCAAGCTCTTCCAAGTTCTTGATCATCATCAGACAGTGATCTTGGACTGACTGCCCATCACGCATCTTAGCCTTAAAAAGTCATTTCGTGACTTGATATTTGGCTGCGCGACTCTGTTCACCAAACATCTCCTGCAGGTGAGCCAACATTTGGCGAGCAGTCCCGATATCTTCATGTTGGTACTGGAGCTCATCAGACATCGAGCCCAACATGTAATATCTGGCCTTATTATCTTCGTCTATCCATTTTTTCAGAGACGCTCTCTGTTCAGTGGATGAAGGGCTGGTAAGGTGGGAGGGTCCTGGTCCAAAACATGGGTTAACTTCTCGGAACCCAAAATAATTTTGTAGTTCCTGAGCCAATCTTTATAATTGGGTCCGGTCAGTCTATGTGTGTCCAGGATACGTGCCAATGGGTTGGACGCAGACATTTTTCTGTAGAGAGTCAAAGATTCTAGTTAGATACTGTAATTATGACTTGACCAATTTATTTAGGGATTTTATTTTTAAACAAATTAGCTCCACTATTTTCTCGGATCCCTACACTCCCTCTGTAGAGATGCAAAAATCTCCATGATTAATGATTTCTAGTGGGTGGTGCGGTCTCACCAATTGACTCATCACCTCACCTAACAGTTATTGGTGATGGGTTAGCCAATGAGTGAACAACTCTTGTTCAATGATTCTCTAATCATGGTGCACCCAAACTTGGTCTCTAATTCATGAATCTCACCGTATCCGAATATTGATCCACTCCTTAGTTAAGTCAGACCCACCATTTGCATAGACTGGGTTCCTAATTGAGTCTCTCACCGTATCCAGAATATTGAGCCCAACTCATCCTCCAGCCC
This sequence comes from Cocos nucifera, assembly GCA_006176705.1. NCBI lineage: Eukaryota > Viridiplantae > Streptophyta > Magnoliopsida > Arecales > Arecaceae > Cocos > Cocos nucifera. The sequence goes on from QRFJ01000320.1 coordinate 1,170,070, forward strand.
ATAGCATCCAATGCCTAATAGACATGGTTGCATCTTTTCGGTGCAACTGAGCCACTGTATCCAGCCGAGAACAATCAACCCTGGGAAGGGCCCGCACATCTACAATGGTGGAAGACCTCAGACTTAATCTTTTCTTAGGGAGAATTGATTCAGGTCTCATTAAACTAGACTTGGCTTAGTCATAACAATTATGACTAACCTAGTGGCATGGGTTAGCTCGGATTATTGACCACCTCAGATCAGAACTGTGTCAACAGATATGGCCAGGTAAGTGAGACCGGTGGAAGGAATATGCCATTAACTCGTACAAGAACGCATTCAGGTCGAGTAGCTTCCAATTAAAAATCAGTCGGATCGTATGTGCCAAACTTACCTTAGACACCAAATTGTTGAGTCAGAACCAATTGGGTTAGCCTACAATCCAGACTCTAACCTCTGAGCCTAATTAGGTCTTGCTTGATCGTGACTCGATCTTGACCCAGACTTAATCCTATTAGGCTGGTCAATTTAAGCATTGTTGATCCCATCTAACCAACTCTTGATTCGGTTTGATCAACCGCTTAGACCTAATTGAGCTACCCAAGCCCGAACCCAGTATTATGAATATGTCTTAGATCTAAAATTCTCAATTTTAGACCTAATTAATATTTCATAAATCTTAATTCTTAATTAAGTAGGGTTCATAAACAAAATATGCACAATAAATCCTAGGATTTCAGGATCTAGGGTTTTGCAGAAAGTAAGTTTTGGATTTCTGATTAAGGACGAACGCGCAGCACCCCTACACATCATAAGAACACCCCATCGAATGGAAGGAGAGGGCCTTTAAAATCCTTTTTTCATTCTTATGATCGGACGGCCAAGAGGAACGCCTTAATCAGGAAAATGTAATACTACAAAAATAGTTTAGATCTATATATCATATATCTCATATACAAATTAGATCTAATCATGGCATATTTTGCATACATCTCATGTATCGAATCATGCATATTTTCAGATCTAAATTATCTCATAATAATCTAAAAAATTAGATTTAAATTGATCTTATCAAAATAAACTCTAATCTAGATAACTATGTAGAACTATTCTACAACTAGTCTAGACATGCATCAATCATATCTCATATGATGTTTAAAATTAAATAATTTTTATTTACTATTTTTTAGATGTTATTATAATAATTATAATATCAAAAAATAGTAAATAAATAGATCTAAAATATGATTTAATCAAATTAAATTAAAAACATGCAAGACTATTCTATAGAACTATTCTATTTCTAGAACTAGTCATGCATATTTTTTCTAATCTTAGATCCAAATCATTTAATTTTAATTTTTTCTAATTTTAGATCTGATCACATCTCATGTGACATCTGAAATCACTTATTTTTTAATTAAAATAAATTTAAAATTCAGATCTAAATATTTTAGAACCTTGGCTCTGATACCAGTTGAAGGAAAATCCTTGATTTTTCCGGACCAGGTTCGTTCAGATCTGATCAGATCAAGAGATATATTTAAAAAAAATTTTTTCTTTGATCTAAATTAGATCTAGAATATTTTAGATCTAATCTTTATTATTTTAATAATTAAAATAAATTTAGATAAATTAAATCAAATTTAATTTATCTTGATGTAGGGTAATCCTATTATCCGTTGATGATCCTGTAAGCAGCGGAAGGTTCTGGATCTAGCCACGCAAGTGCCTGGCCTCTATCGGTATCCACTCAGACTGGATCTAGAGATCCTCTTCTTCTCTATCATGATCTCCAAAAATTAGATCTGGATCTGATCTGGAGGATCTTCAAAATACCTTTCGAAGATCAGCAGTTGTCCTTTGCAGCAGTGCAGCCTTCTAGCTTTCTATCGCCTTTCTCTCATCTAGATTGCACCAACTAAGATCCCAAACTACTTTGGGCATGGAAAGAAGAGGGAGAAGATGGGCTTGGAATGGAGGAGGAGGAAAGAGCCATCCTTGGGGCATGGGAATTCTATATTTTTCTTTGGGTTGGGCGTAGGGTCTTATTTATAGACTATGCATGATCCAACTCCTCTTCTTCCCAACCAATCACAATCCTTTTGTGAAATCAGATCTAAATTTGATTGGTGGGAATAGAGTCCCTTGGATTCCTCCTTAGATGGTGCCTAAGATCAGTCAAACTTGGTTCTTAGGAGGAGTCTATTTGGAATCCAAAAAGGAGATGGAGTCCATGTCCAATAGGACTCCTGGGCGCCTCCAGCTTGGGCACACGCCAAGGGTGGCGTGCGCCCTCCTCCTTGCCAGGTTCTGGCAGGGGGACAAGCCCCCACCAACTCTCCAATAGGTGCGTGACACATGGACAAGAAGTCAAAGTGTCAATGGTCAATATTTGACCAGTCAAAGGATCAACTTTTGACCAAAGTCAAAGGACGAGAAATGGCAGGATGACCAAAAATGGCAGGTATTGTCTTACAAAATAAGACAACCCTTTTCTGATCTGGACAAGCTCCAGTCAGACCAAGTGAAGGCCTCTGATCAAGCACAAACTCCTTTGGCTCAGTCAGGACAACTTATTTATGATAGTTTGCAAAAGAAGAACGTTAGGTTCAATCGAGTGCTAGCATGATTTTTTTGAACCTAATTGAATCTCATTCAGATCAATTGAACTGAATCAGTTCAATTGATGATCACCTAGATTCAAACCTTTTATTTGTGTGACCCTAGTTAGGTTCAGTTCTATATGGATAATGGGATATGTCATGATCTCTATATCGACATCATCGAAACTCCTTTCGATGGATCAGAACTCTTCTGATTCGAACAGCTAGAATGATCGATCATCTAAATCATTCTAATTGCTTCCAAAATCCACCAGTGACACCTAGCAGTATATGGTGGCAACCCATCAGAGCTGAATGTGAACCTCTTGGTATAGCTACCTGTGTGATTAAGTTCTTCTATCTTGAGCTTCGATCAGATTAGGGTTAAGGTGAACTCGTCAAACCCTAGTTTCTGTCATATGATGTAATCAATCGATTCAAGTCCGATGTGAAAAGCTAAATCAAAACTCTTTCTATTATTTCACTCTACCATGGTCATGGACTTCTGAACTTGATTCTCATGATCATCATAGAGCTGCTCCTCTACCACCGAGGTAGATAGATTCCATCTTGATGCAATCTAGTTCCTACAATGAACATGCTATAGCTAACATACACCTCAGGATTTCGAATGGCTAGAAGATCGAGTAATGGTATAGTCAAACTATAACACCCTTAAGGTGAACTATCGATGCACCTCAGATCAAAGAATCAGACACACTACTACAGCATCGAGTCAGTCATTGACAAGAAGGTAGACTTTCTAATGACTACTCAAGGTGGCCATGCTCAGTACCCTTATTCTCTAACGAGTATCTGTACTCTCACTTCGGTGTCTCCACACTGTAGATTCAAGACTCATCTACTAAAGAGAAGCGATTGTATACCAACCTTTCAGATCAATCACCATCCTTGTGATAATCCTATGATCGAAAGTATTTTATGAGTTAATAATGATTATTTTTGTCTTAAATTTTTAACTCTTAAAAATATGAATTATCATTACCATTAACTCAAAGGATGTATCACAAACACTAAATACACATATGTGATAGAGAATAACCCATTTTATTGATTATAGTCAAAATTATAATTTTGCCCCTAGAAGTATATTACAAGTGTTAGCCAATTCTAGCTTCTAGGGCACATATATCTAACACTATCATTATGCAATGCAATAAACAAAAGCAACAAGATATAAACATCTGAAAAATATTATTCAATAAATTCTACAACATGAATTACATTCATAAATAATTAAGAATTTGCAACAGTCGTAAATCCAATCTCTTACGCAAATCTGAGTGTTAATCTAAAAATCTAAAAGAAGAACGAAGTAGATGATGGTGGCATTTTAGGGCTTAACGTTGGAATCTTAGAGAGACATATCAAATTCTATTTGCATCCATCGAGTCGGCTTGCTCAGAAGTCGAGCCAGCTTCGTGCCTGAGATAGTCAGCTCTGTGCTTGAGACATCTGACTTGGGCCCTCCCCCAGTCAGCTTGACTGCGTATCTGAGCCGGCTCGACTGTGTGCCATCCTCTAGTTTTGGCTATCTCCACCCTCTCTTCATCTTTTCGATTATCCATCTTTCACTCAATCTCCATCGCCAGTGAGGTTGGCCCCCTCCCTGATCCCTCTCTCTATCGATCTTCCTCTCTCCCCCTCTCGATCTCCCTCACCAACGAGGCTGGACCCCCTCCCTCCCTCTCTCCCTCTCTTGATCTCCAACGATGGCGGCGAGGCCGAATGCCTCCCTCCCTCTCTTACTTCTCGATCTCCCTCGTCGGTGAGGCCGGCCCTTCCTCCCTCTCTCTCTCTCCCTTACTGGTTACAGTGGCAAGGCCAAACCTCTTCCTTCCTCTCTCCCTCTTCCTTTCTCTCTCCCTCTTCCTTTCTTAGTTTTGGATCCCCCAAATTGAGTCTGAATCTAGTACTTCAAGTATGAACCCATTGAATATTTGGGTTTGGGTCTGGTACCAATAATTAAAATCAAGTTTAGATCTAAATATTTAGATTCTGATCCAAATTTGATTCATTGATAGGTCTAGTCTAATAATTAATAAATAATATTATAAAATTAAAATAAAAATTATACCTGTGACTATAGAGAGGGAGTCGCACCAAAAGTTCTGAGGGTTGCCAGCGATGACGCTAGAGGAAGATGACAGCACTGGAGGTAACCTACGAAATAAGAGCAAGATAGAGAGATAGAGAGAGAAGAGAGAGAAAGAAAAAGAGGAAAGAGAGAAAGGAGAGAGAGAGAGGGGAGAGGAAGTCCAAAGAGAGCCATGATGGGAGGCCAGGAGAGGGGAGGGCGGGCCAGGGATGGGGAGGGCAGGGGGCGGTGGCGGTCGGGGATGGGAGGGCTGGGGTGGTGGCAGTCGGGATGGGAAGGGCAAGAGGCGATGATCGAGGAAGGCAAGGGGGGCGGTCAGGAATGGGGAGGGCAGGGGGCGGTGGCAGTCGGGGATGGGAAGGCAGCACGGGGGGTGGGACGGGCAGGGGGTTGGATGGGCGGGGGCTGGGTGAAGACCACTAGGGAGGGGCCAGCATGGGGGGGGACGAGCGAGAGGGGGGGTGGCATGGTGCGAGTAGGGGGCAGCGACTGCCAGGGATGGGGAGGTGAAGGGGGAGGAGGGGGGCACTAAGAGGTGGGGTCAATCGAGGGGGAAGGAGGGACGGCATCGACCAAGGGAGAAGGACCTGGGTGGAGTCTCACCGACGATGGAGAGGAGGGGGGCGAGAGAACGCGCATGAAAGAAAAAAAAATTTAGAGATTTTTAACCTAATCTATGGCAGCAATTTTCAAACCACTGTCATAGATTTATGGAAGCGGTTATTAAAAACTATTGTAATAGATCTATGGCAGTGATTTTCTAACCGCTACCGTAGGTTGGAAATAAATTTTTTTATTATTTTTTCTAAATATTATATAATTTTAAAATTTAATGCTCATCTTCATCATTCATTATCTAAATAATTATTATTAGAGTGTCACAAAAGATCACCTCGATCCAATGGCCCTAGCTTCATCGATCAAAAAAATTTGATTTCGATGATCACGAATGATGATGTGATGATCTAATAGATGGAGACCTTCGATCGATCCAAAATAAAGTCCTGAACTTTTGAATCTATGATTTGAGCTAAGGATTCGGCTTCCACCCACTTTGCGAAGTAGTCGATTGCTACTAACAGGAACTTGCGCTGACCCGAGACTCGGAGAAATGGGCCCAGGATGTCCAATCTATTAGGGGATATCAACTCACTCTGATATCGATTGTTATGAAGTCTGACCAGGACACTACAACCTTAAGATCTTATTGATACCATTTGTATTACAGTCGATCACTTATGGATACCATAAGAGAAAGAAAGAAGAATATAAGATAAGATAGTAAACAATCAAATATATGTGGATTAGACCAAGATCTATCTATACGAGGCGTGCAAACTTCATTATGAGAGAAAAAAATCAAACAATATAATAGAAATTTATCACTCAACCCTTATATAAGAATCTCTTAATAAGAAGTCTCAAAATCCTTATAAAAGCTCTCTGAAATCTCTCAAAAAGCCTCTCAGCACCTTTGGAACATCACTAGCTTTCCAATGCAATAAATAATTCATCAATTAGAGTTATATAGATTCTATAAACTTAAAAATAGTATTTCAGTAGAAAATCTAATTTTGATCATACTCAAGATCACATCTGGACCGTTCGATCATGATCGACTCCCTCTTAGGTCATCAAATCATGCAAAGCAATCCTGATCAAGCTCTGATTAATTTTTAGCCATTCAATCATGACTGGCTCCTTCTTGAGCCATCAGATCACGATCGATCCATGAAACAGTGCCATGGATCGTGCAAAATGCAAAGGAAAATGGTTGGGTGTCCCAAATGGGCGCCCATAAGCCAGCGATCCATGGTGGACCGCGCTCCACCGCATGGGCTGGGCGCCCGCATGTCCTACTCCCGTACGGCCCATGCGCACCCCCCCACGCACGCTCGCACGCCTGGCTGGCCCACGACCAACATGCTACTGATTTTGGGTTGTGCCGCCTATGGGCCCCTCTGATGGGCCCGAGGGCCGACTATTCCGCTCTAACTTTTCATGCGTATCTTCTCCATCTAGACTCTGTTTGGACTATTCTTGGGCTCGTTGGACTCTGTTCATTATCCTAGACCTCGTTCTAGGCTTATTATAGACCGAATCTTAATATATTTTTTTCAACAATCTCTATCTCAACTCGATATTCGACCTTCACCTATTTTTGAGAGCCTATGATCCTTCTCGCCCCATGCCTTAGGGCATGCCTGCTATCTCATGGATGGAAAAATATGGGAGTCGAGCCAGGCCACTTGATTCCATCTTCATCATGGGCTGTGTCCACTCTGATCAAAGATCTGCTCGAAAAAGTCTCCTACGATAATAGAAACTTCACTCTACGACGTCGCCTCTCATCCTCTCGAGTCTTCCATCTCGTGCTTGATCCACCTTCACCTGGAGCTCCACCTCGCACTGGACTCTCTGTCAGATAGTAATATCTTATCTTCATTTTCTTTTCCTCCAATATAATCCTATCGCCATGCATGATCTTCAGAATTTCATCACCAGCTACCTACCTATAGCCGTTTAAATTCAGTCTACTCAGTGAGATAAGATTCCACCTAAAATTGGATATATATCGAACCTCTTCCAATCTCCTCACTACACCATCATGTGTCCTCCAGCTGACTGTCTTGATGCTTTTGATCATACAGCTCGATCCATCTAGCAGATAAATAGTGCTTTCACTGCTCTTTAGAAAGTCAAACTGCTCCTCTCTGCAATAAACATGATATGTGCATGCAAAATCTAAAATTTACTACTAAAAAGAAGTAGATACCTCATCAGATATCTTCAAAACATTATTTTCTGACTTGCTATTGGCCATCGCTATAGTAGCCCTCGTTTGATTTTTGAGTTATGGGTAATCTCTGACACGATGCTCCAACTCATCACATTGGTAGATCTGATCTTGCTAGGATTCCTCATCTTGAATCTACGTGATCCTCCTCGCGATCCTTTGCTACTTCATCTGCCACCTACTTCTTCAAAAACTATCAAAGCTGAGCTACCGCCATCTGAGCTCGAAGCTGAGTTCTTCCTCCTGAGAATCTTGTTCTAGAAAATCACCGCAGTGATCTCATCCATCTTGATGGTGCTCTTCCCCACTAAAAGAGTAGTCACCAAGGACACATACGAAGGAGAAAGTGATGCTAGCAAAACTAATGCCCGGGTCTTCTCCTCAACCTTCTCACCTACACTGAGAAGATTGATGAGAATCTTCTGAAAGTGGCTGAGATGCTTCTGCATGCTCTATCCTTCGGCCATCCACAGTTGGTAGAACTACTTTCAAAGGAAGAGGGTGTTGGTGAGGGACTTCATCATGTATAACTTCGATCCTCGAGCTTTGACCACAGCACCATCAAGAAAGTCTCATCATGTACATGGATTACCACCTCATTCACCAGGTATATGCAGATGGCACTCACCATCTGCATTTGTAGCTGCTCTTAGATCCTCTCCTTAATGGTGTTTGACTTCTTTTTATTTAAGAAAGTATCGATCAAATTATGTTGGATAAGCACGTCCTTCACCCTCGCTTGCCATAAGAAGAAATTGCTTTTTCTATTGAACCGATTAATCTCCACCTTGATTATGCTTGTCTTCTCCATCTTCTTTGATCTTGATCAATACCATCACAATCTGGGTAACCACATGTGCTGGTATCATCTAGCTCTGATATCAATTATTAAAAAATATCAACTCACTCAAATATCAATTATTATGGAGTCTAGCCAAGACACCACAACCTCAAGATCTTATCAATATTGTTTGCATTGCACTCGATCACATATGGATACCATAAGAGAAAGAAAGAAGAATACAAGATAAGAGAGCAAACAGTCAAGTATACATGAATTAGACCAAGGTTTACCTCCATGGAATGTGCAAACTTCACTATGAGAGAAAGAAAATCAAACAATACGAGAGAAACTTACCACTCAATCTTTGTACAAGTATCTCTTAATAAGAAGTCCTAAAACTCTTATAAAAGCTTTATAAAATCTCTCAAGAAACCTTTCAGTACCTCTCAAATATTACGAGCTTTCCAACGTAATAAACGATTCATCAATTGGAGTTATATAGATTTCAGAAATTCAAAAATAGTATTTCAATAGAAAATCCAATTCTGATCACACTCGAGATCACATCTGGATCGTCTGATCATGACTGTTTCTCTCTTAGGCCATCAGATCATGCACAGCAATCCTGATCAGGCTCTAATTAAGTTTCAATCATTCGATCACGATCGGCTCCTTCCTAAGCTATTGGATCGTGATCGATCCATTGAATAGTGCCGTGGACCATGAAAATGCAAAGGAAAATGGTCGGGTGGCCCATGCGGGCACCCATGAGCCAGCAGTCCATGGTGGACCATGCTCCACTATGTGGGATGGGGCTCGTGACCTACTCTCGCATGGCTTATGCATGCCCCTGGCACACTAGCACACTTGGCCAGCCCAGCACGTGCTACCGCATGTTGTCGACCTCGATCGCACCGCCATCGACCGACACTACCTATGGGCCCCTCCAATTGGCTCGAGGGCTGGCTATCTCGCTCTGACTTTTTTTGCACATATCTTCTCCATCTAGGCTTCGTTTGGACTGTTCTTAGGCTCATTGGACTCCGTTCATCATCTTGGATCTCATTTGGGCTTATTATGGACCAAATCTTAAGGCATTTTTTTCAACATAATTCTCATTGGATGAATGGCCATGGGGCTTCAATAGGAGTCAAGAGTGCTATAAGTTGACGTTGAATTTGTTCGTTGTGTTAACATTGCTCGCATCTTCTAATGAAATCTTGTGCATCCTATTGCATGGTTGGCCAGTAATATCCTTACCGATGGATCTTATAAGATAATGACCAATCCCTTAAGTGATTTTCATAGATTCCTTCATGGACCTCTCATAAGATATAATCAGCCTCAAATAGATGCAGGCATCTTAGGAGTGGCAAAGTGAAGGACCGCCTGTATAAGTTATTATCGAGCAGCACATATCTAGCGGCTTGATTTCTAACCTTCCGAGCTTTTCCTCGATCAGGCGATAGTTCTCTTGACCTTAAGTATTTTAAGATAGAGTCCATCTAGCTAGGTTCTTTATTAATTTATTGAACAATGACAGACTCCTCTAAGCTCGAAGTTCTCAGAACCTCAAAGTAGGTCTCCTTGCTCAGGTTGACGGGCAGCAAGGATGCCAACTTTGATAAAGCATCAACACTGACATTTTGTGCCCTAGGAATCTATTGAATCTTTTACCTTTTGAAGGTATATTTTTATTTTTTCTTCTTGAACCTCGTATTCTTCTTTGATTTGCCCAACCACTAGTTGAGAATCGTTGAGTACCTCCAAGCATTGGCCCCAATTTCTCGAGCAATCTTCAATCCGACAATTAAGGCTTTGTACTCCACTTCATTACTGGTGGTTGAAAACTCGAAGTGCAAAGCGTATGCCACCACATCTCCTTTTGGACTGGATAGAATAATACCAGCTCCTGACCTTGATGAATTTGATGAGCCATCGACGTGTAGGGTCCATGTTTCTTCTAGATCTAACCCTGAGCTTTTGCCACTTTTTAAACTTGTAGGGTCTTTCAATCTATCTTCTAAATTTCTTTCTGGAGCTTCCGCATCCGACATAGTACATTTGAGGATGAAGTCAGCTAGGATATGAGCTTTGATACAAGGCCTCTGCTGATAGCGTATATCTAATTCTAAGAGCTCCAATGCCCATTTCGCGATCTGGTCTAAAGTGTTTGGCCAATGTAGGACCTTCCTCAATGGCTAATCTATGAGCAACACCACAGTATGGGCCTAAAAATAAAGCCAAAGTTTTCTTGCAGTAATGACCAATGCAAAAATAAATTTTTTTCATCTTGGCATATCTAGTCTCTGCATCATAGAAGACCTTACTGACATAATATATGGGCTTTTGAAGTCATCTTTCTTTTCAGACAAGGACTGGACTGATTGCCACTAGTGAAATGGCTAGATAGAGGAGGAGCTCTTCACCCCATAGTGGCTTAGTGAGCAGAGATGAAGAACTGAGATATTTTTTCAGTTTTTCAAAAGCACTTTGGCACTCCAGGATCCATTGGAAATTCATTGGTTGCTTGAGGGTCTGAAAAAATGGGAGACATCTTTCAGCCGACCTAAAAACAAAATGAATAAGAGAGATAATTTTACCAGTTAAATACTATACCTCTTTAATTATTTTTGATGGTGACATTTTTAGAATTTTTTTGATCTTCTCGAGGTTCACCTCGATGCCTCTACGGGAGATCATAAAGCCAAGAAACTTTTCAATAGGCACTCTGAAGGCACACTTCATAGGGTTTAACTTCATTTGATATTGGCAAAGCATGTCGAAGGTTTCTCAAAGGTCTTTAACATGGTCAGGTATTGTTCAACTTTTAACTAGAATGTCATCAATGTATGCCTCCATATTTTTGCTGATTTGATCTTTGAAGATTTTGTTGACCAACCTTTGGTATGTAGCTCCTGCATTTCTTAATTCGAAGGGCACATCCTATAGCAGAAAAGCCCCTGATCAGCTATTAAAGCTATTTTCTCCTCATCTTTAGGAGCCATTCGGATTTGATTATAATCAAAAAATGCATCCATGAAGTTGAGGAGCTCATGCCCCTAAGTAGCATCAATCAGTTGGTCAATCTAAGGCAGTGGGTAGCTATACTTTGGGCATGCTTCATTCAGGTCAATGAAGTTGATACACATGCGCCATTTCTCATTTGCCTTCTTCACCAGAATGATGTTCGCCAACCATTTTGGGTACATCACTTTTTTGATGAAGTCGGCCTTGATCAACTTGTCCAACTCCTCAGCAATAGCTTTCTAGCGCTCTGGGGCAAAGCATCACTTTTTTTGCTTAATTGGATGGCAAGTAGGATCTATCCTTAGATAGTGGGCCATTACCTTCGGATCGATTCTAGGCATGTCAGTAGCCGACTGATGAAAAGGTCAACATTGGCCTGCAAAAGAGCGATCAACTGATTTTTCATTATTTGGTCGAGATAGAAACCATTTTTTATGATTTGATGGGGGTTCTCCTTCCTCGACGGGATCTCCTGGAGCTCATTAAATGGTTGGGCTCGATTTTTTGAAAAATCATCTCAAGCATCTAGCCTTATTTGGAGTTTAGGCTGGAGTTTCACTTGGTCTTCTGTTTGGAGTTTGGCGGCAAAATACTATCTTGCCACAGTCTGGTTGCCTCGAATCTTCCCCACTCCCTAGATTGTTGGAAACTTGACCATGAGGTGGTAACTGGATACAATAGCTCTGAACTTCCATAAACTTGATCTTCGGAGGATAACATTGTAGGCCGAAGGAAGCTTCACAATAAGAAAATCCACCTATATTATTATTTGCTGAGGCGGGATGCCTATTGCGATAGGTAGCTTGATCATTTCTTTCAGAGTTATGGAGCTTTCGGAGAATCCCTGGATCGGCGTATTGGATTTACTTAATCGATCAGGAGAGAATCCTATGAGGAAAAAAGCAAAAAAGTATAAAATATCAACTAAGCTTCCATTATCAATAAGTATACGGTATATATTATAATCAAAAATATTTAAAGAAACTACCACTGCATCATTATGTGGCTGGTGTACACCCTCCGCATCTTGCTCAATGAAAGTTATCGCTTCTCCCAGCCTGTCCTCGCGCCTTGGCCTTTTTGCATCCATTGCTTTAGATGACCCCCCAGTGATCATGTGGATCTCATCATGGAGAAGTCGTTCATTAGCCACTGCTGGCTCTCTTGCTTCCTACACAGGCATCGACATTGGGTACTGAGGCTGATGAAGCAGTTGTCGAGCTTTTGGAGGAGGTCGTCATGGAGGGGTTCTTCCCTAGACAAAGCATTCCAGTCTTTCCTCCAGAATGAGCTTCTCGATGGCATCGTGGAGGAGGCAGCAATTTTTCATATCGTGACCATGGTCACAATGATAAAAATAGAACTTCTTCGGATCACGGCACTTTGGATTCGTTCGCATCTTTGGCGGTTGGGGGAGCTGGTCCTGAATCTACATTAAGACCTCTTCGGGTAGTATTTAGAGACATATAATTATGGAAACACCTCGATGGAGACCACTATCGATCTCTCCTTTAGGGGCTTGGAGATCGGTGGTTCCGAAAAGAACCTCTGCCTTTCTGCTTTCTAGGCAGAGAGCGAGAGTGCTGTCGATAAGCCTCCTTCTTCGATGGGAGGCGCTCCTTGTTTGACCCTACCAAGGCAGCATTGGCAGGGGTATCTTCAACCAAAGCTTCTTCAATGTTGGTATGCTTTTTTGCCCACTCTAGTATACCAGTATAATCTTGATGAAAAGATTTTATTAACAATCTTTTCAGGTCATTCTTCTGCAATCCATCCATAAAGGCGATCATCACGATCGACTGATCTAGGTCGCAAACTTCCAGGGTCACCGCATTAAAGTGACTCACATAATCGTGGATCGACTCACCATCCCTCTGATGGATGGTGTTTAGGTAGTTAGACCACTTCTATTGCTTGTGGCTGCTAATAAAGTGTGCAGCCAAGGACTGGCTCAACTCTTCAGAAAAAATGGATTGAGTTCGATTTCAAACTAAAGTACCATTATCGGGCCGCTCCCTTGAGAGTGGCAGGGAATGCTCGACAGAGAATGGCATCCGATGCTTCTTAAAAAAGCAACGCTGCCTTAAAGATCTCAACATGGTTGACGGGGTCGGAGGTCCCATCATAAGTCTCAATCTAAGGTAGCTTAAATTTTGGCAGTCGTAATTCTTTTAAAATATTCTCATCGAAGGGAGGCTCACCGTTGAGCCCATCAAGAAGATGCTTTATTTAGGGCTTCAAGTTTCTTATCGAATTCTTAAAGCTTATTTTCAATGATTAGATCTCAGGCGGTATAGGCCTTGGATTGTTGAGGAGAGCAGTGGCCAAGAGTCGAATCATGCCCGGATTGTGGGCTAGGAGATCGTTGATAAGTCTGCCTCTTCTTGGGACTTTATGGAGGTGTCCGAGGAGGTTCGGCTTGTTGCTGCAAATGGAAGATCGACGGTTGAAGTGGCGCCATGGCTAGGGGCATGGATGGAACCATCGAAGGATGTATTGGTTGCACCATAGAGGAAGGTGTAGGGGTAGCTTGGCTCGACTATGGTGCCATTGAAGGAGGTGCGACTATAGTTTGGTCCACCTGGATGGCGGTCGTCTGGGTGTGGACCTGCTGGAGCAGGTTAAACTAGTCCATTGTAATATGGACCAGTTGGGCTGGTGGAGAAGCATTCGCCACCAAGGGCTGAGCATGTTCCTCAACCCAAAACTCCACCTACTGAGAGGTAGCAGCTTTTGCGACGTCGTTGAGTCACAACGAGACCTTTTTAGGTGCCATTTTCAAGAGATCGTCTCTTCCTCTATCTATTATTGCTAAGAATTGTGTGCTTCAAGAGCGGAGCAGTCGGTCTTGCACAAAAATGCTGGAGTAACGTACAAAATAAAATCCAAGCTAGAGGATTTGACTCCAGCAAAAATCCTCCGACGCTCAAGTTAGCAGAGAACAATGGAGCAATAACGAGTTCTCTGAGAGAAATTTCTTATGCTTACCTGGATCCTCAGAATTTATGGTATTTATAAGGAAGTTTTAGATAGTTACGCTATTCCGCAAACTCTTGGGCCGTTGATGCCATCGTGACGAGATTAGGGGCATTTTTTTCTAATGGAAGAGCATTATCGATGGAATTGGGATGCCTTATCTATTTTTGATAGTCGAGGTTGAGTAGAAAATAGCTAGCTCATGGTTGAATCATAGCTATGTTGCTATTAACCTACAAGATGAGTCAATGAGAATGTAGATGAACTGCCTATCTAAGGTGATCTATAAGTTACAAATGCTATCCGAGCTATTTCTGGATAAAATGGTTCGATCTCCTTCCGAAGATCGACTATCAGCTCGGAGGATGTTATGATAATTTTTTTGCTCTTAAAATATTGATGAGTACCAACTGAGCCAAGGCATTTCGGATATTGATCGAACGATCTGAGGCATTTACATTACCACTATAATAGAACCTATACTTTCTCTGTACTAATCAAGTTAGGTCGCATAAAATAGATGGTATGGATCATATTAGGTTGGATGGGTAAGTCAGTCTAGCCGCTTCAGAGTAGATTGGATAAGATAAAAAAAATCATAGTGCAAATTTTTAAGATAATTATAATTTAGAAAAGAAGAATTGAGAATAAGATTATATTAGAACAAATTCAGGATGGAATGTACCTAGCATCTACTTCTTGTATTTCATTTAGAACTCATATTCGTTGTGGATTTTCAATCAAATTCGATAAAATCTAGCTCATTTTGATTGAATCGAATATCTAATAGGTCATCTATAACTGCCATTTCTATTTATGTCCATGTAATCTCCAGCTTTACACATTCTACGAAATTTACTAAGAAAAACAAGAAACACATGAAAAAGGCCAATGTGGTCCATGTCGGTATGACCATGATCGAATCAGCCCAGCCGCTTTCGATTTGAAGCCCCTCGTCGAAAACCTACGATCAGAATCCCTCCATAGGTTGACATCACTCTCCGAACAATGAAAAAATAAAATAAAAGAAAATAAAAGAAACAAAAATAGTCAATAAAAGGATCCCGCTACGTAAGCAAAATATTTAATTTTAAGGTTTTTGATAAAATTGCTATAACTTGATCATTTTTTATCCGATTTGAGCAATTTTTGAATTGTTGGACTTATGATGGTTTGAGAAACATTATAGTTAAATTTTTATATAAAATAAAATATTTAAATTTAAATTATTTAATTAATAATTTTATTCGCTATTACACTATTCAAGTGTGTTTTTGCATAGCCCCAAAGGACCCAGAGCACTCTATGGATTTTGGATAGTTGAGTCACTGAAAGCTAATGGTTTTCTCTTATTATAATTTAGGAATTACATAAAAGTATATCTATTATAGTAAACCCAAAGGTGACTGTAATTTGATACAAAATTAATAGTAAAAGATTGACTAACTTGAATTGCATAAAAATGAAAAGTTCTATACCTAAAGATAAAAATAATCTCAAATTTTTGTAATCATAGTTAGTTAAACCACTGAGTTAGTTAAACCATTGAAAGTACAACTAATATGATGGATCATAGTTTAAATATGTATTATGTGTACATGCCATAATTATTGTTCTTGCTTACATATTTTATATTATTATTGGTTATAATTTATATGATGCATATTTTAGCATTATTTATTATATTTAAATTTATGATTAAATTAATTATGATATTTATTATATGCTATGAGCCTATGATTCTTATCCAAAGGTATTTTATAGTTGTATAATAAGTATTATTAGTAGAATTATATTATAGAATCTGCATCATGTTGGTCATTGTAAGTATATTTTATTATTTACAGTCATGACCTCTGCTTCACTCTTATTACATCCATCTATTATTCTCATTCTGAATGGATTAAATTATTTTGATTGGCATGAGCAGCTTCTCATTGTCTTAGGATACCCAGATTTAGATTTGGTTCTTCATAAGCCTTAGCCAGATCCACTTACCCCCACTAGTTCTCTGAATATAAGGAATTATGTGAAAAGTGGGAGTGTTCTAATAAGTTCTCCCTTGATTATTAAAAGTTTCATAGTGAGAGATATTAGGAGATCTATTTTGGATAACGAATTGGCTACTAAATATCTTTCCTCTATAGAGTAACAATTTACTAGATCAAGTAAAGCCTGGTACTCTAATGAACAAGTTGACATCTATGAAATATGATGGATTTTCTAAAGTGCGAAAGCACGTTATGAAAATACGTGATATAGCTAAAAAATTAAATGATTTGGGCATGATAGTATTTAAAAATTTTTTGGTGCAGTTTGTTCTTAATTTTCTTCCATCCTAGTTTACCCAATTTAAGATTTACTACAATACATACAAGAAATCATGGACAATGAATGAACTCATCTTCCAATATGTGCAAGAGAAAGAGAGATTGAAATAGGAAAGGGTCCTAGTTGTTTATCTAGTTTTATAGGAGCGTCCTAAGAAAAAGAAGACGCAGAAAGAAAATAAAGGATCCAGCAATCCATCAACAAAAGTTTTTTATAAATTAAAATATTTTTCTGCAAGAAGGGATATTAAGAAGGATTGTGAGAAAAGAAGAAAATAGTTCGAAAAGAAGAATATTCTCATATCACTTGTTTGTTTCGAAATCTATTTCATTAATATTCCTTCTAATACTTGGTGGATTGATTCGGGTGCTGCAGTTCATATTTTTAATTTAATGCAGAAATTTCTTTCAAGTTGAAAATCAAATAATAGAGAGTATTGGATCTTTATGAAAAATCAGATGAAGTCTAAAGTCATTACAATTGAAACCTACCGACTTATTACAGACATCGGATTTCAATTAGATCTACATGACATCTTTTATGTTCCTTCAGTATCTAGAAATTTAATTTTTTTATCAAAACTTGATTTAAAAGTTTTTTCTTTTACTTTTACAAATTTAAGTTTTAAATTAATAAAAAAATTTATTTTTATTGGTACTGAAATATTGTATAATGGATTATATAAATTAAATTTGGATTCTTCTTTTGAGCAATCTTTGCTTGTTTTAAATGTCAATGTCAGAATAAAATGTGATATTGTAAATGAGAGTTCTTCAATGCTGTGGCATAGGTGATTAGATCACATATCAAAAGAAAGAATGACTAGATTGATTAAAAAAGGTATTTTATGAAATCTAGATTTTAGTGATTTTGGTATGTGCATTGATTGCATTAAAAAAAATAAATTAAAAGTCATAAAAAGAATGCCACTAGAAGTCGAAGACTCTTAGAATTGATACATACTGATATTTATAGCTATTTTATACCTTATTTTGGAGGAAAAAAGTATTTTATTAACTTTATTGATGATTTATCACGTTATGGTTATATTTTCCTGTTACATGAAAAGTCTGAAACTTTGGAAGTCTTTAAGGTATACAAAGTTAAAGTAGAAAATTAATTAGACAGAAAAATTAAAATTATGAGATCTGATAGGGATGGTAAATACTACGGTAGATATGATGAATCTAGCCATAATTCTGGATCTTTTGCCAAATTCTTTGAACAACATGGCATTGTAACACAATATACTATGTCAGAAAATCTCTAACAAAATGGTGTGGCTGAAAGACGTAATCGCATCTTGATGGACATGATGAGGAGTATGGTTAGTAAATTCTTATTATCCTTGAATTTATGGGGAGAAGCCTTAAAAATTGCTATGTATATCCTAAATCGGGTACCTAGTAAGGCCGTTCCTAAAACTTCTTTTGAGTTATGGACGGATAGAAAATCAAGTTTAGGATATTTACATATTTGGGATTATTTTTTGAGTTATGGACGGATAGGAAACTAAGTTTAGGATATTTACATATTTGGGGTTGTTCTACAGAGGCTCGATTATATAATCCATAAGAAAAAAATTGAATCCTAAAACTATTAGTTGTTATTTTATAGGATATCTAAAAAGGTCAAAGGATTTTAGATTTTATTGTCTATCACACACCATTAGAATTATTGAAACCAGAACTATTAGGTTAATTAAGGATGCTGAAAATAGTGAAAGTGGTACATCACATAATACGGTATTACAGAAAATAAGAAAATCTCTTCCTCTTACAGTAACATCTAGAGATATTCCACTTGAGGCTGCTCAATCTAAAATTATGAAACATCAATAGATGATTGATACATCACTTCCTGAACAGACTATCAATGCACCTAATTTAATTAAAAATAATTACAATAATGATATTAAATCTAAAATATTATGGAGGTCTACTAGAATTAGAAGATTGACTATTTCAGATAATTATATTATATACTTACAAGAATATGATTATAATATTGGAATAAAGAATGATCCAATTTTATTTAAAGATGTCATAGAAAATGATGATTCTAAATTTTGGTTAGATGCCATGAAAGATGAGATGGAATTCATGAATAAGAATCAAGTCTGAAAACTTATCGAATTATTGAAAGAATTTAAGTCTATAGGTTGTAAATGGATTTTTAAGACCAAACGAGATTCTAAAGATAATATCAAGAGATATAAAGATAGACTTATAGCAAAGGGATTCACTCAAAAGAAAGACATTGATTATCATGAAATATTTTCTCCTATTTTTGAAAAAGATTCATTTAGAATCATTATGGCATTAGTAGCTTATTTTGATTTAGAGCTACATCAAATGGATGTCAAGACTGTATTTTTAAATGAAGATTTAAAGGAAGAAGTGTATATGAAATAGCCTGAAAGATTTTTAGTGCAAGAAAATAAAAGAATGGTATGTAAATTAAAAAAAATCTATATATGATCTTAAACAAGCTTCCAGGTAATGATACTTAAAGTTTAATCATATCATCATTTGTTTTTAATTTAAAGAAAATATTGCTAATCAATGTATATATCTGAAGGTGAATGAAAGTAAGTTTATATTTTTGATACAATATGTAGATGATATCTTACTAGCCAGCAATGATTTGGATCTCTTGCATAAAACTAAAAGTTTTCTTTTCAAACATTTTGACATAAAAGATATGAAAGACACTTCTTATGTTCTTGATATAGAAATCCATCGTGATAGAAATAAAAGTTACTTGGTTTATCTTAGAAAAATTATATTACTAAGATCTTAGTAAGGTTTGAAATGTTAAGCTGCCCATCAAGTGAAGTGCCAATCATTAAAGATGATAAATTCAGTAAATTTCAGTATCCCAAGAACGAGATTAAGGGAAATCAGATGAAGGATATATCCTATGCATCTATAGTGGATAGTTTGATATATACTCAAGTATGTACTCGTCCTAATATTAGTTTTGCTATGGGAATGCTTGGTAGATATCAGAATGATTAAGGTATGGACCACTGAAAAGCTGTCAAGAAGGTGATGCAATATCTTTAGGAAACTAAAGACTACATGCTTACTTATAGAATGACTGATCAATTGGAGGTGATCGATTATTCAGATACAGATTATGCTGGTTGTCTCGATAGCAGGAAGTCCACATCAGGTTATATCAGGTTACATCTTTCTATTAGCTGATGGAGCAATCTCATGGAGGAGCGCAAAACAGCGCATTATTGCCTGCTCTACTATGGAAGCTGAATATATAAGCTGCTATGAGGTTTCCTCACATGCTCTATGATTAAAAAAATTCATCTCAAGGTTCGAAGTTATGGATTCTATTTTCAAGCCACTGAGAATTTATTATGACAATTCTGCTGTAGTTTTTTTTCTAACAGTAGCAAAATGACCAATACAAATAAGCATATTAATGTTAAATATCTTACTGTAAATGAGAGGATTAGTAGTCATCGGGTGTCTATTGATTTTATTGGTACTGTTTGGATGATAGCCGATCCTTTTGATGAAAGGTTTAGTATCCAAAATTTTTAAAGAGCATGTAAAAGTAATGGACATTTGTCATTGGAATATTTAATTCATAATAGATACTTATTATGAGATCTCTTAATGATTTGATGACTGCTATTACTTCTATTTAATTATTGTTTGTATACATTGTGGTTGACTTTTGTCAAAATTAAAGTAAACATAAGTATCATTTATATGACATAACGGTGGGACCATTATCATAGGCATTATGATTTTTAATAGCCTATGTATTCCAGCATATAAGACTGGGTTAAGTAAGAATTATTGATGTCATGATACATAGAAGGAAGTATGTCAATTGAAATATATAATCATCATGATTTGCATCAATGTTTTTTATTTAATCAAAGTATAAAGGATCTTTCAAGGAATAGATAATTGGATAAACTTTTATAAATAAGTGCGCACTCATCGAGTCAATTTCAAAATTCTGATTCAGAATTGTTATTTTAAAAAATTTTAAAAAATAATGTATGTTTTTGAAATATTTTGGCAAAATCAAAGAGTTAATTTTGAATGATAATATAGGCTAAGTATGAGAATATTGGATTTAACTCCATAATATGGTCTAATTGTTACTTAGTCAGGTTTAACTCATTGGGTCAAGTCCTGAATTAATTATGGTGAGATCAATTAATTAAAGAGTTCTATTCCTGATAAGACTTAGATTGGAATTCCTACTCTAGTCAGGATTAAGTCTTTTGATTGGATAAGATAAGTGCAGGTATAAATAGAGGTGGTCTGATCCCTTTTCTCAAACTCTCAGAAGAATGTGACGATTTTCATCAATCGTCTGCATAAAGATGGAGGATGAGGAGAGAGAAGATCAGCTATCTACGGAAGATGGATCTGACACTCTGCGGGCTATGTGATCATCGTATAGGTGAGATGATGGTGCAAGGTATGTTTTATTTTGATTTTACATGAATATTGGAGCATGATACAGGTATAAAAGTTTAAATTATCTAACATGAGGTACTAAGTTAAGTTTTATTTATTTATTTATTTTTATATAATAATATAAAATTAAATTTATTTAAACCTTTTTTCTCTTGTGGTGTTTTTAAAGGACAAAATCGTGAGTTCTTAAATGGCCAAGGCCTATCGAAGCCAAAGCGGACAATACCTCACATATATGGAAGCGGAGTTAATCCAACCATTTGAGCCATCCGACCCTCGACCTTAATAGTTTGCATTGTCTTTATTAGGAACTTAAAAAGCACCTCACATATGCGGAAGCGGAGTTAACCCAACCATCTGAGCCATCCGACCTCTTGACCGTAACAGTTTGCATTGTCTTTATCAGGAACTTAGCACAATTTTTTTTTTCCTTTTTCCGTTGGAAAAGACCATTTGGTTATGCTATTTTGGGATTTTTGGTTTCTTTTGTTTTTCAATCACAAGGCTGAGAGGTTGTATTTTGTTTTTCAGGACCCGACGTGTGATATTAGGCTCTGCCTGAAGCTACATAGGCTTTGTCGGACATAGAGCCCTTTAATTTGGGTAAGTTCTTTTTTTGTTTTATGGGAATAAATGGAATTCTTTCTGGCGTTCATCTGGATTTTAATCTTGATATGGAAAGTCTTGTCTCTCTAAGATGTTTTCTTCATTTATAAGATAAGCATGCTAGACCATGTTGGCAATTATTTTATTATTTTTTCCGTATAATTATTAATTATCATTCAAAGTCTCAGTTCATACATTATCCTCCTTTAATATGTTATTGTTGATTGAAGTTATTTTGCATATATAGATTTGAAACATGTAATGTTAGCTTTGTTTAGGTTTTCCATGGCTATTATTTTATGAGTATTTAATTTCGTTGAAATGGCTTAATGCATGGGAATCTGCCGCAGCCTTCCCCCCATGTACAGAGAGGCTGTTTCTATGTTTTAAACCTAGCTGTGGAAGTTCCACGATGGTTTTTCAAATTGTCATATTTTATAGGAAGGGTTCATTCTAGTTACTGAGAAAGAGTGAAATGTTTGAGATACGGCGTCTAGGCTTTTCTTCGGGATTTATATAGTTCCGTATACCTACAGCTGCAAATGATATATAATGGGCTGTTAACCTGATTCATTTGTCATTTAACAAGTGGGATCTGGATTTGAGAAACTCGATCTAAAGCCACAAAATATGATGCGATTATGGTCATACTTGGTTTTAGTCAGAATATATAAAGAAAACTGAAAACCAATCACATGCACCTGCTTCATTGTCTGAGAGTTCTCAAGAAACCTTGCATCACCTGCTCTGCAATCCACGATCTCACCTGCTATTCTTCTGCTGCTTGCAAGCCGCACATACTGCCATTGTCCACCTGATCTAGTCCATAACCCATTGCTTTTGTTTCTTCTCAACCTCCGTGACTCAATTGCCACTTGTGTACACCAACCTTGTTTATCCACCTTGATCCTCCAATAATGGTCGATCCATCCTTGGGCGTGAATGATGCCTGATCCGAGTTCAACACCTACTTCGAGTTCAAACATGTAGATTTGTGATGGATTTTGTCTAAGATATGAATTCCCATGCTCTTAGAATTGGACCACATGGTATTGGATGCATCATACAATCAGGACCCGCTATGACCCGCTGAATATTAATCCTAAAAGAAGGGCATATCCCAATTAAACTTAATTTCAACATAAAGTTAACTTGAAGTGAACTTGACCCACTCACCCAATTGAATGAGTCAGATCTTGGTCTAAATCTTGGATCCTGAGTCATACTTTGTCATGTCAGAGTCAGGTTCTGTTAGACCTAACTTGCCTGCTTGCAGCCCTGTGCCGATCCTCCATTGTTTTGTGTAATCTGCTACCTCTCAATCACTTCTCGATCCTGCAGCTGTTAAATATCTCTGTCCCGCAACTTCTGCAGCTTGTAAGCCATCATGCCTTACCAAGCTTCTATTACCAATCTTGCCAACCACAAGCAGCATGCATCAAAGACTGCTACTTGCTACACTTTCTGGTCCACCTCCCACATACACCATCCCATTATTATTTCATGGGGAACAAAGGTTGAGTGGATGAGCTGATGCCAGCAAAGGTTTGCTTCTGAAGATATGGAAGGGGAGAAGTTAACATAAATACACTAGACAGGATCAGAATTTCTGGTTGTGATCCTGATCCTAACTAAATCTGATTCTTTGTTCAAGTATTGCCTTCTTTATTGAGATTAGATATAGATTTTGGCATAACTTTCTACTATTTTGTGGTGGATGTGTGTTATTTCAGAAGGCTGCAAATCTTACATCTTTGGCTTTCCTCCAATTCTTCCTAATTTTTGTCATTCGAAATTCAGAGAATTATAAACATCTAAAATATTTTCTACCTGTCATAGGAATGGAGGTGCAGGTTCATGATTTCCCTTCATATCAAATAGCTGGAACTTTATTTATAATTCTTTGAATGAACTGCTGGTGCTGCCATGTAGAATCATGCTTTTAGGCATGACCAACTTATTCATACATTGGATGGCCATAGTTTTCCTAGCAATATCCCAGCTGATGCCATTCTATATGATTGTGATTGTTAATTGAATTCCGTTGGTAGCATCTTATGTAGTTACTTGAACTATCTTACATCGTTATTATTATTGTTTCAAAAGATGGCTTTTTTTGATTAATTATACCGTGATACTGTTTTTGACTTAAATTCATGTTCTTCTATATTTTTTTTTTTTTCAGGATCCGACGTTCCGTCAGTTCCTTTGTGGGAGAAGAAATTCTGCACGCATGTGGGTGCAATTCCATGGAAGAGATTCTGTGAAAACAAGAAATTTATGGGTATTTATAAGAATGTGATACGGTGGGATGATTCAGCTGCTTTAGAGGCTTTCCAGAATGCAAAAAGGCCAGGTTCTATGCAGAGTATAATGGTTTCCATTGTAACATCCCTCTGCCTGACCCAGATGTGTGTATTGATGAAGTTGACCAAGATACTTTTGTAGATCCTGATCTGGTGGCAGATTTAGGTAAAGCACCTCCAGTCCCTACTGATGTGGATAATACTGCAACTAATGGCTGGGATTCCTTCATCTTTACAGACAAACCAGTTCCGGCTTCTGGGTGGGATGATACAGAGGACTCCGTCCCGTCAAATGAGAAAACTGGTGAGCGTAGCTCTGCAAAGTGGGATCCTTATATTGAATGGATGGGGGAATGCATGGGAGACCTACCGCTTAAGTTGGGATATAAAGAATGATTCTGGCAATGCATGGGGTTGCGGTGGTGCAGTTTGGGGGGAGGGACTTGTGCGGGATAAACTATTGGTATGTGGGACTGATAATTACTGGGATAATTGGAAGAGAAATTCATGGGGAACTTGGGAGAACAGGAATAATGAGCCAAATAGAAGAAATGGAAGAAAGAGAGATGGAGATGGTCGGTTTGGTTCAAGATATGCAAAACCTAAATACCAGGTGGATGGTTATGAATCAAATAATAGCTGGACTGATTGCAGAGGAAAAAATAGGACAAACTATCCTTATCAGAACATGGTACATGCTAAGCAGCATCTGGCTATGTAGCTGTGGGGCTCCGTTGGCCAATAAATCATGTTGGATTAACTGAATCAGGTGGTGCATGGGATATGAGATCCATATTATAGTTTTTGTGTTATGGCTATAAGCATTCATTGGTTCTTTGATTTTTTTTTTTTTTTTTTTTTTGAATATAAATCTGGTTCTGTCAGCATCTACATCAAGAGCTTGATAAATCTAAAGCAAATAACGGTCCATATTATGACATATGGTCAGGCAGGGACTTTCACAGACGGTATCAAATTATAGTGTTACCTACTTTGTGTATTCAGTTTTTCTCAATGGAACTTGTGAATGTTCTCTGTGTTGCTTATTGTTGAAAAATGAATTAGCTTTTTCATGTAGCTTGTGACGAGCTATTTTTGGAGATCTTGGTTCTGTTGATAATGTTCATTAGCAAAACTGTGATTATATTTTGAACTTGATCATTGTTCATAGAACATCTCATCTTTCGTGCAAACATGGAGTTACCTGACTGCATGTTGGATATCTATTTGTATTGAATGCTATGTGTTCCAAGTGTGCTTAATTTTATATCGTGTATGTGCTTATGGCTGTTTTTATTATCTTCCACATGTTCCAAGAAAAGCAATTGCAGTGATTTTGGACCTTCGGTTTTATTTTTTTCTGGTTGTATCGTATACTTCTATTTTATTCTCTTCTGGTGCCATATTCTTTCCTTTATCGTGGTTACTGTCTGGTCCATATCTATCTAAGTTTTCAGCGTGTTTAAATTATAAATGTGATGCATAAATTACAGAAAAGTTTTCTTCTCAGCTAGATGGATAACTTTGGAACTTGTTAGGTAATCGGTGCATCTTGTTTGTTTGCAGCTCTGGACCGTGTTGTTGCATTGCATGTGTATATATACTCAAAGACCATCAAGAAGATGATGCATATGTAGAGTCAGGTTTCAATAGATTGGTAAGAAATTTCAAAGAAAAACCATAAAACGTCATTCAATAACTAAGCAAAACCATGCCAAGGTGATATTGCCGAGGTTCAAGAACCTTTGTATAACGTATGTTGACCGTATACAGAGCAGGAGCTTAGCCTTAGGAGGTCTTGTTGGCCTCTGTGATGACATAAGCAATATCTGAACTGACGCTAGAAGCCGTATAAAAATATATGCTGTGTGATCATATCAGATTGCCACGGTTTCACAAAAATGGTATTTTATCATTTGATCTATGGTTACATGTCAGTTAGTAGATCATGTGACCCATTCTTCTGAATTTATAACTTTCAACTACAACCTTAGGTAATTTTTGATGTTTCTTCAAAGCTAGCAATACTGCGAGATGCTCCCTGTTAAGTGATCATCATTCTCTTTGCATCATTCACTCTCTGTTTGGTGTTTTTTCTTCGCTCTTACCTCAGAATTAAGAAGTTGTCACGATGCAAATTAGGCTTTGGTTTCCAAGATTTGTGGCATAGCTATGAATGTAGGTAACCTAGACATTCTGATCATTCGGCATATATCTATCTATCTATCTATTTATCTCTCTCTCTCTCTCTCTCTCTCTCTCTATATATATATATATATATATATATATGTGTGTGTGTGTGTGTGTGTGTGTGTCTATGTATCTATGTATGTATGTATGTATGTATGTATATATATGTATATGCATGTATATGTATGTATGTATGTATGTATTATATATACATATACATATATATATGTATATATATGTATATACATATATATATGTATATACATATATATGTATATATATACATATACATATATATCTATACATGCATGCATGCATATACATCCATACATACATAGATATATATACATATATACATCTATATATATACATACATGTATGTACATGCATATGTATACACACACACATTCTGAATGGGCAGTGATTTCAAATTTGAATAACTAAATGAGTTGGACATGTAGAGCAGTTCTTAGTCACAGGTTACGGAATTGAATACTTTTGTAACCGGATGATGCTCCAGAGAATCTTTTCCTTGCATGATTCATGTCATGATTTGTCTGTGAGATTAATTTTAACTGAGACTCTTAGGTTCTCTTTGGCACTACTTTCTTTCCTTTCTAAAATTTTTAGAAACAAAAAATAAACATTTTATTCTTTTTTTTTCTAGTTATAAAAATGTAAACATGTTTGGTGCAATCATTTTTTTATTAAAAAAAAATATGAACATAGTGATGGTGGCGAAGGTGATGATAGTAGAGACAGAAGTAGTGGAGGTACAGATGGTGTAGGTGGCGGGGTGGCAGTCCTATGGTGAAGGTGATGATAATGATGGTGGTGGGAGTACCAGCAATGTGGCAGAGGCAACGATAATGGTGGTGGTGACTTAGTGGAGGCAATGGTGGTGGTGGCTCCATGGTGGAGGCGACAGTGATGGTGGTGGTGGTATGGTTGCAATGGTAATGGTGGTGACAGGAGTGCTAGCTATATGGAGGTGGCTGCGGTGATGGAAATGATATGGCTGCAACGGTAATGGTGGTGGTGGATGTGTTGGCAGTATGGTGGAGTTGGCGATGATGATAGCGATTGTATATTGAAGGTAGTGATGGTCGTGGGAATGGTCGTGACGGCTACAGTGGCGGCAGAAATAATGACTATAGTAGTAGTAGAGGCGAATTAATCACGATTGTAAAA
The DNA here is from genome assembly GCA_006176705.1 of Cocos nucifera. NCBI lineage: Eukaryota > Viridiplantae > Streptophyta > Magnoliopsida > Arecales > Arecaceae > Cocos > Cocos nucifera. Next base: position 1,197,445 of record QRFJ01000320.1, read on the forward strand.
AGCATGGATTTCTTATTTTTGAAAATCTTTCTTTCATTTTTTAGAAATAATGACGGTAACTTATGAAAATTAGAAAATAAAAATAACAGCACCAAACATGTTTTTTGGTCTTGGTTTTTGTTTTTATTTTTTTTAAAAAAAATAGAAAAAAGCAATAAAACAATGCCAAACAGTTCCTAGGGTTTAAATTAGGTCTAGAGTGAATTTAGATTTTACTCCTCATATCTCATTTTAGAAGTTCCGCAAGTAGCAAAAAGTTTTGCCTGATGCACTTGGTGCAAAAACCAACCAGAATTCCTATCACTTTATGATAACAGCTCAAATTAACCTATATAATTAGAAGAAAGAAAATCCATCTTCACTTTTAAGTTTTTCCTTCAGGGATTGAACTTTTAGTGAATTTTGCAATTTAATGGTTGAGCATTGTATTTTACCACCATATGAGTTACACACCATTCAAGGGTTGACAAGTAGATCACCTAGGCAAATTATGATATGTAATACAAACATGGACTTGAAAGATGAAGAACATGCATTGGTGGTAAATATACAAGTGTTGTAATCAATATATAACCACTAAATAGACTTTCTCATCTGATTGATGCTTGTCTGCTTAGCAATTGCAATGTGAAGAGGTCTCTAGTTCAATTTGGAAAGGTAAATAAATAAATAAACATTTACCCTTTTTTGTCTGTATTTCTTTTAGGGGGTGCTAGGTTGGGGGGGGGAGTAGGGGTCCGGAATCGAAATAGAAATGGATGACTCCCATTCCAATCGTTTGGTTGGAGGGAGTCTCATTCCAATTCTGATTTTGGAGTGGAATGAAAATGGCCCAATCTACCTAAAACTCGATCCTCACTCTCTCTTATGGATTCAAATTTTCATTTCAGTTCCGATTCCAATTCCGGTAATGAACCAAACACTTCATAGGACTAGGTTATTCCGATTTCGATTCCAATTCATTCCGATTCTGATTTCAATCGCGAAGCAAGCACCCTCTTAACTGATATTACCTTCTTAGAACGTCACTTAATGGAAGAAATATATGTATTTGATTCAGGTCATCCATCCTTAGTGTTCTTCTCTGATATCAATGATGGATTCTGCATTACTCTTCACACCATTGACAATTTGTGATATGCACATGTTAAAAATCAGAAAAGGGATTCTGGAATAATCTCGATCCCTCTACTTTTTAAGATATCCTTTCACATCCCTGCATGCTTTTCGTCATCAAAATGACCTATCATCCCGAACTTTCTTTGACATACCCTATGGTTACTACTTTTCCTGCTAGCTACTCTTTGAAATTATTAGTTCATGTTCATTTTTTGTTGCTTGCAGTTTTTCCATTGAGCAGGTCTGTTGTTATCCTGTACCAAGCATAGTTTGTCATGCATTTGGCTTCTTGTTGTGATTGTTGGTTTGAAGAAGTTTTTGTCATGTATTTGCTAGTCTAAAGAAGTTTCAATTGTTTTTGTTACATTAAAAAGAAAAAAAATTCTACTTATGCTTTTGTTATTACTACCATCCAGGCATTTGCAATGCACATTTAGCAAAAGTAATAGTGGTGAATATCAGAAAATAACTTAGTTATATGTTTTCTTTTTTTGAAATAAATGTATCAATGGTTAAAGTACGAACTCAAAGATGAAAAACTAAATATAGAAACAGAACAGGAGAATATAAGTTGGAATAAACTTAAGAACTTTTAAGAATAGAATAAAAGGATTTGATCAGAAAACTATTTAGTAGAAGAGTGAAAAAAACTGAATCACTCGTTAAAAACATTATTGATTGTTTAATGTCAATATTAACGACAATTTACCATACCAAAGTTTGCATGAAACAATCGGTGATCATCTGATTAAAGTATTGGTAACATGCGGTAGAGCACCATATGTTCCTACTTTTCATTGGCACTCAGTATTAGCTTACCGGATCACAAGGTACGGTTGAATGAAAACCTCTAATTACTGGATCACAACAAATGAAGTATGGTTGAAATGCCATGGATCTCTTCAATATTTATAGAGAAGAGATAATTCGAATAATTTATAAATTTGAAATAATTTCTCGGCATTATATTTCCGTATTTGAAGTTCCTTATTTTGAAAGTAAAGTAGTGCACGTAAGACCAAGAGGGCTCTGGTCAAGGATGCAGGCATCGATTTAATAAGAATAAAGACATGTCTGTTTGTACTTATCAATTGTCGGTAAGTTGAATGAAAAGATTCACACTTACTGGATCACAATAAATGAAGTACGATTCAGATGTTAGGGATCTCTTTGATATTTATTAACAAGAGATGATTCAAATAATTTCTCTAATTCTCTGTATTTGAATATTTATCTATTTGTGAATAATTGACGATATGTTTCCTTATATGAATTCATTATGTTGAAAATAAATTATCCGAGATTCCTTATCGTGAAAATAAATTTGGAATGTATAAAAAAAAAAATTATTTGGTGATTTTCTTCACCAATATTCTACTAAAATATGGCTTCTTTATTTGAGAATTTTTTTACTTGTTGATAATTATGTTTATCATAATTTACTCGATTATTCTTTATTTGAGTAATTTCTACTTACTAGTAATCATTCTTATGATTTTTTGGTAGAAATTATCTAACTATGATTAATTTTTATATGCAACCAAGTCCTAGAATTCCAACTATAGGAGGGATATTTTTCGCATTTAAGGGAGATGGTAAAATTCAAGATTGGTAAATGACGGATTGGAGATACAAGCACCATGGTGTGGTTCATGAACTTGGAGGGAAAAGGTGGAGTGTTGGCAACCAATTGTAAAAAGAAGCTCAAACTATGAAGAAAGTTATAAAGTTCCTTTTGGATTTAAAAATAAAAGGAAAAAAATTGTCATTAGCAGATCCCATTAAATATTCATTGTTTTATTTCGTTGGCTGGGTCCTGATATGTAGTTTAGGTGGTTGTTTCGGTGACAGGATATTCTTTACCTGATAAGAATTGGAGCTTGATAGAAATCATTTCAGTTGGATGCTTGTGCGGGGTATCTGAGTTTAGGTTTCTTGGTTCCTTTGGTTCTGGTCTGAATTCATAATTCATAAATTGTTCTTCGGATAATTATTATTGTTGATGGTAGTATTAAAGAATGTGAATGGTGTTTTCTTGGTTCTTATTCTCATTGTGTGAAGGCAAATGCATCGGTAGTATACCTAATTGTCAAGCATTGCGGGTGAATTGACCCCCTTTATACATTGTACATCTTGTAAATTTGGAAGAGGAAAACCCTAAGGGTCCATTCTTTTGCAGATAAAATATTTACCTGAAAATCTATATTTTTCTAGGTAAATATTTCTCAGGCAACATTTAGATAGGAAAATAATTTATCTATGTTCTTTTATGCATGAAAAAGTTGCTCCGAAATCTATTACCCGTGTTCTTTTACATTACTACTTTCCTAGGTAAGATGTTAAAATTTATTTATATTTTCCATAATACCCCTTATGCTTTTTAGATTTGGAGAAAGTGGATGAATGAATTATTGAGCATGAAATGATGGGCATATTAGAAATGAGGATGGGGCATTTAGGTATAAAATTAAATGCCTACTTTACTGGCTGATGGGAAAAAAATTAGCCACCCTCTAGATGGGTAAGATTTTTCCCCATTTCATGGGTAAATGCTACCCAAGGGAAAGTAACTTCTCCATCTTGAAAAGCATAAGAACATGGATAAGTTGGTCAATGGGTAAGTAGACCAAATTTTTCATAATATTTACCCACAAAAGAATAGGCCCTAATAGTAAGCGTACAACATTTGGAAAAATAAAACAAGTTGGTTGTTTTTAGAAGTGAATAACGTTTTTCCTCTTATGTGCACTTGGTGAATGCAAATGTGTTGCCCATACATTAGAATGACTGTTGTAATTCTTTTTATCCATGTCGAGCTGAACAGAAGGGATACCCTAAGGGGTGTTTCGTCCAGTTAGTATGACGTTTCTTTGCAGTTTACTCATTTTAGGCTTCTTTGTGCTGAAAGATGAGTAATCTCCGCCATAACATTTGCTGATAGCTTATCCAAAAATTCAGCATGTATTGCAAAATGTCACGATATATTTATGATGTTTGGGAAGGGGGCAAAAATATCTGGATGTGCTTAGAAACAAGCAATGCCAAGTGCATCGCTCACTGGTTATGCTTGGTGTGAGTCTTTTAGTTCATCAAGTCCAGTAGACTTGACGAAGTAGGGTAGAGTCATGGCCGTTCATGAATTTGTTATAATTTCCTACATATAGCTTTTCCCTTGTGTAAATTTCTGGAGGATTGCTTACAGATGTTTCTTCCATTTTTTCTTCCGGTGTTTTGTAATTCAGGTTAGGAACTTGGAAGAACAAGAGATGGCATTCATCATCTTCGGTAAAAATGTAATTGGAAGCCACATGCAACTGCTGCTCCCTTTTGATTCAGTGGTTCAAAACCATGAGCCATCTGGTAAAGATATTTGTGATAGACCTGGTGGAATCCATTCGGCTGGTTTGAGAATTATATTAACTATTGGAGAGATAAGTATTTACCATCATCATGATTTTTGTGCTAATGATTGCTGGCAACTTTAGAGGTTTTACAGGGGTCTAGGTTGGCATGGCTCTGACTTTAGGTTATCATTTGTGCTGACTTATTGGTCAGGTAAAATCTGCTTCTAATTAACCCAGGTTACACTCTCAAATTATATAAAGTTTCACTAGGATTCAGTTCCACTGGAAGAACTACTCCTGTTTGATTTGTTGAGAAGGTAAAGAAACATGGGGCCTTTTGTATTATTCTAACTTTTTGGAGGCAATCTCGCACATTGGTGAGCCTTTAGCTGCCGAAGGGCTTAATTAAATTCCAGTTGTTCAAGTTAAAGCAAGGCATCACCTTGATGCTCGGATATCAGGTGAATGTATTAGAGTTTCTCATTTCTGCACACTTCTGAAGGTTGTTAAGTATGGAAGACAGGTGGAAATATCTCATTACTCCACGAACACGTTAAGAATGTATCATGCTTAGGTGCAAGTGTTGTGATTAGATAGGTCGGATCGAAACTGCAGCTTGTGGATCAACACCATTGTCACCATCATGATTTGGGTTCAATATTTCACTGCCTTGCTTCAGTCACGGCCTTAACCAGAGAATTTGTTAGATTCATAAAACTCGTGATCTGGAAACATTTCAATGGTTGCAATTATTGCAGCTGGATATGTTAGAGACAATACTGCTCTTGTTCGAATGGTCTTTTTTTCCCTTGATCTCATGATCGGCTTACTTAAATTGACAACTTCATTCAGGACTTTCCCTTTTTTTTTTTTCTGAAGTACACATTTGTATCCTGTCGACCTTGGAAGAGATTTCATCTTTTTGACCCCCTCTTTAAGTGTTTGTCGTCGTTGAGGCTGAATCTATCTTTGCAAACAAGTCGCAGGCAACTTCAACTGTTTGTCTTTAGCCCCATCGAATTTGCGAACAGGAGAAAGCAGGGATTTGCCGACTTTAATTTTGACTTGTATCAAAAATAAGGAACGGGGTCTAAGACACGCAGGTGGTGGGTTGGCAGTTCAAGGAAGATGTGAATGCTGACGGTTAACGTGTTCAATTCGGTGGCGTCTTCTTTGTATTAATCGAGAATATGATGGGCATATATTCTATGTCAGCTACGGAAGCGTTACTGAGTTTTTGGTGAGGTTGCTGATGTTGGGTGATATGATGCATGGCAGCAAATCGGTCTGTAAATAATGAATATGAAGATAATGTTTCGTTGCTTAAGACTCTTGATGCGAGTCTTCAATTATATTCTTGTGATTCCTTAAATCCCTATCGTGATGCTGTCACAAAAGTTTTAATTTCATGAACATTTTTGAGTGCTGCTTGAATTCTCTAAACACCATGTGCTTGATGATTGATCTGGAATTGCTTGACCATAAAATGATTGACTTAAAGAAAAACAAACAGCGTAGTAATTGAATTCAAAGGGGGGAAGCAAACAAAAGAAAACCAGGAGACCAATGGTTAAACTTTCTCATTTCTTGCCTGGTGAACATTTTATAAAAGAGCCCTCATGAACGAAATAAAAGTACGCTTGGACTTTGCCACTGGCAGTATCGTCCACTTTTGCAATGGTACCTCTATCCATGTTCCTTTGATTATGGAAGGATGGCCTTGGTGAATGAAACTAGCAAGCATATAAGGACGGATCAAGTAGTTTCGTCCAGGATCTTCTATCAACTACTTGTTCTTAATGCATTGTCTTTTTCTTTTTCTGTTTCTTGGATGAAAAGGGTGGCTGAGAAGTGCCACCCTGCTTTTACTGAAGTAAATTTCAACAATTTACAACGAGATATATAAACAGAGCATGAGGAGACGGCAAATTAAAGAAGAGATAACAAGATTTCAGCAGCAGGCTAATCCGGAAAACACCAAGACGGCAAGTTGAGAAGAAATCAACTTTAATGGAGCAGCTGAAACCAGCAGTTCTGAATTTGAATTTCAGCTTGGCCAACGGAACTTGCACCTTCCATTAAAATCCCGTTCTCCAGGCTCAAATAGAAGATTTGCATTGAGCCGAGCAGCACTCTTTCCTCGTCCGTTTTGGTTGTAGTCCATTTTTGTAAGAAACACTGCTCGGAACATGGCACTTCTGAATCAAACCGGCAATCACCGAGTCAAATTCCTGATGTTCAATTTCAATTTTTTTCCGAACACCTGTAATCATCTGCAAAGTGCCTATAGCAGAGATTTCACTACGAATCAAAAGAAGCTTCTGTTTAAGATTTTTAATTCTAACCAACATCTTTCCGAATTCCACCAGCAGTTCCGAGTTGCATAGATTTGACCTGTGAGAGCCCCTCGGCGGCAACTATAGCATTGGAAGACCGTTTATTTCGCGAGATATGCGAGTTCTTCTCCATCGAAGATACTGTGACCAGCAACATCAAGATAACAGGCTGCAATGATTTAGAAAAATTTGTCCTTCTCCAAGCTAGGCAAAGGTACTCGAAGCTAAATCGTGGGTGGACCACACCGAGGACCGGGCAAGCAGACTTCCAAATGGCAGAGATGAACTTGCACGTTAAAAACAAATGATCCATGGTTTACCTTGGCCGTTACAAAGCGCACACCCTCCAAGATCTTTCCAAGGTTTTCTTTGGCAACATTAGCGTGCAGCCTCTTATTCCTGCATAGCCAAAGAAAGCATTTAGTCTTCAACAGCACTTTAGGCTTCCACAAACAACACCAATTAATCCAATCCATATCAAAACCAGTTCAAATCAACAGCCCGTTGATAGAACATGATGTCATTAACGTGGCCCATAACGTGTCATTCTCCAATACGTTAGTCTTTGCTGCAAGACAATCCGGTCCAGGATAACAGAACCATTGTTCTGGTCCGACCAAATTTCAAAATATGAAACCGGCAGCTGCCCAGCCCCGCATTGCCGGTTATTAACGGAACCTGGAACCACCGGTTTCCCAAACCAAATCGGATATGGAAGACAGTTATATATAAGAAGCGCGCGTGTATTCGAATATCATTCGCTCTATCAAGAAACCTTGTTGTTCTTCCTGATCTCCGACGCGGTCTCTCTCTCTCTCTCTCTCCTTCCTTCTTGATCGTCTTCTTCTCCTTGAGACCCTGCTCTTTGTTTGCTCTGCTCGCTACTCAGCTGAAGCCAGCCAGCAGACATGGCAGTCTTGCCGCGGCCATCTGGTTTTATCTTCTATCCAACGGATGAGGAGATCTTGGATACCTTCCTCAAGAAGAAGCTCCAACGTCTGCCGCTCCCGAATGACAGGATCAAAGAAGCCGACGTCTATGGAACCCACCCAAGCAACCTTACTGGTACGTAGAGATATATAAAGATTAACACCCATGATCCCTTCTTTCTCATCTTCCCTATCTTATTCGGTGCCATTAAGGTTTCTAACTCGTCAGGCTTTTCTTGGGTTCCTTTCTTCAGCTCAATTTGAGAAGACCAATAGATTATTGGAATGGTTCTTCTTCACATGGACCACTCGAAAGCATCCCGATGCAACAAACAGCACCAGGGCTTCTCGGGTTGCAGGCCAAGGTCGATGGAAATCCACCCAATCCGTGAAACTGGTTCGCAATGGCAAGGGCCGGGTCGTCGGCTCCAAGCAAAACTTCTGCTACATGGAACACACAGCCCAGGGCAAGGAGAAGAAAACCATCTGGCTCATGGAGGAGTATTCCATCCAGAGCCTTAGAACTGGAGGTGGTGTAGCTATGTCCAAGGACCAAAAGAAGGTACCTCTTATGCTTCCATAAATATCACACGTCTCTTGTAATTGTTCTTCCCGTAACATCTTTTGTTACTATATTAACTCTATGTCTTCCTTCCTCTATGCATGGCAGTTGGACGATTGGGTGGTCTGCAAGATCTACTTGAGGCCATGTGCTCGCAAAGAACCTTATGGCATGAAAGTCGCTGCAATGGAGATGAGAAATTTGGAGAGGCTAGATATAGGGAATCAACCTTTTATAACCCAAGTGCAAGATAGCTTGAATTCTCAGCTCGCCGACGATATGCTCCCGCCACTCATCGATGCATCCGATCAAGAGATGGTGCCTTTCCGATTCCCTTATAGTGTACTTCAGCATCCAGCTCCTCAGGATATGGATGGTAGTTTTGGATCACTCTACCACGAACAACCAGCAGGTGCACCCAATGAAGGCCTTGATTATGCTCCTCAACATGATGTGGCAAGCCTTCTTCAGATTCATCATCCATTCTACCACGAACAACCAGTTGGTGCATCCAATGGAGGCCTTGATTATGGTCCTCAACTTGATGTGGCGAGCCTTCCTGAGATTCCTCATATATTCTACCACGAACGATCAGCTGGTGCATCCAATGAAGGCCTTGATTTTGATCCTCAACATGATGTGGTGAGCCTTCATCAAATTCCTCATCCATTCTACCATGAACAACCAGCTAGTGCACCTAATGAAGGCCTTGATTATGCTCCTCAACATGATATGATGAGCCTTCCTGAGAATCTTCATCCTTTCGACCATGAACATTTTGTTGGTGCACCTGATGAAGGCCATGATTATGCTCCTCAATATGATATAATGGGCCTTCCTGAGCTTCTTCATCCATTTGACAATGAACATTTAGTTGGTGCACCTGATGAAGGCCTTAATGATTATGCTCCTCAACATGATATAATGAGCCTTCCTGAGATTCTTCATCCATTCGACCACAAACAACTAGCTGGTGCACCTGATGAAGGCCTTGATTATGTGCCTGCTGGCATTGAGCAACTTGATTTGGCCAGCCTTCCACCATTGGACCTCTCCTTTTCATCCATTGATGAGATCCTCAAGCAATTCGCACCTGATGAAGCCCCCAGCGAGCATTGAAGAGCATGATATAACAAGCCCTTCTCTTTCTTGGTTGCTTGATAAGAAGTTGCAGGCAGCACTACCTAGTTCTTCATAAGCTGGTTCTTATGTTTGTTTATGTATCTATGACCTTCATGAGCTATACTGTAGTGCATACGTTTGAACATGAAAATTTGGACTATGTTTGTTGAGTTTGTAATGGTGTTAGGAAGATACAAGCAGTTTTGCGTAGAGAGAAGTCAAAAAATTATGTGCTTTGTAGCATACATTTATTTTGCATCTACGTCATATTCTACAATCATTTTGGACTGTTTAATTGTGAATGGATTCAATAAATCATAGCTTTAGTGATTCTTAATACATTCATTAGAAAGCTAGCAACATTGTCAGCTTGTTTATGAATCGAACCGAGAGCTGGTGTTCCTCCATGCTCCTTTTGATTGCATTGCAATGGCACTGCTACTTTTGAAACAAAATACTTCTGCATTTTGTTTCAATGCTTATAGTATGTACGACCCTATTGGCACTTGAGTATGGGGTTAGAGCTGGATACAGAATCTCCCAACCAATTCCATTTAGGGAAATCCAATTCAATTAAACCCTGCATGAATATAGTTACCCCGAAATGCAAGCTAAGAACCCTTCATATTAAAGAGGATGTATAAGGATTTCCACCAATAAATAAGCTTTGGCCTTTACAAAAATAAATAAGGTCTGGCAATGTAACTAGAGCTTTAATGTTAGAACTGTTAGACAATGGTTGATGCCAACAAGGTCTAGAAGAACATAGGAGTAATAAACATTATCCGCTATTGAACCTGGGATAGGAAAAAAATCAAGTGGTCACCCTGACACATGAACGATAGGATTAAGAATAAAGAGAGGAAAATCAGTAATGCATGTCTGAAGGAATATCAGCTAAAAAATTTTGGTAGGTTCTTGTATTGTGCCTTGCCAACTATAGGAAGCCAAAGCAAGCTGTGCTGCAGTACTTCCTTTAGCTATATGGATAATTGGGTAAAAGCAAATAGTTTCAGATCATATTCATGTTCTTGCAGAACTTGCAAATTTATAGCAGAAGCTAAAATAAGAACAACAATCAATGAAAACTCAAAGGAGGAAAGCAAACAAAAGAAAATCATAACAAGGAAACCATGATTAGAACTTTTTCATTTCTTGCCTGGTGAACATTTTATAAAAGAGCCTCCACAAAGACAGTAAAAGCATGCATGGATCTTGCAAATGGCAGTATCCCACACTTTTGCAATTGTACCTCTATTTTTCTTCTTTTGGATATAAAACGTAGCCTTACTAAATGAAACTAGCAAGTATATAAGGAAAGATCTACTACTTTGCTTCAGATCTTCTATCAACTACTTGTTCTAAATATGTTGTCTTTTCTTCATTCAGGTTGAAAAGGGAGGCTAAGAATTGTCACCCTACTTTTATTGAAGTACATTATAACTATTTACAATGTGATATATTACAAAGCAAGGATCGCCGTCCAGATACTGGACCCCATACCGATACCATCCTTTACGGTATCAGTATGTGGTATGGACCGGTACAATAGCATTGGCATGGCATGGCATACCGGTATGTATGGTATGCTCCGTACCAGGTGGTACTGCAAACATTGTTACAAAGTACGATGAGATAGCAAATTGAAGAAAAGACAACAAGATTTCAGCATATTCCAGCTATGGTTACAGCAGACTAATCCAGAAAATACCAAGTCACCGAGTTGAGAAGAAATCCATCTTTAACATAACGGCTGAAACCAGCATCTCTGAATTTGAATTTCAGCTGGGCAGCAGAACTTGTACCTTCCCTTAAAACCCCATTCTCCATGTTGAATTAGAACACAATCAACTTGGATATAGATCATATCAGATTTTATGTTGAAACGTATCTAGCCACAAGCCTGTCTGCTCTATTTATACTAATGCATTATTTGTTAAGTGGCTCGAGGGTACAAATTAAAAATTAATCAATCATCATTGGAAATGAAATACCTTTGTTGGTTTTGTGCCCACCATGCCTATACCGCAATAGGTATAAGCTACAACACCAGGATGTTCTCTTTTGGAGTTTTTTTTTTTCTTTTTCTTTTTTTATGTGAAGGGAGGTGGATAGCCACCTAGAAATTTTATTATGAAATAAGAGCAAAATAATATACAATCAGAGTTTAGCTCCTCCAAGGAAGCTTGTTTTCGTTGCTAATTTTAAAACTCCAGGAACTGGAAACCAACCAAAAGGACAACCATGCAAAGCTCTACATTGAGAATAAACAAAGGTAGAACAACCACTATCTGTAACTCTGATTGACAAACATATTGTTTTGAAGGCGGCCGAGATTTGGTAAACACTTGAACTTGAAATTTGTTTTATGCTAGACCTATGATTTCAAATTCTATTTTCATGCAGGGTAAATCAACACATAATATTGAATTTTAATCTTAAAATTTTGTAATAATTCTATAGTTCAATTTTTAGGAAATTTCTATATGCAAAGTTAGATTCAAAAAACCCAATAAATAATATCATAGTTTTGCTGAGTCAAGGTATAACATTTGAATAATTTTATCTAATAATAATATAATAAATGCATAACAAACCCTAGGTGGGACTTCCTGCCTCTTTTTTCTTTTTTTTTTCCTATTTTTATTTTTTGTTTTCTCACTTTTTTCATGTTTTTCCTCGTCATAATAAATTCATTTCTAATGAAATGTAAAGTGTTTTCCTTTACCATTTGATATAAAAAATATAAGCTTTTATATTTTTTATAATCTTTTTTTTCATGTTTAAGAGTTGAGCTGGTATTTTGATGCAATAAATAGTTTACCAAAAGTCTGAAAAGTGTAGGAAGATGGCTTGTAAATTTTCAATTGCTGTCCAAAACCTCACTTGGTCCTGAACCCAATCCATTTGCACCCTATTTGTGAATTGTTGTTGCTTGAAATTATTTGCTTTAGAAGCAGAGCAGTCGGTCTTGTGTAGGGGTGCTGGAGTGACCTGCAAAACAAAATCCAAGCCAGAGGATTTGACTCCGGTGAGGACCCTCCAATACTCAAGTGAGCAAAGAATGAAGAACGAGTTCTCTAAAAGAAATTTTTTTTATCTACTTGGGTCCTCGAGATTTTTTTGTATTTGTAGAAGGAGATTTCGTGATTGTTATGTTGTTCCGCTAATCACGTCGTTCCAAGATCGTAGCCATTTTCTAGGATAGGAAGGTTGTTGCCGGCATGATTGAAATTTCTTATTTACTTCTACCATTTCTGACATAGTGGAGAATAGCTCTATCATGATTGGATAATAGTCGTGTCGCCGTTTACCTCGGAATGAAATTATTGGGATTGGCAAAGTGCTTCAGATCATTTTGCCGGTCTGGAGAGAGTGTATGAGATATTTCGATCTCAGAATACCGATGTCCTGGTGCCGATATGAGGCAATCCAGACATCGGATAGCTCGATTCAAGGCATTCACGTTACTACCATAACATGAATAAATTTGAATAAATTCCAGTAATTCAGCCAAGCATCTTCTTTGGAAACTGGACAGAAAATATATATGGGAAAATATAGTATTGAGATTTCCAGCAAAAAAGTTGGCTAGCATGCCTTTGATACTCTGATAAAAAATCATTTGGGAAGGATCAAATGATTCTATCTAGTTAAAGAAGAATATGTACCCTCATGCCGAAAGAAGAATGTACCTAAATTTATGCAGATTATAGTTCTATTTTTGGTCAAAATCATGCAGAAACCTAACAGGACAAGATCATATTATGCTGGCTTCTCCCAAGTGATCCTCTCAATCTCATGCCAAATTTTGTGGGACAATGTGGTTTGGGCACATAAAGGCGGATTGATGTTCATATATGGTTTCCCCTGAAATTTGTGAAGTTTGGAACTTCATTATAACCTAAAAAAATGCGGACATGCAAAAAAAAAAAAGAAAAGCTGTGAATCAGATACGAACTTGATTTTCCCAATAGAAATTAAAAAAGAATGGAAAAGAAAACCTTGGAACAAAAACATTGGATATAAACAATCCACTTCAAGAATGACATTGAAAGATTATACATGACTGGAAAGCATACAATAGATCAAGAGTCAAACAGTCGGCAATAATTAGTTTCGGTACTCTTGTGTAACTTAGGCCATAGACTCCAAAAGTATGGTTCAAATACCAATCTGAATTATTCCATGGGAGATTGTTCCAAAAAAATCAATGAAAAAGAACAGCATTTGACAACTTAGAAACCTGTAATTATAGTTTCAGGATATATCAGATATAACAGAGAAGACTAATTTAGAAAATTGCGATGTCGAACAAAGTTCAAACTTAGGAACTTTGAGACAGCCTGTGGGTAAAAGCCTGTAAAGACAAGAGGACGCATTTTAGCCGTTCCTTTGTTTCAGGATCTATCAAATTCCCATATCCGTCAAACTTCGTTGGAGGCTGAAATGCTTGAATGAATAATTCAGGCTTGTTGATGAAATGAAGATCAAGAAAGACTCCAACTTGACGCAGATGGTACTGTGCACGATTTCCTCCAGAGCCTCCGGCAGCACTTACTATAGCGGCAGGCTTGGCCGCCCAAGCATTTGGGGGTCTAGAGGCCCAGTCGATAGCATTCTTCAGAGGAGCTGCAAATTAACAAGAATGGAATTAGTTTAACAGCATTCCCATGCTTTATAGGGGTAGATTTCTACATTTGGTTATTGCTCAGGTTCACAAATGTTGACATATCTACTCTTTGTAACAAGAATATTAGGAGTTCTACGTAAAAGCATGTACTATATTCGAACATTATTCTTTGATGTTTCAGAAGATATTGATTAAATAAGACTGATAACCGGATACAGTCGGCTATGATGGCTCTGTTACCAAAATATGAAAGATTCATCAGAAAAATGAGCAGAACTGAGTCGTCCTTTTATCCATTAAAAATTGTTCTTCATGTATAGATTGTACGGTTAACAGATCATGCCAGGTTTACTTCTTGTTCCGAGATATCCATGCTCGGTTTCAATTCATTGACAATCCTCACAAGTGCAATGTCTCCGATCAGAAGCGAATATCAAGAACCTATTGTTCTCTGCAAACTTTAGCATTGAAAGTTTTTCAAAATTACATGTTGAATTTTAAATGTTTAAAGCTTAATAACTGTGCCGCTGCAAACTCGATGGATCATCGAGGTGACAAGAAGAGCCTGTGATGGCCTTGTGTGAGGTTAAAAGACAAACATGGATTGGGGATTGGAGTTCATCCCGATTCTCAAGTATCTAACCGGATGCGATCAAATATGAGTGGTTAGAGTTACTAAACTTAGATTAATTATAAATATTTGGCGGACAATTGGAACGACCAACGATCATGTTCTATTATTTAGAGTTTCCATATGATCCTCATAAAATCCCCAATCCGGATTTTCTGGTCACCTCTCTCTTCTCCATTATCATCTCTTGTAAGAACTTACAACCTTCTCACCAAAGCCTTGCTGTCCTTTCAGATCTCAAGGCCAGTGCTGTCATGCTGCCTGGCTCGAGCAGCACTACTAGGCATAATTGTCTGGAATACCTTCACCAGAACGTTGCATCTTGCGTGCTCCTTGTTTCAAGCCTCAAATCCAATGCACTTTTTGTTTGTGCAGTTTGAAAGTTTGATTATTATCAGATGGTCAATAGCATCATCTATGGTTACTCCAAGGGTGTGCCACAACAAATTACGGAAGCTTTTTCATCAAAAAAAAAGCAAATTACGGAAGCTTCTTCGCAGCCGGTGACTTGTACCTTAATTGTTATTTTTATATAGTTAATCAATTTCACATGTTGAACTTCCTCTAGTTCTACCAACCAATACATTTGTTGCTGTGTGTTTTGGTCTTATTTTCTGAATTTCAACGTCGAGAAAGGCGAAGTAGGTCGGCCAAGATTCGCAATCTCGGTACCCATTGCCGTACCGGTATCTTACTAATTTGATATGGTATGATATACACCTCATACCGAAACACCCATCAAATCATCTTTTTCATTTTTTTCTCGGTATAGGATGATATGGGGCTTGTACCGAGTTTCGTACGGGTACGATATGGTATGCCCTTACTTAGAAGTTTGGGGCAGTACAACAATCCATCCATGAGGTGAACCATTGTATTTCATAACTTCATTGCTTTTCCCTGACTCATTTCTAGACATAACTCGATAAATCAGGATCCTCGAAGAGGATCTTGAAGAAATTTTTGCATAAAGATGTACTTGTAGCTAGATCAGACAATCAGATCAAATGAAAGGGTTAGGCTTTCGTTGGCTCTTCAAGAAGGAATTCTATTATCTTGTACATCATCCACTTGGACATTTAGTCCTATTGCTCTGGTTCTTTCTTTTTCTTCATTCAGGAGGCTGCATGCTTTGCATCTTTGCCATTTCACATGCTTATTTTCCTCAATCATTGCTTGTCAACAATCAACCATCCAAGTTTGCATTCTCGTAGCAAGTCAAGTATATGGTCCCCATATATAGAGAAAGCTGCACAACTTCCATTCTTTTCTCATATCCTATTTCTCTTGGGAAGTAAAATTAAGAAAGAGGGAAGGAAAAGAGAGCAATAAAAAATGATAGAATTTCTTCTTTTATTCTCCCTTCTCCTCTAATCCCTTTTCTTTGGTTTTAGGAAGATTATTTGCCAGCCTGGGACTCGACCTTTGCCTCTGGAACATTATGATTCTTTGCAAGGAAAAGGTCAAATTCAAATGGAAAACCAACTCCGAATCTTGTTTCCAAATTGGATATAAACCTTTTTACAAATTCATCTTTTGATTGGATCCCTATTAGAATCCCAACATAAAGAAAGTTTTAAAATTACTTAAGTTTAGAGATAACTTAGGAGCACTTTTTCCGAAGCAAACAACTCGATCATTCTTACGGATGAGAAAAATGGAACTTAACAATAGCCGTAGAATAACAACAGAGCCGGAGGGCTGGAACCATTCATTACCTGGGATGGAGTAGTTGTACTCTGGTGAAGCAAAGAGGATGCTGTCCGCTTCAAGTATCTTTTGTCGGAAAGCCTCGATAGGTGGAGGACACTTGCCATCGATCTCGAGGTCGGGGTTGCAGAATGGAAGGGACTCGACGTCCACATGCTCTATCTTCATCCCAGGAATAGACTCGTTGCAGAGCTCAATGGCTTCATTCCACAACAAAAAGCGAGTCAATGTTGGAGAGATAAAACAAGTAGAAGAAGAATGAAGAAACAAAGGAGACAGAAGCAATCAGCTGACCACAGCGAATGAGGCCGCCGTTGAAGGAAGCTTTGCGGAGGGAGCCACAGATGGCTGCAACCCTGATGACCGGTTTGGCTGCCGACGACGCCGCCGCTGCTTCCATCTCTTCCGCGCTCTCTCTCTATCATGCGTTCCAAGGTTATGGATGTGGTGTATATATATATATATATATGAGAGGAGTCATTTTACGTGATGCTTTTTTCTTTCGTGATTGGAATCATTTTACGCCTTCAAAGCTTGTTGAACCTGACGTAGGCTGTGACATACGCCTGGACGTTGAGGACAGAGGCATCGTACTGCAAAGAAACTTCTAATCGTCAACCATCTCAATCATGTTTAAATTGAACACTAAATATTTTTTTTTATTTATTTATTTTTTTATCAAACAAATGCGGTTCAAATTGACACTTTTGTTTTCTTGGGCTTCAGCTGTAATACGATAATGTTTTATAGAGGTTTTGTATGTTCACCACATTCTCTGCACCATGTCATCTGAATAATTTACCTTTAGCTATTTGGGTCTGAATAATTTACCTTGAAAGGATCTTTCCTTCTTTGCTCTTATAAAATAAATAAATTTAAAAAAAAGATAATAGAGCTCTCTTATAAAGTTAGAACGATACCTTGAATGGGAATGCACGTTTTGCTGTAAAGAGGGCAAAAAAAAAAAAAATGAATAAAGAAAAAGGACCGTATATGAATCAATTCATTTCGAATGCAACCAAATACTCCTCTTGACCGTCGGGAAGTGTTTTATTTTGAAACGCGAACGCAGCCACCAACATAGCCTACCTTGGACAATTCATTCGTTCAAAAGCAAAGACCATTTGGCAACGCGGAATCGGATGTTCAATGTCCTTGTCAAGTCCATGAAAGCGATTTCTGGCATATCTGGCATCCGATTTGACATCAGAACGACGTACTCACCTATGGGTGGGAAGGGTGCGCTTCTAACATCCACATCAAACATTTTCTGGTGGAAGGAAGCTTCGAGGATAACTACGCCCATCCCCCTCTTCCTTTTTTTTCTACCAAAAAAAAAAAAAAGTAAAAACCGTACACCAAGGCAGGCAGAGCCGTAGAGCCTGGCTACCTCAACTTGTCTATTACTGGAAATTTTTCAATATGCCCATGTCTATTCCACAGATGTTGAAAGTGGACATTGCATAAAAGATTCACTTAATCACTGATTTTGTGAAAAACTATATTCCTTTTGGAAAAAGTAACCATAATTGTTATGCTGAAAAACTATCATGCATGACATGAATCTTTTATATCACCTCTCATTAGGCCTCTTTTAGAAACTTCAGGTCTACCCATTAGCTTTATTCCTAATTCCGATCTAATTGTCCATTCCCCTCGTATCCAAGTCCTCGAGATCAAATTAGTGCGACTCCATATATAGAAATATACAAAATTTATGCTTAACAAACTAGCATGAGTAGTTATATCGGTACCTGTCTTGTATTGTTTTATCCTCTTTTTTTTTTTTTCTTTTATCTTCTGGTCATATTTATTTGTTCTAGAAATGTGATGATCTTCTATACTTCTAGTTTTCCTGTTCAACCTCCTCCATTAAATACGTCTTCCGTAATATATCATGATATAGGTTCAAATATTTTTTCCATTTATGTTCTATTCATATTGTTTATTTCTACATATGTTGTTCCTCTTGATCTTATCACTAATTTATTTTTATTCCTTTCATTTATATTTAATATCTTTAGAGTTATAACTGAAAATAAGAGTTAGAATGCTAAATCAAGTTTTAGATTCAACTGGTGCACAAGTTCAAATTGGTTTTGAGCATCTGAGTGTGGGACCTTTACTTGTTGTCGTTTGATCGGTCAAATTGAGATCTTTCAAATATGGGAGTCAGAAAATCACAGTTTGAAGAGTTCGTATTGAAAACTACCACTTTCCTTTCGGAGATATCCAACCAACTCATTACCTATTTGCCCCCCAAAAGAAAATTCCTAAATCTGCCATTGATACAAATTTAGGGGTTTCTTGATGATTTTATCTTAGATCTAAGTATAACACAATCAGTATTCTAAACACTACTGAATATTCAAAAATTGAGCACATGTCGATCGAGTTTTTTAAATTTAAGCATCGCCCTTCTCCTACTTAGACTGTGAGGCAATCCATAAAAGTATATGAATAATACAAGAAAACAAATACAAATCTTCTCTTACAAAATTCAATAATAAAGTAGATTTTTTGGCAAAATCCACAAGTTGGAAATACATATGTGGGACCCTAAAAGTCTTAATTTGCACGTGTACCCCTCCTATTATCATCTTAATGATGCCGCCGCCCTCGCCCACCCACCCCCCATCCACCAAAAAAAAAAAAATCTTAAGCCTAGTTTAATTGTATTTTAAGGAACTCAGTTCTTCCATTAATTATTTTTTCCTTTAACATGATCCTGATGTCAGGCACATAAAAATTTTGTGCGAATGAAATATATATATATATATATTTCTTAATTTATTTTTGTTCTACTTTGACAGATAAGTTATATAGATTATCATCCTTTTTTAATTATGAACACTCGTTTCTGTAGCTCTCATAAGTGAAAGTGCACAGAATCAACCATCTCTATTAAGCAATCCAAGCATGCGAACCACAAACGAATCGAGTGGAACCAATCGTAGAAGCAAATCCTTTCGTGTTACATCGAAGCATAAAGAAGACAACGCCATCCACTTTTATCCAGTGTGATTCCCATGAAGGGGACGTGGAAGTGTGACTCAAACTATGTGAAGGCAGAAGAGAGGTGTGATGCAGCTTATCATCACATGGAGAAAGTTGTACACGTAATGCCAATATCGTTGTTCTTAGGCTTCAAATATTAGCATCTTGGATATACTCACGGATCGACATCGGCATTTGCAATGCTCATAATAATTCCTAGATCAGTAATCCTATTAAAAATATTTAGAGCTTATCTTAGGTCCAAGATGTTGAGATCAAAGATTAAATCCCTTTCAATCTGGGGCAAAATTTTGTGCCACTCGAGAAGTTGGAGATTGTTCCTCCACTAGAACATGTTCCTTACTAGTACTTATATATTGTGATTAGCTAAATGTTTTGATATCCAACAGAGAATAGATGTTTTGAATTCCTTACTAGCACTTATATACTGTGATTAGCTACCATCATCCCATCCAGGAATGTTAGCGGTAGCATCATTAACCATCTTAACCAGAGTGGCCGGCGATTGTAGCGAAAAAGGTACATAAATGAATGGAAATCACAAACAATTTGATGGAACAACAATTTAAGAAAAACAAAACCTTATAATGAAAAAAAAAAATGCCAAGTTTAATTTACTTTTTGCGTATGTACTCCTACAAGCTTTAACTTCTTAGGCCTGTTTGGCTGAGCTTTTGGAGTGTCGGAAAACACTTTCTGACCCTTCAAAAGTACTTTTAGATGATACAGTGATGTTTGGTAAAAAATTAAAAAACTGTTTTGGCTTTGTCAGAAAGCTGAAAAGATCTACTGGAAAAAAGCTTCATTTTGAAGCTTTCTCTAAAAGTGCTTTCTGGTTAATGTCGGAAAGCTGTTTTGATTTAAATAAAAATTTTTTAATAACTAAAATATCCACTATCTTTTATCATATCATATTATATTATTATAATATATAATATAATAATAAATTAATATTATCATATATTAAAAATATATAATATAATTTATTATAGTATTATTATATTATAAATATATAATTTAATATAACAATAACTAATAATATAATATTATTATTATATTATAATAATATAATATAATTTGTTATATAATAATTGATTATTAGATTAGATTATAATCCATCATATTATCTAATATTATATATTACATCGTAATTATAATATTATATTATACTATTATAATATTATTATATTATAGTATAATAATATTATAATAAATTATATTATGTTTATAACTTCAATATTATTATATTTTCAAAGTATTATTTTTTTTAATATAATAATATTAGTATTATATCATAATATTATATCATATCATATTATATTATATTATATTATATTATATTATTATAATAATATTCTAATAGATTATATTATGTTTATAACCTAAATATTATTATATTTTAAAATATTATTTTATTATATAATATTATTATCATATATTGTAATATAATATTATAATAATAATAATAATAGATTATAATCTAATATAATAAATTATAATATATCATGTTATATTATATTAATATAATAGAATAATATTATTATATTACTAGTTATTATTATATTAAATTATATTTTTATAATATAATAATAGTATAATAGATTATGTTATATATTTATATAGTATAATATTATATTGTATTATATTATTATATTATAGTATTATATATTATAATCTATTATTAGATTAGATTATAACCAATATATTATATTATATTATAATTATAATTATATTATATTATATTATTATATGATAATAATATTAAATAATATAATAATATTTTAATATATAATAATATATAATATTATATTATATTATTCTTTATTATACCATATTATGCAATGTCTTTTATTATCATTTTATCATATCAAAAATATTTTTTTATTTGAGTTGCCAAAGATATGTTAAAGTTTCAAAGCACTTTATAAATATGGTTACCAAAAAGCAAACAGCTTTTATAAAAAACTCTACTTCCAAAAGTTCTACTTTTTAAAAGCTCTACTTCCAAAAGTTCCGAAAGCTCTATTGTCAACGGTAATGCCAAACAGACCTTAGTCACGAAAAGCTGGAGTCAAAAAAGCTGTGATCATGCTATAAAAGCCTGAATATATAACCAAGACCCAACCATAATGATTACCGCTGACAACTACAACAATATTCATCTAGAATGCAGGTAGTTTTGGATGAATCATCCAATCCTATGTGATACTTAGCCGAAGGCCATTACTATAAGAGGTGAATTATTAGACAATTATTGTTCAGCAGTTCATAATTATGCCATCAATACACTTGTGGAAATCCATAAAACTTGTCTTGCAAATTACAGAGCAATGCAGTCACATAGAAATCTTTCCACCAACTCGTCATCGAAATGTGTCGGTAAAAAAATTCACATCTCAAAGTTAGGAAAGAGCGACATAACTAGAGTTGACAGCATGCCACGACAAGAATCAATTTAGGTGGCGCAACCATCGTAGTCTCCAACTTAACCTCAGCCATAACAATGAGAAACATGAAAAGGGTACTCCAACCACCTGCTGCCCATAGGCTCAGCAGCAATAATTACAATAAATACGGTCTGTTAGAATGGTGCAGGTTGTGCTGTGGCTGCTCTAGGATGGAGAATAAAACTTGAAGGATTCAAAGAGATGGAAGGATGCACCACAAGAAGCTGAGAAGCCCCAGACTTACTGCCTAGCATGCTTTCAACTCACAAGGCTGGAGTTGTTCTAAGGTATGGTCACAAACAATGCTAAGACAGGCGTTTGTTGTACATTTTTTTCTTAGTTAGGAAAAGTCATATAATTCTTATGACATTATGATCTATGTGGCACTTTATATTTTAAGGATGCATTGATATAAAGTGCAAAAAAATAGAGGCTATTAAAGCAGTTACAATGCAGTCTTTAAACAAAAGTACCTTATTCTTGCCCAGGTGAATGAATTACGCGATAACAGATTTCTTTTACCTTGTAATGGTGGCAAAGCACCAAAACGAACGAGATCAGGAATCTTCCGACAACATGAGTTTAATAAAGATTTCTAGAAACCAAATTAATGACGAGCAAAACAGCTCTAGAAGATGACATTGATTTTTCTGTGTTCCAAATTGGCCCATCGCTGGACATAGCTCTGCTCCAAGCTGACGCATTTTCCAATGGAAGCCTTTACGACCGTTGGAACTATTGGTATAAAGGTCATGAATTTCATGCCCCAAATCTGAAACATGACATGACCTGGCTACCATGGATTGTCACCTACAATAACGCGAAGCCCACAAAAGAAAGTCCATATAAATTTTTTTTCAAAAAATACAATAATAAAAGCGGTCTAGATCTTTTTCTCAATTTACTGAACAAAGAGGTACGTCTAAATCCAGTATTTAAATATTCAAAGCTTCATGGCACATAATTTCATAGCTACAACTAAATTTAATATTAGTCTACAGCTATAGTTGGAGCTTATCAACTTGACCTCTACTTGGTTTATCCCTCCTTGCTCCTAGCAACCTTATTTATCTGAAAAGAAAAAGAAAAGGATGGGCTTCATAGCTTAATAAGTAACCATACACTACCTTACTGGATCAAGCATAAATTTTATATGATTTATGCATCATTATGAAATAATAATTTTAATTATAATTCAAGAATTTCATAGACATGATAGCATAACGATCCATGAAAATCCGATCATGCATGCATAAGTCATGCAGCTTCATAAATACAGTTTCAGGTATGGAACATAAATATAGTTCTAATTAGTCCTTAACGATAAACATCATGAAATTATTTACAATAAATCAATTATTTTATTATTTATTATAAATAATTTCATGATAGTTTTTATAGTAAATACTGAATATGGAATTGCAGACTCTATAAACTCATTTAATATCTTGTTCATGTAAGATTTTAGGACATATGTTTTAAGAAAATATGTCTTAAGAATATATATTAAGAAATAAGATTATAAGCTCTTAGATAGCCTTGCACAACCTTCGTATAATAATTGGTAAACAACACTTGCCAGCAAGTAATTGCGCCTCCACTAGTGGGCATAACTGTTAGCATACTGAGGTATCCGATCAATTATAGCCTAGTCATGATTATAAGGTGACCTTAGCATTCTGCCTGAGAGAATTATTTTTATGCTATGATACGACGATTTATAAAATTTACATGATTTGGGCATATCAATAGCATGATTAGTTTTATAGCATATTTTATTATGTGATTTCATCAATACTTTAATTGCATGGCCAAATAGGTTTAATTAATTAAGACTATTTTTAAGTTCGATACTTGGAACTATATTTATGAATATGCATGATTTATACATACGTGATCGAATTTTTATGGACTATAATGTTATCATGTTTACATAATTCTTGATTTATAATCAAAGTTATTTTCTACCGATGCATTATATCATATAAAATTTATACTTGATACAATAAGGTAGTGTATGGTTATTTGCTAAGTTATGAAGCTTATTTTTTTATTATTATTTTTAGATAAATAAGGTTGCTAGGAGCAGGAAAGGATAAACTAAGTGGAGGTTGAGATAATAAGCTCTAAGCATAGTAGTAGGCTAATAATAAACTTAGTTTATGACCTTGAAGATATGAGTTTTGTAGCTTTAAATATTTAATGATGGATTTAGATGCTCTATACTCGCACCCCTTTGTTTAATTAATAGAAATATGTGAGATTTTATCTAAATTTTAATCATGAATATATTATATTAGATCTAAATTTAAATTCATGATTATTTTTTATGCAGTGTACATAAAATCAACAACTAGTACTATTTGTAAAATGAGCCGACTCATTTTTGAAATGAGTCGACCCATTTAGTGAACAGTGCTATGTTATGTAGAACCTTTCAAAATTTTAAAAAATATTTTTGAAATGCTGAACCCCTATCCTTAGCCTAAAAATTTAATTGAAAATTAAGTAAAATAAATTAGGATCTAGAATTATGAATTAAAAATTCTAAGCCATTAATCATAAAATATGGATTATTAGGTTAGATGAATTAGGTCCACTAATTGGATTAGATCTAAGGTTAGTTAAAGAATGGACTAAATTAGAGAAATTGATCAAATCTAACCAAATATTAAATTAAATTAGGTCAAAGACTTTTTAGACTCAATTACAATAGTTGTAGTTTGTCAAGTTCATGCCTTTAATGAGGATCAAATGGACTTGATTCATGGCTACGCGATCGAATCCAAAATTACTAGATTGATAAAATTGAAACTAATGAACTGAATGGTGTCTAAGATAAGTTTGACAGTCTGACCAATGATTTTTAATGGAAAAATACTCGCACTAATTCGATCTTTGATGAGTTAATGGCATATCCCTTCTCTCATTTACTTGGCCATCCTAGTGAATTAAATTTTGATTAGATCATTTGGTGATTCAGACCCATCCATGTCTATTAGGTAAATTTATGTGATCAATTTAGGTGCTCCTAATACCGACTCAAATTAGATCTTTTTTATCTGACTTAGTAAAGTCAGTAGGATCTAAATTGGCTGATTAATTTTTTCTCTTCTTATCTTAAAATGAGTTAATAATATTCGCTAAAATTATTAGGTCCTTAAAAATGATATAGTTATATGATAACTAAGTCAGAGCCTCCCATTAAGTTGAGTGATAATGGGTCCATTAATTTAATAATCATTAGAGGCTTAAACGCCTGGTGCCTATTGACTAATGAAATTATCATTCATAAAATGATAGTTTGGTCGTATCTTTCTAATGGTGGTTAGGTTGGCCGGTCAAAGTTGGGCCTGATCATTTATTGGTTAATGCACCAAATGTGATCATGTTAATGGTTGAACCTAACTGAATTTTTTTAGTGGAGGCCAAAGTCTACTGATTAAGTTTTGGGATAAAATTAAATTACTAGAAGTTGTTTAGAAAAATAATTAGTTATGAACCTATCCATAGATGCACATGGATTGACCAACCAAAGTTGGGCTCATGTGTAGTGTATGTGGATTCTAGTACCCACTAAAAAATTAAAGTAATTTCTTAAATTGAAGGTAGAAGCTACCAGTTTATATAAAATAGTGGAAGAACCTTTAAACTAAAGTCCAAATCTTTAGGATAAATAATTCATATACTAATTAGGTTTGATTTTCTTTTTTGTGCAGAAATGGTCACTACCTTGTCGCTCCAATTATTGTTAGATAATGACAAACTTATGGGACCTAGCTTCGATAGTTGGTATCAAAAGTTAAAGATCATCCTGGAGCATAAGCGGATCTTGTATATTTTGATGGATCCAGCACCTGAGGAGTTAGCTTCGAACGCTAGAGGCACAGTTCGAGATACTAATCAAAAGTGGCTCAATGATCGCACCACCATTCGATGCATTATGCTAGCGATAATGAATAACGAGTTTAGCCGTAGGTTTGAGATTGCCCAACCATAGGAGATGCTCAAAAAGTTGAACGACTCATTTAGTACGCCTGACGACGTTGAGAGAAATAAGACTAGTTGTATCATTTTCAATACTCGGATGAGGGATGGGACGTCAGTCATCGATCATGTATTGTACATGATCCAAATGATTGAGCGTCTGAATAAGCTGGGCATCTTCCTGCATGAGCAGCTCAGCAAGGATGCAATCCTTAATTCTTTGCCCAAGTCCTTCCTCCCCTTTCTTATTCATTTTAGAATGATAAAATCTACAGTAAACTACCATGATTTATTGAAAATGCTACAAAACTTTGAGAAGGATCACTAGCTCCATAAGAAGTCGGTGAATGTAGTGGGAGGGTTTTCTTCTGATCGTCGACCCTTTAAGAAAGAAAAAAAAATAAGAAGAAGAAGAATAAGAAGGTGCAGCCGCATGCTGGGACGTCTGCACAAGGTCAGACGAAGAAGCACAAGCCCGATCAGAGCTAGATAGAGTGCTTTTTTTGCAAGAAGCAGGAGCACTGAAAGAAAAATTATCCTCAATACATTACCTTCCTGAATCCAAACAAGCCAAGAAAAAAGCAAGCAATTACGAGGCAAGATAATTATATGATAATATATTGCAACTTTTCTTTATATGATACTACTACCTGGGTATTGGATACCAGAAGCCCTTTTCATATCTATAATTTAATGCAAGATTTGCAGGTCAGTAGAAGATTTGATGAAGGCGAGAGATTCCTAAATGTTGCAGATGGAAGACAAATTCCAGTTCTAGCTTTAGGAATTATGAACCTTATAATCAATTCTCGTAATGTAATTCTTCATGAATGTCATTATTGTCCAAGCTTTTTATTGAATGTTATTTCTATAGGCCTTTTGGCCATGTACAGTTATGAATTTTTAATAAAAAAAAATATTTGTAATGTCATTTTGAATAGTGTTACGATATTTATTGGATAATTGAATAATGGAATTTACTATCATAGTCAGTTAATGTGGTTCAGTTTTTTGGCAAACACTCTAGAACTAGTGACATGTCTGAAGTCTATCTTTGGCACTGTAGGCTAGGTCATATCAACAAGAACAGAATAAACAAGTTGGCTCAAAAAGAAATTCTTGAAGTCGGTGATTGTGAATCATTTTTAACCTATGAGTCCTATCTTCTTGATAAAATGATCAAATCATCTTTTACTAGAAAAGGTGAGTAAGCCAGTGAACTCTTGAGTCTAGTACATTCAGATGTATGTAGACCCATGAGCTCAAGTGCTAAAGATGGATATTTCTACTTCATAACCTTTACGGATGATCTATCGAAGTATGAATATGTCTATTTAATGAAGCATAAGTCGGAGTCATTTAAAATATTCAAACTATTCCATAATGAGGTAGAAAAGTAAATTGGAAAGAGTTTTAAAACTCTTCGATCTAATCAAGAGAGTGAGTACCTTTTTAGTGAGTTTCTAACATATCTTGGGAAGAATAGAATTCTCTTTCAATAGACTCCTCCTAGAACACCACAACATAATGGTGTATCTCAGCAGAGGAATCGGATCCTCTTGGATATGGTCCGATTCATAATGGATTTTACTAGTCTGCCAATCTTCTTATAGGGATATGCACTCGAGTTGGCTTGTCACATTCTGAATAGAATTCCAAGTAAGTCTATAGCCGAAATGCCATATGAGATATGGACAGAACGTAAGCCAGTACTGTCGCACCTTAGGATTTGGAGGTGTTAGGCTTATGTCAAACATTTAGTAACGAACAAGCTTGGATCTAGGTTTGATAAGTGTTATTTTATATGTTACCCAAAAGAGACTAAAGAATATTACTTCTACCTTGTTGATGAGCAAAATATGTTTGTCAGCCTTAAGGCAATTTTTTTGAAAAAAAAGTTTCTTCGTGAAAGGACTAATGCCTCTAAGGTCGAACTTAAGGAAGTTCGATAAGTGAAAAAACCAACATAAATTGCTGAACCTAAATCGGATTTGATAAGATCAGATCTGGAGCCCATTGAACATGCATCCTTAAGGCGATCTGATAGAGCACCATGTCAATCGGACAGATACTACAGTTTCTTGGTCTGGGATGGTGATCCTATCGAACTCGATGAAAATGATGAGGATCCGATCACCTATATGGATGCAATGCAGAGACCTGACTCTGAGAAATGGCTTAAGACCATAAAATTTAAAATGTAGTCCATAAAAATCAATGATGTATGGACATTGGTTGATCCACCCGAAGGGATAAAATTCATAGGGTGTAAGTGGGTCTTTAAGAGGAAAAGAGACACAGATGGGAAGGTGAAAATCTATAAAGTCCATTTGATTACTAAAGAATATCATCAACATTATGGTATAGACTATAATGAGACATTTTCTCTATGGCAATGCTCAAATCCATTCGGATCATGCTTGCGATAGTTGCCCATCTGAAATATAAAATCTGGTAGATGAATGTGAAAATAGCTTTTTTTAAATGGAGAACTGGATGAAGAGATGTATATGATACAATCTGAAAGATTCACATCCATAGATGAGTCTAAGGTATATAAGCTTCAAAGATTTATTTATGGACTAAAGCAGGCATCTCAGAGTTGGAACATACGTTTTGATAGAACAATCAAGATGTATGGCTTCATTAAGAATGGAGAAGAGCCCTACATATTTAAGTGGACTAATGGTCCAGCAGTAGTATTTTTTGTATTGTATGTAGATGGCATTCTCTTAATTGAAAATGATATTCCTATATTACAAAAAATAAAGATCTGGCTATCGTCATAATTCTCCATTAAGGATCTGGGATAAACTTCCTACATCTTAGGGATGAAGATCTATAAAGATAGATCTAAAAGATTACTTAAGTTATCCTAGTCCACGTACATTGATACTATGCTGAAAAGATTCAGCATGAAGAATTTCAAGAAAGGCTATCTATCGATAGGATATGAAATTTTTCTTCAAAGAAGAAGGATTGTCCGACAACACCTCAAAAGAGAGAGCGTATGAATAAAATTTCATATGCTTCGGTAATGGATTCTATCATGTACACCGTGACATATACGCAATCAGATGTGGCATACTCACTAGAGATAGTAAGTAGATATCAATCTGATCCAGGAGAAAATTATTAGAAGGTTGTCAAAACCATCCTAAAGTATTTAAGAAATATAAAAGACCACTGGCTTATTTATGATGAGTCAAACTTGAAACTTGTTGGGTTTACAGACTTTAGTTTTCAGTCTAATCACGATAACAGTAAAAGTATGTTGGGATATGTGTTTATCCTTAATGGTGGAGTTGTCTGTTGGAAGAGTTCCAAGCAGTACACCATGGTCGACTCAAAATGCGAGGTGGAGTATGTTACTGCATCAGATGCAGCCAAAAAAGCGGTATGGCTGAGAAAGTTCATTACTGAGCTTGGAGTAGCATCCTCTCTTGATGGTTCAGTTCTGCTCTACTACGACGGCTTTAGAGCCATTGCTCAGGTGAAGAAATCGAAGGCACACCAGCGGATGAAGCATATTTTACATCGCTACCATCTTATCCGAAAGATCGTGGATTGAAGTGACATCGACCTTCAGAAGATCGATGGAAAGAAAAATCTGATCGACCCATTTACTAAAGCTATTACAGTGAAGAAGTTCAACAACTTCAAGTCAAAGATGAGTATTAGATACTACACCGATTGGCTTTAGTCCAAATTGAAAAATATTGAGAATGGTGTCCTAAAGCCAATCATCAGCTTATTGATGGTTATGCTGATTCTTGAATTTGTATATGAATTATAAATAAATAAAAGTTATTTTGGTATTTTTTCATCATAAATTTTTCATCTTCAAATGAACTCCTGTATTATGGTGAAGTCCTTAGGACTATTTAGAATCGACAAAGGAGGATTTATCATTTAGTCCTTAAACCTGATTGCGATCAAATGATACGTTGTTACCTAAGACGATAATGTTTATCGAGTATAGGTCATTGTGTACTATATAGGTTGATTGTCCTCTTAATCAAAGAATGTGTAGACACTAGTATGGTATGCAAGTGAGATGTATGGATACATCAACACTGAACGTGATCAACTTCAGAGCTTTTCTACTATCGAGATTTGCTTTGATGGAATATGGATATAAGTATCTCTCCGATCTGAGATCACCATGATGACTTTCAAGCAACTCACTGTACTTTGATACCGGACTATCTAAATTTTTAATTCAGTGATAAAAGATTTTTTGGCATAATGAAGTACTTGAAGAGTCAGTGTGTCAGTCAAGATGGGATTGACCACTTCAGTTTAAGAGTTGTGTTCAATTATATTTTAATTTAGCAAAAATCTTGGTCAGGATAATCCTAGTGAGGAGTCACGGGACTAATTACTTTGAAATATGATTTGGATGTATTTATCAGAGTTGACAGTTTAACTCTGAGCCATCCTATATATAGAGGTCAAAGGGATAAATTATACGGTAGTCATAGTTGCATAGGTTTTGAATGTTGCGATTGCGACTATTCGACCTATCCGAATGTCGGATATCATTATTAGATGATCACTTTGATTGGTACAAAAAGTGATTTCTATGCTACCAACTTAGGTTCGAATCTATGGAGTCACATACACTAAAGGTTCTTATCCGATCTGATAGATGGTGAAGAGTCTCACTGGACTGAGACTCTATGGTTAGGAGTCCCACCGGACTAAAACTTTTTGACTAAGAGTTCTACTGGGCTAGGACTCTAAGTCCTACCTATCTAGGATTCTGTGATCGAGAGTTTGGACTCTGCGATCATAAGTTTCACTCATTTTGGGACATCGGGGTCAAGAGTCCCACTGGTTTGGGACTCTTCGATCAGGATTTCATATCGATGGACTTTATTGTTTGGACACCCATCAGATTTAGATTTGATAGTTATGAGAGATTTAATTAATAATTTTATCATTAATTAACTCAATTTGATTGAGTATTAATTTTTGGATCAAGTCAAATTAAATTTGATTCAGTTGGATTTCATCTGACTAGGTCATGAGATGACATAATCACCAAGAATGTTTGATCTCTGATTTGATCAGAAATTAGGCTTGATCAAGTTTTAATTTTATTTAGATTTAATTGAGCCTAATTAAGCCTAAATTGGTTGGATTTAATCTGATCTAATTAGGCCTGGCCAATTTAGATTGGGTTGGTTCAATTAGATGAATTTAAATTCAAGACTAATTTGACTAGTCTTCTCTTCTCATATGCCATCCTATTCTACGCCCACTTTTTCTTACGAAAAAGATATTTCTCATGGCTTCTTTCACACTCAAAGGGAGCCCACGCCCTACATTATCTCACCTCTTGTGGATAAAACCAAGTTGGTTTTCATTTGAATTCAAATATATAACCACTTGGCTTTATCCCTTCTCATTCTTGTGCCAACTTTACTCCACGAGAAAAGTTTCTCATGAAGTTTTTCCATGCACTTGGGATGGCGCACACCTCCCTTTCTTATGCTCAAAATGGATAAGATCAAGTGGTTTTGGTTTAAATTCAAATCAAGTTTGAATTTGAATTGAAAACCAATTTGATCCCATCCTTCCACGCGTTGTGAACACTGAAAAGAATACTTTAAATTTGATTTCTTTCTGGGCATGTGAACTTCTTACTGAGAGAGAAAAGGAGTGCATGAGCTGACCCATCTGTGTGGAAAAATTCAAAAAAATATCATGAAAAATATAGAGAGAGAAGTGGGCACAAGGTTTTCTGAGTGCATACCCTAGGATTCAGGAAGAGAGTTGGTGAACTATAAGTGTCGTGAGCCCACCAAAATTCTAAGAGAGCCTCCTCTATCTTTCTGCTATATCTACTAATGATCTGGAGCATCTGAAGAGTCTGTAGATGAAGATCGAAGGAATTCAATCGAAATCAACCATCGAAACTTTCAAATGTCGAGCTAGCACTCGAGACGAGCCAATCAGGACCAAAAGCCTTATGTGGATGATCCATGGAGGTCAAACACACTATGTAACTGCATTGTGATGAGTGAACCTCTCCGATGATGATTAGATTGTGATGATCGACTATCCGCGCAAGATATCATGCTCTGAACACGTAGCTGTAGTGGTAAATAGTTACTGCTATTATTTTAGTTTTCGAATTCAAAGCATGTATATCATATTTAGATCCTTTATGTAGGATTTTCTGATATGATCGATAGCTTATAATTAATTAGATTAATTATATTATCCACTACATTTAATAAATTTTTGAAAAAAATTCAAAAATAAGGCTAGAAATCCTGCACTAAAAATCTTCATTGTTCGCATCGCCTGACAAGCTTGATGGCTTCCACCTGCATGGTCGGCCAGTAGTACCTTGTCTGAGGAGTTTATATGCTAGTGATCTGTCCCTCAAGTGGTTTCTGCAAATATCTTCATGCACTTTTTGAAGGACGTAATCAAGCTCGGAGGGTCATAAATATCATAGTAATGGCAAGAAGAAGGACCTTTTGTAGACTTTTCCATTAAGGATTACATCCCATGACACCTTCTGCTTGACCACACAAGCTTGGATGGAGTCTAGCGATAGCTCCTCTTTGATCGGATAGTCGATAATCAAGTCCATCCAACTTGGCTTGTGCTCAACCTACAGCACTGTGGGCTCCTCAATACTCTACATCTAGAGGCGCTCAATGTAGACCCTCCTGTTGTGGTCGGTAGCATCTAAAGTGGCAAGATGAGAGAGGGCATCGGCTCGGATATTCTCTGATCTGGATAATTATTACACCTTTAATGTTTGAAAAGCAACTAATATCTTCTTTACTCTATAGGTATCTTGCCATCATTGGCCCTTGGGCCTCGTACTCACCTCGGACCTATCCAACAATGAGCTGTAAGTCGGTAAAGACTTTGATGTCTTGTACCCCAAGCTTCTTGGTGAGGCAAAGTCCAACAATTAGGGCTTCATGCTCAGCTTTATTATTGGAGGCCCTAAAGTCAAACTAGTGGGCATACTCGATCATGACTCCTTCCGAGCTGGCAAGAATGAGCTTGACTCTACATTCTTGCATGTTCGAGGCTCCATTAATGTGCATGATCCATTGCGGAGACTTCTTGACATCTTCGAATCTTGTCGAAGATGATTTTCGGACATTCTGGAATCCTATCGAAGATGGCTCCTGGACATCCTTGGATCTTGTCGAGGACTACTCTTGGAGATCCTCGGATCTTATCGAGGATAGTTACCCCAGGGCTTGGGTTTCTAAAGATTCTTCCTCATCAGGAATGGCGTACTTTATAAGAAAGTTGGCCAATATTTAGGTCTTTATTGTAGGTCAAGATTGAAAGTCGATATCGAACTCTTCAAGCTCTATGGCCAACTTTTGCCATTTGCCCTGAGGTGTTAATCCTTCAAAGGATCACCTTCAGCGGCTGATCAGTGAAGACAACTACTGCATGGGCTTAGAAATAGGACTGGAGACACCATGTAGAAACAACAAGCACATAGATAAGCTTCTTAGCTTTAGAATACCATATCTCTACATCCTAGAGGAGTATGCTCATGTAGTAAATTGGCCTCTGGATCCCTGCATCTTCTCGGACTATGAACAGAGCTTACCGCATTAGGCAAAATAACTAGGTACAATAATAATTGCTCATCTTCCTCACGATTAGATAGGAGTGGTGGGAATCTAAGGTACTGTTGACGCAGAAACTTGTCGTCGCCGGAGTTGAGGCCGAAGAGGCTGCCGTCGGGGACCTGCAAAATAAAGTCTCGCTCGGAACCGATGGGGGGTGGCTCCGGCAAGACCCTCCGACGCTTAAGTTAGTTCCTATCAATAGGAATGGAGTGCTCGATAGAGTATAGAGGAGAAGAAAAGGGTTTTCAGAACCTATTGTAAAGGTATCCGGAGGGTCCTTTTTATAGAGAGAGCTTATTGTAACCATTCTGATCAATACCGATCGTTATTATCGATCGTTATTGCTGATAAATGCCGATCGTTATTGCTGATAAATGTCGATCATTATTGCTGATAAATACCGATCGTTATTACTGTTGTATAATCGTAGTGAGATTGCCTGCAGGAATCCATCATAAGGAGTTCGGCCATTGAGAAGCTCGTCCATTGAAGAAGTCTATAGGGAGTCCGGCTTCCGTAGACACTCGGCCCGAGAGGAGGTTTTGGGGAAGTTCGGCTCCCGCAAGGGTCTGGCTGAAGCCCGATCGCTGGGAGTCCGAAGGAGTTCGGCCTGGAGCCTGGGCGCTGGGAAGTTCGACCGCTGGACAGGAGTTCGGAAAGCTCGGCCGCTAAGAGGGTTGAAACAAGCTCGACCGTCGGGGTCTCGGTCGAAGCCTGGCCGCTCGGAGTCCAAAGGGGCTCGGACAATAAGTAGTTCGACCGCTTGAGGAGTTCGGCCGCTAGGGGCCTGAAGGATCTCGACCGGTTGAGAGAATGGTCGCTTGAGAAGTTCGACCGCTAAGAGTCTGAAGCTCGGCCGCTTGATAGTTCGGTTGGTTGAAAGACTTCAGTTGAGGCTCAGCCGCTGAGAAGCTCGGTCGGATGTAGTAGTTCAGCTAGGACGCGTCCGCTGAAGTTCTTCCGCATTGACCACATCAGGCTGGGATCGAACTTGACTTTGGCAGGAGCGGGATTTATCCCCAACACTAGCCCCCCCACTCCCGAGTTCGAAATTTGAAGGAAGGGAGTGCGGATAAGGCGACTGCCAAAGTTTTTCTTTCGAACTTCGTATTGGTCCATGTCGAAGTTCGGGGGAGATTTCATTTCTGGCTAAAGTTGATGCTGAAGTTGAGGCTCTCCAGCCGAGGTTGATTCGGTCAAAAATCCTATCTCTCGCCGAGGTCGAAGTCGGCGCTCTTCAGCCGAGGTCAGCCTAGTCGCTCGGGGGGATCTTATTTGGCCGAAGTTGATAAGATTGCTCGGAGGATATCTCATCTCCTTTGGCTGAGGTTGATGTAAGTGCTCGCGTTAGGACGAGGTCTTCCTCCTGTTCCTAACGGAGCTGTGGGGGCACATGCGGACCGTCGTCCGAGCTTCTCCCCCCATCTCGTCTAAGGTGAACGAGGTCTTCGACTTTGCTCGCGTTAGGACGAGGTCTTCCTCCTGTTCCTAACGGGCTGTGGGGGCACATGCGGACCGTCGTCCGAGCTTCTCCCCCCATCTCGTCTAAGGTGAACGAGGTCTTCGACTTTGCTCGCGTTAGGACGAGGTCTTCCTCCTGTTCCTAACGGGCTGTGGGGGCACATGCGGACCGTCGTCCGAGCTTCTCCCCCCATCTCGTCTAAGGTGAACGAGGTCTTCGACTTTGCTCGCGTTAGGACGAGGTCTTCCTCCTGTTCCTAACGGGCTGTGGGGGCACATGCGGACCGTCGTCCGAGCTTCTCCCCCCATCTCGTCTAAGGTGAACGAGGTCTTCGACTTTGCTCGCGTTAGGACGAGGTCTTCCTCCTGTTCCTAACGGGCTGTGGGGGCACATGCGGACCGTCGTCCGAGCTTCTCCCCCCGTCTCGTCTAAGGGTGAACGAGGTCTTCGACTTTGCTCTTCGGGCTGTTTTTACTCATTTTTCTCTTGCCATCCCACGATTCTTATGCCAAAAACCAAAAACGCAGAACAAAGAAATTCATTGATGATACATCCTCAGATTTTCTGAGTTCCATGGCCGAGGAAGCATTATCCCTCCGAGTTCCTTCAAGCGATAGGTTCCGGGTCGGATGACTTCCGTTACCTTGTACGGACCTTCCCAATTTGGAGCGAGCTTTTCTTGACTCTGAGGCTGAGTGACAGCGGCTCATCGGAGCACTAAGTCCCCTACTCTGAACGTCTTACTTTTAACCCTGGAGTTGTAGTACCGAGCCACCTTCTGTTTATAGGCTGACATCCGGATGCGAGCTTCCTCCCTCTTTTCTTCCAGAAGGTCGAGGTTGACTCTGAGGTCTTGGGGGTTGTGCTGTTCATTGAAGCCCACAACTCGTGCGGAAGGGAGCTTAAGTTCAACCGGGATGACTGCCTCAGTACCGAAGGCCAAAGCGAAGGGTGTTTCTCCAGTTGGCACCCTCTGAGTAGTTCGGTACGCCCAGAGGACATGGTAGAGTTCGTCTACCCAGGCCCCTTTTGCCTTATCTAGCCTCGTTTTGATTCCCTGTAGCAAGGTCCGGTTGGTTATCTCAGCTTCCCCATTGGTCTGCGGATGAGCCACAGAAGTGAAGCGCTGGGAGATGTTTAATCCTTCACAAAACTCTGCGAACCTAGCCCCGGCGAATTGTCGCCCATTGTCGGTTATAAGGGTTCGGGGCAGGCCGAACCGACAAACTAGTGACTTCCAAACAAAGTCCTGTACTTTGGCCTCGGTAATTTTTGCGAGTGGTTCAGCTTCGACCCACTTGGTAAAGTAGTCAATCGCGACCAAGAGGAACTTCCGCTGTCCCGACGCTGTCGGGAAGGGGCCGAGTATGTCCATTCCCCATTGCGCAAACGGCCAGGGTGAATTAAGCGGAGTGAGTTCGGATGCCGGCCGTCTCTGCACACTAGCATTTTTCTGGCAGCGGTCGCACCTCTTTACGTATTCCACAGAATCGCGAAATAAGGTCGGCCAATAATACCCTTGCCGAAGTAGCTTTAGCGACAAAGACCTTGCTCCTAAATGGCTTCCGCAAAGTCCTTCGTGCACATCCCATAGTGCAATATTAGCTTCTGAAGGTCGAAGGCATCTCAACAATGGAAGGGAGTACGACCTTTTGTACAACTGGCCTTCGTATAAGACGTAACGGGAGGCCTGATTTTTGAGTTTTCGAGCTTCTTTTCGGTCATGAGGAAGAACCCCCTCTTTAAGGTAGGTGACCAGTGGGTCAATCCAGCTGGGCTCGAATTCCGTCTGTAGGATATCCTGAGATTCTTCTGTGGTCGGGTACTTCAGAGTTTCCTGAAACACTTCTTTGGGTAGTTCGGCTGGAGCCGAAGTGGCCAGTTTGGAGAGGAAATCGGCTCTCGCATTTTCTGTCCTTGGGATATGTTGAATGACGAAACTATCGAAGGCCGGGGTTAAACTCTTCACTTTCCCGAGGTATCTCGCCATGCTCTCTTCTCTTGCTTCAAAGTTGCCGCCAACTTGACCGACCACTAATCGGAGAATCACTGTAGACTCGAAGCCGATCTACTTTTAGCTCCTTTGCTATTCTTAATCCCGCAATCAGTGCTTCGTATTCGGCTTCGTTGTTGGTAGCGGGAAACTCGAAGCGCAGCGCGAACTCGGCGACAACTCCCTCGGGGCTGACCAAGACTAGCCCCGCACCAGCTCCAATGGAGTTGGAAGAACCATCCACGTGTAGAATCCAGAAGCCTTCAGAGAGGTCGGCCCTTTCCTTGGGGAAGTTCGGCTGTGATGGTTCGACTTCGTCAAGGCTCGATCTCGCCTTTGTGTTTGTCTTGCTTGATTCAAGTTTCGGCTTCGTCCGGAATGGTGCATTCTAATACAAAATCCGCCAGTATCTGGGCTTTGATTGATGGCCTGGGCTGGTAGTTGATGTCGAACTCCGTGAGCTCCATTGCCCATTTTGCGATTCTTCCGGAAGCGTCTGCTCGGTGGAGAACTGCTTTTATTGGTTGGTCCGTGAGGACCGTTATGGTGTGCTCCTGAAAGTAAGGTCGGAGCCTCCTGACGGCAATTACGAGATAGTAAGATAATTTTTCTATCCGGGAGTATCTGGTCTCCGCGTCCCTTAGGACTCGGCTCACGTAATAGATCGGGCGTTGTGTTTTTGCTTCTTCCCTAACGAGAACCGCCGCCAGGGCCACCGAGGAGACAGCTAAATACAAGAACAACTCTTCCCCAGGTTCAGGTTTTGCCAGCAGCGGGGGCGTGCCGAGGTAATTTTTGAGTTCCTCAAATGCTTGTTGACACTCTGCCGTCCAGCTGAAGTCCTTTGGTCGCCTGAGAACCTCGAAGAAGGGCAAGCAACGTTCAGCCGACCTCGAGACGAAGCGATTTAGGGATGCCACCCTTCCGGCCAAGCGCTGAACTTCTTTAATCATCTTTGGAGTGGTCATTTCTTGAATAGCTTGGATTTTCAGGGGGTTTGCCTCGATTCCACGTCTCGACACCATGAACCCAAGAAATTTTTCAGAAGTTACGCCAAAGGCGCATTTGGTAGGGTTCAGTCTCATCTTATGCTTCCTCAATGCATTGAAGGTCTCTTCAAGGTCGGCCAGATGGTCAGCTGAAGCTCGGCTTTTGACGAGCATATCATCTACGTACACCTCCATGTTGCGGCCGATCTGCTCCTTGAAAATTTTGTTGACTAAACGCTGGTATGTTGCTCCCGCATTCTTGAGTCCAAAAGGCATGACCTTATAGCAATAAAGACCTCGGCTAGTGATGAAGGCTATTTTTTCTTCGTCTTCAGGCGCCATACGTATCTGGTTATAACCAGAAAAGGCGTCCATAAAGCTGAGGAACTCATGACCCGAGGTTGCATCTACCAACTGATCGATCCTGGGCAAGGGGTAACTATCCTTTGGACAAGCCTTGTTTAGCTTTTTGAAGTCGACGCACATCCTCCACTTGTTGTTTGTTTTCTTGACAAGAACCACGTTCGAAACCCAAGTCGGGTAATGAACTTCCCGGATTAGTCCGGCTTTAAGGAGTTTATCTACTTCTTCAGCGATCGCTTTCTGCCTCTCCGGGGCATGTTGGCGTAGTTTTTCTCTTACCGGCCGGTGTTTCGAGTCAACGGCCAGCCGATGTTCCATGACCTCGGCGTCGATTCCTGGCATATCCGCTGGGGTCCAAGCGAAGACGTCTGCATTCCTTCTGAGAAAAGCGACGAGCTGCTCCCGAACCTCGGTCGCCAGGTTGGAGCCGATCTGCACCACATGGTCCGATTTTCCATCATTTAATGACACAGAGACGAGGTCCTCTGCAGGCTCAGCTCGTTCTTCAGCGAGGTCATCACGGACGTCCAGTCCGTCAACCAGACAGGGGTCGGGCTGATCTCCCTTATACAAGGCGATCGAGTAACAATACTTCGCTAGGGCCTGGTCTCCTCTGACTTCTCCAACCCCATAGTTCGTAGGGAACTTCATCTTTAAGTAATAAGTCGACACAACCGCCCGAAGGGCATTTAAACCAGGTCGACCGAGGATAGCATTATAGGCGGACGGCGTCTTTACGACTAGAAAGTCGACCTGAGCTTTGGCCTGCTTTGGGTACTGCCCTGCTGTTACGGTCAAAGTTATGATACCTTCGACTGGTACGGTGTTGCCAGCAAATCCAACTAGCGGAGAATTCACCGAGCTCAATCGATCATCAGGTAGGAATATTTTCGAGAAGGCACCGTAGAACAATACATCAGCCGAGCTTCCATTATCTACGAGGATGCGGCGTACATTGTAGTCAGCAATATTCAACGAAACTACAACCGCATCATTATGCGAAAATTGGATTCCCTGGCCATCCTCCTCGGTGAAGACTATAGGCTCCGAAATCTTCCGTTTCTTCATCGATCCTTCAAGCCTGCTGGTTTTCTTTTGCTGAGATCCCCCTAAGATAGTGTTGATGACGCCAACGGGTGGCCGGTCTTCTTGTTGATTTTCTCCGCTTGGCGTTAGCGTTCTCGGCCGATCTTCCACCCCCTCGGGCCGCCTTCGAAGAAATCGGCTTAGTCTGCCTCGCCTGACGAGCTCTTCGATCTCGTCCTGGAGTTGAATGCACTCCTCCGTGTCATGACCGTGATCGCGATGGTAGAGGCAGAACTTGTTGGGATTACGCTTGTAAGGGTGAGAGCGCATTCTCTCTGGTCTTGGAAGCCATTCCCGGATCTCCATCAGAACTTGAGTCTATGGGGTGTTTAGGGGGGTGTAGTTGTGAAATCATCGTAGACGGGGAGAACTTCGACGCTGAGGAGAACTTTGATGTTGAGGAGAACTTCGGCGCTGAGGAGAACTTCGACGTGTCCTTCCGTCAGAGCTTCCCCGCTTCCGAGCTTGAGAGGGAATCCGAACTTGCTCGCGACCAGGGGGAGTCCTAGAGCATGGCCGAGCTTCAATTCGCTTTCTTTCTTCGGAGGGTCTATCCAGCCTGCCGATCAGCCGTTTACCATCGATTTCACCATCCTTAGCTTCGAAGGCCTCCTCTGCCCGGGCATAACTTTCGGCCCGAGCCAACATATCGGCAAAGTCCCTGGGATACTTTTTTTTCAGGGAGAACAATAGGTCATTTTTCTGAAGGCCGCTCTTGAGCGCGGCCATGGCGACCGATTGATCCAGGTCTCGGACTTCTAACGCAGCGGTATTAAATCGAGAAATGAAAGCCCGAATGGATTCCCCTTCTCTCTGCCTGATGGCCATTAGGGAGTCTGAGCTTCGGCGTGGACGCCGACTACTGACGAAGTGGGCCGCGAACTGTTGACTCATTTGGTCGAATGACAGGATGGTACTCGGCTTGAGTGCCGAATACCAGTTTCTGGCGGCTCCTTTAAGAGTAGAGGGAAAAGCCCGGCACAGGATGGCGTCTGGCGCGCCATGAAGCAACATCATCATCCGAAAGGCTTCCAGGTGGTCGACCGGGTCAGTGGTCCCATCATAGCTCTCAAACTGTGGGAGTTTGAAGTTCGGCGGGACTGGTTCTTGCATAATTTTCTGTGAGAATGGAGGGTCGGTTCGGATCTCATTACCATATGAGGGAGGAGCGTGGCGGAGTTCTTCGATCCGACGACTCATTTCCAAGAGCCTTCTATCCAGGAGATCTTCATGGTCTCTCATTTCTAAAGTCTTCTTGCTGATCGGATGAAAAGCTTCTCCCTGGGATGAGCTGCGGTCCGAACAAGGGCTCTCCTTCCGTTGCTTTTCTTTTTCGAGAATTGGAGGTCGGGTAGCCCATGTCGATTGCCTCTGGACTGGACAACGCAGCTCCGAAGGATTCGGGATCGGTTGGACTGGTACGGCGGCTTGTTGGTGCATGGCTTGCACCGCTTGAATGACCTCGATGAGGCCACGAACCTGCTGGACGAGCAGGTTGAACTGTTCAGCGTCTACCGTGGCCTGGATTGCCGAGACTGGAGCGGTAGCGGGCGGACCTGGACGGGATCGGACCGCGGAGGCCGCCGATCGTCGGGCTGCAGAATGAGCCTGAGTCACTAGGGCTGGAGCTGGAGCGGATGGACTCGAACGAGATCGGGCCGCGGAGGCCGCCGATCTCCGAGTGGAGGCTCTCCTGGGGGGCATCTTTTCTCTTTGAAAGGGGATTTGAATTGAAAAGAAGAAAGGTCTCTCGAGCACTCCTTTAAGAACAAAGGAACACCGGCTTCCTTTAAGAAGGAAATCTTCGTCGGTAGCCCTCCTTCTAGCGCCAATCTGTTGACGCAGAAACTTATCGTCGCCGGAGTTGAGGCCTGAAGAGGCTGCCGTCGGGGACCTGCAAAACAAAGTCTCGCTCGGAATCGGATGGGGGGTGGCTCCGGCAAGACCCTCCGACGCTCAAGTTAGTTTCTGTCAACAGGAATGGAGTGCTCGATAGAGTATAGAGGAGAAGAAAAGAGTTTTCAGAACCTGTTGTAAAGGTATCCGGAGGGTCCTTTTTATAGAGGGAGCTTATTGTAATCATTCTGATCAATGCCGGTCGTTATTATCGATCGTTATTGCTGATAAATGCCGATCATTATTGCTGATAAATGCCGATCGTTATTGTCGATCGTTATTGCTGATAAATGCCGATCGTTATTACTGTTGTGTAACCGTAGCGAGATTGCCTGCAGAAATCCATCATAAGGAGTTCGACCATTGAGAAGCTCATCCATTGAAGAAGTCTATAGGGAGTCCGACTTCCGTAGACACTCGGTCCGAGAAGAGGTTTTGGGGAAGTTCGGCTTCCGCAAGGGTCTGGCTGAAGCCCGATCGCTGGGAGTCCGAAGGAGTTTGGCCCGAAGCCTGGGCGCTGGGGAGTTCGGCCGCTGGACAGGAGTTCGGGGAGCTCGGCCGCTAAGAGGGTTGAAACAAGCTCGGCCGTCGGGGTCTCGGCCGAAGCCCGGCCGCTCGGAGTCCAAAGGGGCTCGGGCAATAAGTAGTTCGGCCACTTGAGGAGTTCGGCCGCTAGGGGCCTGAAGGATCTCGGCCGACTGAGAGAATGGTCGCTTGAGAAGTTCGGCCACTAAAAGTCTGAAGCTCGACCGCTTGATAGTTCGGTTGGTTGAAAGACTTCGGTTGAGGCTCAG
The DNA here is from genome assembly GCA_006176705.1 of Cocos nucifera. NCBI lineage: Eukaryota > Viridiplantae > Streptophyta > Magnoliopsida > Arecales > Arecaceae > Cocos > Cocos nucifera. Next base: position 1,239,491 of record QRFJ01000320.1, read on the forward strand.
CCGCTGAGAAGCTCGGCCGGATGTAGTAGTTCAGCTAGGACGCGTCCGCTGAAGTTCTTCCGCATTGACCACATCAGGCTGGGATCAAACTTGACTTTGGCAGGAGCGGGATTTATCCCCAATAGGTACTATTTGAGCTCCTCAAAGGTTGCTCGGCACTCATCTATCTACTCCAAGGCCTTTGCCTATCTTATCCACTTGAAGAAGGAAAGGTACTTCTCGATTAATCAAGAGATAAACTGGCTAAGGGCACTCACTCGACTTAATAAGCTTTAGACCTTGCGCTTGGTAGTTGGATGCTTTAAGTCGAGGAGTGACTAGATCTTTTTTAGGTTGGCCTATATCCCTTTTCGGATGACCACGAAGTCGAGGAACTTCTCGGATGTGACCCCAAAGATGCATTTGTTGGGGTTTAGCATCATCTGGTATCACCGTAACGTGCCAAATGCTTCCTCCAGATTGATGATATGCCAATCGACCTCCAGACTCTTGACGAGCATGTCATCAATGTAGACCTCCATGTTGCGATCTATCTAGCACTTGAATATCTTGTTGACAAGGTGCTATATGTCACACCTATGTTTTTCAAATCGAAAGGCATCATTTTGTAATAGTATAAATTTTTATCGATTATGAATGTAGTCTTCTCCTCATTCTCAGATGTCATTCGAATCTGATTGTGACCCGAGAAGGCATCCATGAAGCTTAGTAGCTAGTGGCCCAAGGTGGTGTTGATGAACTGGTCAATCCTCAGAAGGAAAAAGCTATCCTTTAGGCAAGTCTTGTTGAGATCGATAAAGTTGATGAAAATCCTCTACTTGCCATTGGCTTTCTTGACCATGACAATATTGAAGATCCATTCTGGATGAACCTCACCATTAATAGCTTGTCGACCTCCTTGTTGATTGCCTATTATCGCTCTGGGGTGAAGCTTCTCCTTTTTTGGCGAACTGGCCAGTACTTTAGACTCACATTCAATTTATGAACAATAATGTCCAAAGAGATATCAAGCATATCTACCGCTGACTAGGCGAAGATGTCTTCATTAGCTCGAAGAAAAGTCACCAGCCAATCTCTGCATTCAAGTGTTAGCTGAGAGCCAATCCAAATAGTCTTCGTTGGGTCATTTTCAAAGGGAATGATCATGAGCTTCTCCACTGGTACTCCCTGGGACTCCAGTCTTTCTTTCCTATGATCTTCGATCGGCAGGGCCTCCATCGAGTTTTTGCCTTTTATGGTGGTAAGCACTATCAGGTGAGAGTCTAGTCTCTACGGACTTCACCGAATCCCCAGTGAGTCAAGAATTTCACCACTAGGTGATACGTGGAGATGATCGCTTGGAAGACGTTGAGTCCCAATCATCCCAGGATGGCATTATAGGCTGAAGGCACCGGATGATGAGGAATGTCATCTGCTCGATTTGCTATCATGGCTCCGTTCCAATGATCATAGGTAGGGTAATTTTTTCTTCTACCACCATGAAGTCTTTTGAGAATCCTACTAAAGGAGTGCTTACTCACTTTAGTCAGTCTAATAGAAGTTTTATTTTTTGAAAGGCATTATAAAATAAGACGTTCATGAAACTTTTATTATCAATAAGAATTCTTTTTACATCAAAGATTGCCACCGTCATTGAAATGACGATGGCATTATCATGAGAAGTTTGAACTCTCGGGACATCATCATCAAAAAAAGAAGTCAAGTTGCCTATCCTCTACCTCTTTGGACTTCCAACTTGATTGTCTGCCCCTCGACCACCTTTAAGGCCCGAGATCATGTTGATGACCCTAAGTAGTCAACCAGTTACTAGTGTTGCCTTTCTTGGTGCGACACCGCGACTCCTCCTCGGGCTCCCAATCTCATTACTCTAGACAAACTTTCCAAGATAGCCTTTGGGATAAGAGTCTCGATCTCATCCTTCAGCTAGAGGCATTCCTTAGTATAATGATCATATTCATGATGAAAGTGATAGTACTTTCGCTTGTTCCGTTAGGTCGAAGGAGTCTTCATCGATGGTGATCAATGAAGGTACTCCTTATCCTCTATCTCCATGAGGATCTGGTCTCGAGGGGCAATCAATGGGGTATAGTTATTGTAGCGCCAAGGGAGACTCTTCTGCCTTGGAGCTTTTGGCAGCTGGAAAAATTCTATCATCTTGATGATCTCGCATGGGTCCTTCCACACATGCTTCTTTTTGCTGAGGGCCCGATCTTCTTCTTGCCAACATACCATTGACTCTCTTCAGCCTACATGTACTTACGGCCTCAAGCCAGGAGGTTGGCGTAGTCACTTAGGTACTTCATATTGAGGGAGAAGATTAGGCGCTGTTGTGAAGGCCTCACTTCAAAATCGATATGGCGACAGCTTCATCTAGGTTGTGCACCTCCAATGTGGCCACATTAAAGCGATCCACGTAGTCATGCAGGGACTCTCCCTCTTCCTAGTAGAGGGAGAATAAGTTGTCCAAAGTCCTTGGCTAGACTCAGTTGTTTCCAAAGTGAGCAATGAATTGACATCCAAGGTGCTCAAAGGAGGAGATGAACCCCGACTAGAGTCTGGAGGACTACGTCCGTGCCACCTTCTTCAAAGTGGCAGGGAAGGCTAGGCAAAGGAGGGCATCTAAAGTGCCTTGGAGCATCATGAGATTCCTATACCCCTCCAAATGGTTCAGGGGATTGGAGGAGCCATCGTACGACTCCACCATAGACATCTTGAATCAACTGAAGATCGGTTGCTAGAGAATCGAGCGGATAAAGAGTGGCCAAGAACTGAAGTTAAAGGCTTCTTCATTCTCTCTACCATCTATCTGGATCCAGCCCAGCCTGCACTCAATCTCGCGTATCTTCTGCTTGAGATTACAAGCCCTTAGATATGTCTTAAGAATATATATTAAGAAATAAGATTACAAGCTCTTAGACAGCCATGTACAACCCTTACTAGCAGGTATAATAGTTGGCAAATGACCCTCGCCAGCCAATAATTACACCTCCTCTAGTGGGTATAATTGTTAGCATACTGAGCTATCCAATTGATTATGGCCTTGTCACAGTCATAAGGTGACCTAAATATTCAGTCTGAGAGTATTGTTTTCATGCTATGATATGGCGATTCATAAAATTTACATGATTTATGCATATCAATAGCATAATTAGTTTTATAGCATATTTTATTATGCGATTTTATCAATACTTTAATTACATGGCCAAATAGGTTTAATTAATTAAGACTATTTTCAAGTTCGATACTTGGAGTTGTATTTGTGAATCTGCATGATTTATGCATATGGGATCGAATTTTTATGGACAATAATGTTATCATGTAATTCTTGATTTATAATTAAAGTTATTGTCTACCAATGCTTTATATTATATAAAATTTATACTTGATACAATAAGATAATGTATGATCACTTACTAAGTTATGAAGCTCACTTTTTTTTATTATTCTTTTCAGATAAATAAGATTGCTAGGAGCAGGAAGGATAAACTAAGTGGAGGTCAAGATAATAAGCTCTAAGCATAATAGCAGGCTAAAAATAAACTTAGTTTATGACCTTGAAGATATGAGTTTTGTAGCTTTGAATATTTAATGATGGATTTAGATGCTCTATACTCACACCCCTTTGTTTAATTAATGAAAAAATATGTAAGATTTTATTCATGTAAGATTTTAGAAAATATGTTTTAAGAAAATATGGCTTAAGAATATATAATTTAACAAATAAGAATTCATGCTTTCAGATAGCTTAGCACGGTCCTCACCAACGGATATAATAGTTGGCATGTGATCTTCTTTGATGAGTACAATAGTTGATATATGGCCCCACAAGTAAGTATAATAATTGGTATGTAGCCCCATCGGTGCACATAGCGATTGACATACAGTTCTATCAGTAGGTATAATAGTTGGCAAACTGAGATATCTAGTTAATTATGGCCTTGTCATGGATATAAAGCAACCTCGGGTCTTCTATTTCTGATAAGTTTTTTTTAGTAGTCTAGAAGTTAAAACTGAAATTAGTTCTTGTAGCAGTCTTTTTCATTGTGTTCTAGTCCCTGGCCATCCACTTAACCTATGAGATACCACATTGTTCATGAAGAAGACCTAAGTGGGTCTTTTGCATCCATCACCTTCTTGTGATAGAGAAAGATGCACAGATGAGTTTAGGCGCTGCAAAAGTAGATAAAGGAGAGAGTGATCAAGCAGATAGAAAAAGGAACCATAAAATAGGAAGATATAAAAGAGGATACAAGGGAATAATCAGAAGATAGAAAAGGGGATAAAAGCGAGTCCATAAAATAGGAAGATATAAAAGGGGATACAAGCAAGGATTTTTGCACTGGATTTACCTGTCACCAATCCTGTGGAGCTAGGGCTATGTCTAGTAACTAAACAAAATATACTCACTTTTTTTTTAAAGAATTTGATGAAATATTATGTAAAAATCGGAACGAGGACAGGATTTGGGCCAAATCATGCTGTGTCGGACATCGAGGGACTCCATCAATTGGGACAATTTTGAACATATTTTGGGATATATAAACAGCATGAAGGACACCGATCAATAACCTTTTGAGTTAATATTGATACCAATCTACTTGACGATCCATGTTGTTAGAAAACACCGCAGCATAGGATTATAGAATATGGGAGGACCTGCATGAGCCTGTGTTTAATACTGCATTGGTTAGAACCGAGAACCTCAATTGATGATCTTATAGCTAGCATGCACAAGATGAGATCTTGGATTGCACCGAATTGGCTAGCATGTTCTAGATTGGCATCTTTGTCTCCCTTCACTTATAGCTAATTTAGTCCTTGCAATATTTGAATTAGGGTGCTTTTTCATTTGAAAAAGATAAATCAATGTAAAAAGGTTCATCAATATAAGCATGCATGGCCATATTTTTATGGTAACGAAGGATATAGATATAGGGATGGCAATGAGTGGAATATGAATCAAATATGTCACTATTTGTACCAACCTATAATTCATCTTGGGATAAATCAAGTAAAGCTGCAAACATCAATTTTTTTAACATAAATCAAATAAATAAAAAAAAATATAAAAGTAAATCTTTGTATTTAACATAATGTTAAACAAAATAAGAATAGAAGACACCGAACATAAAAAAATAAATTTTGAATAATAATAGAAACATAACAACCAAAAAATGTTATTCTTCAAAAAGTTAAATATCTCTTAAACAAGGAAAAGTAATCAACTAAAACAATAAACAATGAAGTATGGTGGCATGTAAACTTTGACATTTCTCATAGAGAGAATTTATGAAGAATTATATATATATCACTATCCACCAATCTCAAATCCACTGAGCATCTGATGGAGTGGAGTAAATTATCATCTCTATACAGATGAATAATCATATAGGTTGTGCATGGTAATGCAGACTAGGAAATTAAACCTACACATACATACATACTAAATGTATATTCCCATGGTATAAGTCATATTTTCTCTTAACAATCCACTTTAAAAAATCTATCATGCGGATGGCTTGTGAGGGTGGATGTTGCACTCGTGCCATGTTACATTGCTAGAAACCGTAAATGAGCGGAGGATGTTGCTCATGCAGGACGCATGTGATAAAATCTTACGTACCATGAGTACTTGTAGCAGAACCTAAAAAACCAGGATGATACTAAGTGCATATAGCGACTTTTCCCTACACTAGACGTGCACATAAAGCAAACATCAAAAAATAAGACAGTAATTTTTTTCATAAAAGATAGAAAGGTAATTTATTTTAAAAATCATTTTTATTGGCACTTAAAGCAAGTAAAATTTTTCGAGAGCGCTACTCGAAAATTCCTGCAGTGAAGATGCTCAACAAAGTTTTACCGAATTTGCAGCTCTGCCCACATACAATTTACTGAAGGAGTCAGCTATAAGTGGAAAAAGAATCTTTTGTAAATTCATTTTTGACTATCAAAATCTGTCATGCCCCCCAGTTGCACACTCCAATTACCAAAAGAGGGCACAAAGCATGTTAGATACGCTGTTTTGTCCGAGAATGAACAATCTGTTCTTTCTAATGCAATTAGGTTCTATACAAATTGCCAACCAGCCTTTTCATTTAGAAAAGCAAAACATGGCATGGCCTACGTTGGACAAAAATCAGATGGAATGCTCATGGTAGAAAAGGTTACATAATATATGAATGTGTGTGTGTGTGTGTGTGTGCGTATAAGAACTAGAAATTGCAACATTTCCTTACAAAATGATACCAGCAATAATCGAAGTCTTCGATATCCAAGCAAAGAACATACATCAATCACCAACTTTCTTTTCATCCTGTAGTGTCACAGACAGAATGAATTGAAAAAGAATAGAATAGAAAAACCTTGGAACAAAAACATTGGAAAAAAGCAATCCACTTCAAGAATGACATTGCAAGATTATACATGACTGGCAAGCATACATACAATAGATTGAGAATCGAACAGTCAACAACAATTGGTTTTGGTAGTTCTGTGTAACTTATGCCATAGGCTCCAAAAGTATAGCTCAAATACCAATTTGAATTATTCAATGAGAGATTTTTCCAAAAAATCAATGAAAAAGAACAACATTTGACACCTTACAAACCTGTAATGATAGTTTCCTCAGTGACACTTACCTGACTGGGATGATGCTCACAGTAAGCACAAAGAAACAAACAAAATGCCCGCATAAAATATAACAGAGAAGACTAATTTAGAATATTGCGATGTCCAACAAAGTTCTAACTTAGGAACTGCGAGACAGCCTGTGGGTAAAAGCCTGTAATGACAAGAGGACACGTTTTAGCCGTTCCTTTGTTTCAGGATCTATCAAATTCCCATCACTGTCGAACTTCATTGGAGGCTGAAATGCTTGAATGAATAATTCAGGCTTGTTGATGAAATGAAGATCAAGAAAGACTCCAACTTGACGCAGATGGTACTGTGCGTGACTTCCCCCAGCACCTCCTGCAGCACTTACTATAGCAGCAGGCTTGTCCGCCCAAACATTTGGGGGTCTAGAGGCCCAGTCGATAGCATTCTTCAGAGGAGCTGCAAATTCATAAGAATGGAATTACTTTAATGGCATTCCCATGTTTATAGGGATAGATTATACAGTAAATGTCCATATTTTCTTATTGCCCAGGTCCACAAATGCTGACATACCTGCTATTTTGTAGAAGGAGAAACAAGAATATTAGGAGTTCTATGTCAAAGCATGATCTATATTTGATATTATTCTTCGGCATTTCAGAAAAGATTGATTAAATAAGACCTAAAACTGGAAACAGTTGGCGATAGTGGCTCTGTTACCAAAATATTAAAGGTTCATCCGAAAAAATGAGCAGAACTGAGTTGTCCTTTTATCCAGTAAATGTTCTGAGCTCTTTTAGAATGGGATAAGGCATCAATTGGCAAGGCTTGAACTTCAAATGTTTATCTAATCCATTAAAAATTGTCTTCATAGATTGTACAGGTAACAGATCATGCCAGGTTTACTTTCATTTCTGAAATCTCCATGCTAGGTTTCATTGACATTGCTCACAAATACAATTTCTCCCAACAAAAGTGAATATCAAGAATCTATTGTTCTCTGCAAAGTTTACAATTGAAAGTTCTTTAGAATTAGATGTTGAATTTTAAATGTTTAAAGCTTAAGCATGCTTAATAACTGTGTTGATGCATACTTGATGGATCATCAAAGCGACAAGCAGAGCCTGTGATGGTCTTGTGTGAGGTTAAAAGACAAACACTGATGGGAGTCAATCCTGATTCCCAAGTGTCTAGCTGGATGTGATCAAATATCAATAGCTAGAAATATCAATAGCTAGAGTTACTAGACTGAGATTAATTATAAATATTTGGCTGACGATTGGAAGGACTGTCGATCATGTTCTATTATTTAGAGTTTCCATGTGATCCTCATGCAATCCCAGTCCTGGTTTTCTTGTCACCTCTCTCTTCTCCATTATCACCTCTTGTAAAACCCTACCACTTTCTCAGCGAAGCCTTCCTATCCTTTCAGATCTCAAGGTCAGTGCTGTTTTGCTGGCTGACTCGAGCAGCACTACTGGGCATAATTGTCTGGAATACCTTCACCAAGACATTACTTCTTGCATGCTACTTGTTTCAAGCCTCAAATCCAATGCACTTTTTGCTTGTGCAGTTAGAAAGTTTGATTAGTTAAAAAGTCAATATCATCTTTATTTACTACAACTGGTGTGCCACAACAAATTAGGAAAGCTTCTTCGCAGCTGGTGACTCGTAACTTAATTGTTAGGTTTATATAGAATCAATTTCACATGTTGAACTTCCTCTAGTTCCACCAAACAATACATTTTTTTCACTGTGTTTTGTTCTTATTTTCTGAATTTCAACATTGAGAATTCATCAAAATATACCAAAAGATGAAGTCGATCAAGATTCACAATCATGGTATGATATGCATCTCATACTGAAACAGCCATCAAACCATTTTTCTCGCTTTTTATCTCAATACACCTCGGTACAAGTTGGTACAGAGCGATATAGGGCCTGTACCAATCGGAACATGAATTTCATGCTGGTTCCAACCTAATATGATACAGTATGCCCCATAGATGGCAGTTTGGGGTGGTACAACAGTCCATGAGGTCAACCATTGTATTTCATAACTAAATTGCTTTTCCTTGGGTCATTTCTAGATATAACTTGATAAATCAACTTGCTTGACGAGGATCTTGGAGAAATTTTTGCATAAAGCTGTAAGTCTAGCTAGATCAAACAATTGCATTAAATGTAAGGCTGAGGTTTTAGTTGGCTCTTCCGGATTCATTATCTTGTACATCATCCACCTGGACATATAGTCCTATTGCTTAAATCCTCCTTGGAAGTCAATCTTGCACCAAATGGATGTGATAATGGACATTGTAGAATGTCGACTCAGATCTTGTACTTGTCAACTGGCTTGAGTTGAAGGGTACATAATGCATCCATTAGGTGGGTGTGTGGTTATTGATTGCTCTAATTTATGTTCTTTCAGGAGGGTATATGTTAAGCATCTTCTCCCTTTCACATGATTATTTTCCTCAATCATTGCTAGTCAACAGTCAATTATCCAAGTTGCATGCTAGTGGCAATTCAAGTATATGGTCCCCATTGAGAAAGGGGCTCAACTTCCTTTCAGTTCACATATCCTATTTTACTTGGGAAGTAAAAGAAAAAGGGAAGGAAGAGAGAGCAATAAAAGATGATAGAATTTCTTGTTTTATTCTCCTTTCTCCTCTAATCCCTTTTCTTTGGTCCTAGGAAGATTACTTGCAGCTCAGGGCTCAACCTTCGCCTCTGGAGCATTATGATATCCTCCCTTTGCTGATTATTAGCAAGAAAGGTCTGGAAAGAAATTCAAATCTGAAACCAAATCCAAATCTTGTTTCCAAATTGGATCTAAACCTTTTTGCAAATTCATCTTTTTGATCGGATCTATGTTAGAATCGAAACATGATGAAAGTTTTGAAATTACTTGAGCTTCTATCAAATGTAAGAAATAACTTAGGAGCAGCACCTATCATCTGAAGTTATTTATTATGGAGATGACGTCAAGATTCACCTTTTTTTTTTTTGACGTCAAGATTCACCTTTTTTTTTTTTTTTTTTTTCAAGAACTGGTTGCAGCATGTACCCCCATAATTAAAATTGTCATGCACATCAAGATAGAATAGTTCTTCCATACCATTTGTCTGGTAGAACCTGCTGAAATTTTTCTGATGCAGAACAACTCAATCATTCCTAAAGATGGAAAAAATTGAACATAACATTGAAACTAGCACATAACTCGATAACTATAGAGCAAAACCAGAGCCAGAGGGCGGGAACAATTCATTACCTGGGATGGAGTAGTTGTACTCCGGTGAAGCAAGGAGGATGCTGTCTGCTTCAAGGATCTTTTGTCGGAAAGCCTCGACAAGTGGAGGACACTTGCCATCAATCTCGAGATCGGGGTTGATCAAGGGAAGGGGCTCGATGTCCACATGCTCTATCTTCATCCCAGGAATAGACTCATTGCAGAGCTCAATGGCTTCATTCCAGAACAAAAAGTGACTCAGTGTTAGAGAGATAGAACGAGTAGAAGAAGAAAGAAGAAACAAAGGAGAGAGAAGCAGTCCGCTGACCACAGCGAATGAGGCCGCGGTTGAAGGAAGCTTTGCGGAGGGAGCCACAGATGGCTGCAACCCTGATGACCGGTTTGGCTGCCAACGACGCCGCCGCTGCTTCCATCTCTTCCCCGCTCTCTTTCTACCTTGCGTTCTAAGGTCGTATATGTGGTGTATATATAACAGCGCCGTGAACTGTGCCAGCGGTTTTTAGGAAAGGAAAGGTATCCTTTCCATGTGACGCCTTTTTTGTTTTTATTGAATCCGTTTTGGCAAGGATTCATCTGGTGCCTTTTTTTTTTTTTTTAATTGAAATCATTTGGGCTAGAAATCGTTTGAGAACCTGACGTCAGATGTGACATACGATCTCAATCATCTTCCAATTATCATGGACGCTTCTATCTTCTACTTTTTTTTTTTTTTTCTATTTATATTTTTTATTTTTTATTTTATTTCGTTTTTTTTTTTCATTTCTTTTCTTTTTATTCCTTTCCATCATTTCTAGTTTTTTTTATTTATATTTTTCATTTTTTATTTTATTTCATTTTTTTTTCATTTCTTTTCTTTTTATTCCTTTCCATCATTTCTAGTTCTATGGAAATAACTTGAAAGCTGCTCGAACTAGTTGCCTTTTTTATCTTTAGGGCATTCTAAGGTTAAGATGCGGGTTTTAATCCATGTTGGACATCCATGGATATGGTATCATTTAAAATCTTGTAAACCGGATGGTATATAAATGGTCACATCCTTTCTCTTCAAGTAGGTTATAAATTTCATTTTCAGATAGAAACTTTGATCATTTGGATCTGAATAATTTATCTTGAATGGATCTTCCCTTCTTTGATCATATAAAATAAAAAACAAAATAAGATAATAGACCTCCCTTATAAAGGTAGGTAGAACAATAAATTGAATGGGAATGCACATGTTTTGCTATAAAGAGGGCCAGACAAAAAATATTAGAATTTGAGTTTTGTCTAATTTTATAGGAGTGAGGACCTGCAGAAGTTCATGCACCAGGATGTATGTGAGGAGGTGGTCAACCCATTCATTTGGAATGCAACCAAATACTCCTCTTGATGTCCAGGAAGTGTTTTATTTTGAAACGCTACCATAAACTTAATCTACCTTGGACGACTCATTTGTTCAAAAGCAAAGACTGCATACCAAGGCTGGCAGAGCCCTCTACGAGTGTGGCAACCTCAACTTGTCTATTGCTGGATTTTATTTTATTTTTTTTTTTTGAATATGTGAATCTCTTATTTATTCCCATGTCTCCTTCAGAAATGTTGAAAGTGGATTTTGTATAAAAGCTCCACTTAATTACTGATTTTGTAAAAAATTATATCCCTCATAGAAAAAGTAACCAAGATTGCTGTGCTGAAAAGCTATCATATATATGATACGAATCTTTTACTCTCCTCTTAACAATGCTTAGAGCTTATCTTAGGTCCAAGATGTTGAGTTTAGAGATCAAATCCCTTTCAATCTGGGGCAAAATTCATGCCCCTCGGAAGGAAAGAGGATTATTCCTCCATTACGTGTAACATGAAAAAGAATTCCATCATAAGAAGGTAGGGTATTGGAGCAATTCTAGGTGATCCTCAGAGAGAGATGCTCTTGGATCCTTCCAAAGGAAAGAGATGGGCATCAGTTTCAGAAACCAGAGCCATCTATTAAAACTCCCTTGGTTCACTCCATCCACCTGGGAAGAACACACACAGAGAGTTCCATTATTGGCTTGTTGAAACACCATACCGCGTCACCTTTTGTGATCTGAAAATTCTCCCTTTTACTCCACATGATTTGTGCCACGTCTGAAAAAGTTTCAGAGATCATCCTACGCGTGGGACTTTGCTGATTGCAATGCAGAACTTATTCAAGAAAAGATCCCACAAGTAAATTTTAAGAAAACCGACAATCTAATATTCCACTACAATACCACCAAGGTCTACACTTTAGGCTGCCCACATCCGCAATGAACGATACCATAAATCTACCACTCAAGCTTTCAAAAGCCTCTTTAAATGTCTGGCTATTCTATGCAGATAATTTCTGCACGTTGATTAAACCCAAATCTAAATCAGGGAGAGAGGTATAGAGATTGAAGGTGGCTGTTGATCACCATATCCCTACATTTTTTAGATGTTGCAGACCCTCTAAAATTTTAAGGATACTGAAATCTGCTTAAAAAGTAACTTCTGGTATTCCAAAAATATCGGGATTGTGAACCTAATGGCTTCCACCACCCACCTTTCCATGCTTCTCCTGCTCTGCTCTTCTAAACCCCTACCACCAGGAGAGAGACATCACATAGGCATGGAAGCCAGTTATCCGAACAACATTTATAGTGCCAAAATATACACAGCACCACAATGTAGCTTTGAATGCCGGTAGCTAGGTTGATAAATATTGAAGAGTGAAAAAATTACAGCATACAACCCACTTGTACTATTCTCAGAAAAAGACAGCTTGTAGCCAATGTTCCAACAATAACATGATCTACTATACAAAACCAATCCCAAAACAACAACAAAAAATCACTGAAGTTTTTTTTTTTTTTTTCAAACTGCAGTACAGTTCTGTTAAAAGCTTGTCTTTGACTGTTAATAGGAGTTTTGTTTAGACATATCAAAACTTCCTACTCTCCTGCTTTCATCTCTATATCAAACTGTTACCCTGGAATACCTGTGTGATTTCTTCAGGCATTTGATATCTAATGGACGATAAATGTTTTGAATTCCTTACTAGCACTTATATACCATCTTCCCATCCGGGGATGTTAGCAGTAGCTTCATTAACCATCTTAACCAGGGTGACCTGCGATTGGACCCAAAAAGGCACATAAATGAACGAAAATCACAAGCAATTTGATGGAACAATGATTTAAGGGGGGAAAAAAATCTTATCAAGAAATGAATGCCAAGTTTAATTTACTCATTGCATATGCACTCCTACAAGCTTTAACTCCTCAGTCATGAAAAGCTAGAGTCATGAAAGCTGGAAACTGACCATGCAAGAAAAGCCTGAATATATAACCAAGACTAATAATGATTACTGCTGACAACTACAACAATATTCATTTAGACTGCAGGTAGTTTTGGAGGAATCATCCTATGTGATACTTAACTGAAGGCCATTACCGAGAGGTGAAATTATTAGATAATTATTGTTCAGCAGTACATAATTATGCCATCAATACACTTGTGGAAAACTATAAATTTAGTCCTGAAAATTGCAGAGAAATGCAGTCAAATAGAAAGTTTTCCGCAACCACATCCTTGAAATATGTCCAAGAAAAAGAAAAATCTCGGAGCGAAAGAGGTTCATATCTCAAAGTTAGGAAAGAGCAACAAGCTTCACTTGCCCTCATGCCACCTTTTGTTGCACATGAGAGATGTTGGACAAGCTTCCTAGAAGACATCAACCCCAATGTCCCTGGTCAAGAAGATCATTTTGAAGGGAAATCCTGAATTTCTCGGATCAGATTCGTTCAGATCTGATTATATCGAGAGGCATATTTCAAAAATTCTCCTCTCAGATCCAGATCAGATCTGACACTTTTCAGATCTGATTTATAATCTGATAATTAAAAAAATTAAATAAAATTAATTCTGAATTAATTTTATCTTAATTCAGGGTAATCCGATTACCCACTGATGATCCTGCAGAAGCTCTGAGATTCTGGATCTAGCCACGCAAGCACCTGACCTCTACTGGTATCCACTCGGGCTGGATCTGGAGATCTTCTCCTTCTCTTTCTTTTCTCCAAAAATCAGATTTGGATCTAATTTGGAGGATCTTCAAAACACCTTCTGAAGATCACCCGTCGTCTCTGCAGCAGTGCTGCCTTGTTCCTTTTTCGTCAGCTTTTTCTTGCCTGACTCGCACTAATCTGAAGAACCCAACTTTCTTGAGCGTGGGGAGGAGAGAGAGGGTCAGATGGTGGCGTGGAGAAGAGAGAGGGACAACCTTGGGGCGTGGGCTAAAAGAAACTCTTTTAAAGTGGGCGCAGATAGGGTCTATTTATAGACTCTGCTGCACCATGCAATGCTACATCACCCCGGCCAATTACGTTGCTTCGTTCAATCAGATCTAAATCTGATTGGTGGGATGAAAGACCCACGGATTCATCCTAAGGTGGCGCCTAAAACTGATCAAAGTCTATAGGTGAGGGTCACCTAGTTTGAATCCAACAAGCAACCTGGAGTCCCATCCGTATGGAACTCCAGCGTCCCTATCCATGGGCGCACGCCGTGCGCCCCCTTCTTTCCAATTTCCAAAGGAGACAAGCCCCTATCTGCTCTCCAATAAGTGCATGACACATGGGCAGATGTCCAAGGATCAAAGGTCAACGTTTGAACAAGTCAAAGTATAAGAATTAGCAGGTGACGACAAATGGCAGGTGTTGTCTCAAATTTATCTCATAAATTAAGACAACCCTTTTCTGACTTGGACAAGCTCCAGTCAAACCAGATAAAGGTACCTGAGTGAGCACAAACTTTTTGGCTCAGTCGAGATAACTTTTATGATAAAAAAAGGAGAATGTTAGGCTCAATCGTGTGCTAGCACGATTTCTTTGAACCTAATTAAATCTTATTCAAATCAACTGAACTGGGTTAGTCCAATTGATGATATCCAGATCCAAACCCTTGTTTGTGTGACCCAGTTAGGTTCAGTTCTGTATCGTAATGGGACATGTCATGATCTCCATCATCAACATCATCGAAACTTCTTTCGATGAATCAAAACTCTTCTGATTTAGACAACTTAGAATGATCGATCATCTAAATCATTCTAGTTGCTCCCAAAATCCACCAGTGACACCTAGCAGTATATGATGGCAATCCATCAAAACTGAAAACGAACATCTCAATGCAGCTACTTGTGTGATTAAATTCTTCTATCTTGAGCCCCGATCAGATTAGATTAAGGTGAACTCGTCAAACCCTAATTTCTATCATATGATTTAATCATTCGATTCGATTCAAGTCCGATGTGAAAACCTTAATAGAAACTCTTTCTATTATTTCACACTCTGCCATGGCCATGGGCTTATGGACTTGATTCGCATGATCATCATAGGGCTGCTCATCCACCGACTCATCTACTACAAAGAAGCGATTGTACACTAACCTTCCGGATCAATCATCATCCTCATGATGATCCTACGGTCAGGAGCATTTTGAGTTAATAATGAAAATTCTTGTCTTAAATTTTCAACTCTTGAAAATAAGAATTATCATTACCATTAACTCAAGGGATGTATCACAGACACCAAATACACATATGTGATAGAAAATAACCCATTTTATTATTTATAGTCAAAATTATAATTTTGCCCTTAGAAGTGTATTACAAGTGTCAACCAATTCTGGCTTCTAGGGCACACATATCTAACAAACTCCCACTTGACCTAAAGCCAATTGGCTACAAATCTAAGTCCCATCTTCTCAAGGTGGGCTTCGATCTTCTGCTGGCCCAATGGCTTTGTAAGCGGATCCGCCACATTGTCTGCGGAGTCGACTCTCTTGACCTCGACGTAATCCCTTCTCGAGGTAATCGTGGATAAGGTGATATCGCCGCTCGATGTGCTTAGATTTTTGGTGAGACCTTGGCTCCTTAGCAAGGGCTATGGCGCCATTGTTGTCGCAGTATAGAGGAATGGCATCTGATGGCATTACTCCGATCTCTGCAGCAAACTTCTTATACCAGAATGTCTCCTTTGCAGCTTCTGATGCAGCAATATATTCTGCTTCCATGGTGGAATCTGCTATTACTGTCTGTTTGGAACTTTTCCAACTGACAGCTCCACCATTGCACAAAAACAGACTCCCAGATGTCGACTTTCGATCATTTATATCGGACATAAAATCCGAGTCTGTATATCCCTGAACTTGGAGTTCTCCATTACCAAAGACCAATAACATATCCTTAGTTCTTCTCAAGTACTTAAGGATACATTTCACAGAAGTCCAGTGTTCTTCACCTGGATTCGACTGATATCTGCTTGTGACACTCACAGCATGGGCTATATCAGGTCGTGTACATAACATGGCATACATGAGGCTCCCTATTATAGAAGCATAAGGGATCTTACTCATGTGTTCTATTTCCTCAGGTGTGCTGAGACACATCTTCTTGGAAAAGATGAATACCATGTCTGAAGGGTATTAAATCCCCTCTTAGAGTTTTTCATACTAAACCTCTTTAGTATTTCTCTATGTACATTTTCTGTGAAAGTCCTAGCATCCTATTCGGTCTATCCTCTATAGACCTTAATTCCTAGAATAAAGGATGCTTCACCTAGGTCTTTCATGGAGAATTCTTTGGATAACCACATTTTGACTGTGGTCAACATGGGAATATCATTCCCAATAAGGAGGATGTCATCCACGTACAATACGAGGAAAGACAACAGCGCTCCCACTGACCTTTTTGAAGACACATGGCCCCTCGTTCTTGATGAAACCAAACAATTTGATCACATCATTTAAAACGAGTGTTCCAGCTCCGAGATGCTTGCTTAAGTCCATATATGGACCTTTGCAGCTTGCAATACCTTTGTGATCATCATCACTGGATGTGAAACCTAGCAGCTGTTCCATATAGATATCTTCCTCAAGATATCCATTTAAGAACGCCGTTTTCACGTCCATTTGCCATATTTCATAATCGAAATAGGCTGCAACAGCAAGCAATGTGCGGAATGGATTTTAGCATAGCTACTGGCGAAAAGGTATCCTGATAGTCAATGCCTTCGCATTGACTATAACCTTTTGCCACTAATCTAGCCTTGAATGTCTCCACATTCCCATCTGCACCAATCTTTCTCTTGAAGATCCATTTACACCCAATAGGTACTATACCTTCTGGTGGATCTACCAAGGTCCAGACTTGGTTTGAGTGCATCGAGTCAATTTCTGACTTGCATTGCCTCTAACCATTTCTCGGAGTCGATATCTGATATCACCTCGTTGTAGGTTTTGGGATCATCACCATGAGCACCATTACCTACGAGGAATATTTTCTCTACATCCTCTGAAATAATACCTAAGTATCTCTTTCAGGGGACGGAAAAACTCTTTCCGATCTACGAGGTGGAGGAGGTAGTGTCTTGGATTGGCTCAACCTGATTTGGTTCCATTGGTCCTTAGCTCGTTGCACTTGTGAGACTTTCTCATCAAGCTTGATCTATTTTCCAATGCCGCTATCTTGAATAAACTATTTTTCAAGAAAGATGGCATGTCGACTCACAATCACATTGTGGTCTTCTGGAATGTAGAAATAGTATCCTAATGACTCTTTAGGATATCCTATGAATCGAGCTCTTAAAGGACCTAAACTCTAACTTGTCCGCTTGTTGTCTTTTGACATAAGCCGGACAACCCCAAATTCTGAGATGACTCAGACTTGGTTTCTTACCATGCCATATCTCATACGGTGTGGTAGGAACGATTTTAGAAGAAACCCTATTCAGTAAGTATATAAATTGAAGTTAACAAACAGTGTCCCCAAAGAAAATCAGGGAAGGTCTGTGAAGCTCATCATGGATCGAACCATATCCTAATAGGATCCGATTTCTCCATTCTGAAACCCCATTGAGTTGAGTTGAGGTGTTCCTGGTGGAGTCCATTGAGAGACTATGCCATTTTCCTTTTGAGATAGTCTAGGAATTTTTCCGACTAAAGGTATTCACCTCCTCGATCTGATCGAAGAACCTTAATGAATGGTTTTTTCAGTTTGTTTTTCTACTTCATGTCTGAATTCTTTGAACTTTTCAAAAGCTTCAGACTTGTGTCTCATAAGATACACATACCCATACCTAGATGAATCATCGGTAAAGATATGAAGTAAGTAGAAGTTGCCTAGACAAAATTGCTCCGGCACATCAAATGGGCCGCACACATCTAGTATGTACTAGGGCAAGGAAGATCTGTGGCCCTTTCCCCATGTCCTACAAAAGGGAGTTTAGTCATTTTGCCTTGAAGACAAGGATTCACAAGTTGGATATGACTCGAAAGTCAATGGACTCAATAGCCCATTTTTCTCCAATTTGTTAATCCTATCTTCTGCTATATGACCTAATCTTAGGTGCCATAGATATCTATCATTTGGACTATCCCTAAATCGTTTTGATTTTATGGCATTCACATTTTGCTCGAAAGTTAAAAACAGGATACATCAATATGTAACTGATAAAGACCATTAATAAGGAAAACCATTTGCAATTTTATTTCTTTCATAAAGAATGTTACAATGGTCCTTAAGAAAAGGTAATCACATAGCCTTCTACTGCTAAGCAAGAAAATAGAAATCAAATTCCTGCTAGCTGCAGGCACATAATAACAGTCTTTTTAAACTAAGTCTAAACCAGATGGTAAGTCGAAGAGGGTATGTTCCCATGGCTACTGCAGCAACTCTTGCTCCATTACCGATGCGTAGGATCATGTCTCCATCCCTCAGCCTCCTGCTATCCTCAAGACCCTGCATAGAAGTGCACAGATGAGCACTAGAACCAGAGTCAAGCACCCAACTGGATGCAGAAGAAACCGTAAGGTTAGACTCAATAACGAGCATACCTCCAGAAGGACCTTCCTTCTTTGTTCTTTAGGGTGGCCAGGTAAGTAGGGCAGTTCCGCTTTCCAATGGCCGTCGCTGTTGCAATGGAAACACTTTCCTTTGTCAGCGGCTTTCTTTTTTCGGCTCTGCCTTCTTCTTCTTTCTCCTTCCACCTTCTGCTTTTTCACAGACTTCTTCTTTCTTAAAAGACTTTTTTTTTGGAAGAAGTCCGTTCCATAGCAAGAACTGAGCCTTTAGAATCTTTCATAGAAAGCTCAGCGGTAACCAGCATATTCATTAAGTTCGTTCGGCCAAGGAATTTTGAAGTTTATGCATGTGGTAAGTTCATGATGAATTGCCCATATGCATCAGTCAAGGATTGCAGAATAATATCATTCTGCAGATCCAAGTCTAACTTCACACCGAGCTTCTCAAGCTCTTCCAAGTCCTTGATCATTGCATCAGACAATGATCTTGGACTGACTGCCCATCACGCATCTTAGCCTTAAAAAGTCGTTTAGTGACTTGATACTTGGCTGCGCGACTCTGTTCACCAAACATCTCCTGTAGGTGAGCCAACATTTTGCGAGCAGTCCTGATATCTTCATGTTGGCGCTGAAGCTCATCAGACATCGAGCCCAACATGTAGTATTCTGGCCTTATTATCTTCGTCAATCCATTTTATCCAGAGACGCTCTCTGTTCAGCAGATGGACGGGCTGGTAAGGTGGGAGGGTTCTGGTCCAATACATGAGTTAACTTCTCAAAACCCAAAACAATTTTGTAGTTTCTGAGCCAATCTTTATAATTAGGTCCGGTCAGTCTATGTGTGTCCAGGATACGTGCTAATGGGTTGGACGCAGACATTTTTCTATAGAGAGTCAAAGATTTTAGTTAGATATTGTAATTATGACTTGACCAATTTATTTAGAAATTTTATTTTTAAACAAATTAGCTCCCACTATTTTCTCGGATCCCTACACTCCCTCTGTAGAGATGCGAAAATCTCCATGATTAATGATTTCTAGTGGGTGGTGCGGTCTCACCAACTGACTCATCACCTCACCTAATAGTTATTGGTGATGGATTAGCCAATGAGTGAACAACTCTTGTTCAATGATTCTCTAATCATGGTGCACCCAAACTTGGTCTCTAATTCATGAATCTCACCGTATCCAAAATATTGATCCACTCCTTAGTTAAGTCAGACCCACCATTTGCACAGACTGGATTCCTAATTGGGTCTCTCACCGTATCCAGAATATTGAGCCCAACTCATCCTCCAGCCCATAGCATCCAATGCCTAATAGACATGGTTGCGTCTTTCCGGTGCAACTGAGCCACTGTAACCAACCGAGAATAATCAACCCCGAGAAGGGCCCGCACATCTACAATGGTGGAAGACCACGACTTAATCTTTTCTTCGGAAGATTTGATTTAGATCTCATTAAACTAGACTTGACATAATCATAACTATTATGACTAACCTAGTGGCATGATTTAGCTCGAATTATTGACCACCTCATATCAGAACTGAGTTAACAAACATGGCTAGGTAAGTGAGATCGATGGAAGAGATATGCCATTAACTCGACAAGAACGCATTCGAGTCGAGTAGCTTCCAATTAAAAATCAGTCGGTCGTATCTGCCAAACTTACCTTAGACACCAAATTATTAAGACAGAACCAATCGGGTTAACCTACAATCCAGACTCTAACCACTGAGCCTAATTGGGTCTTAACTTGATCGATTACTCATATGACTCGGTCTTGACTCAGACTTAATCCTATTAGGCTGGTCAATTTAAGCATTGTTGATCCCATCTAACCAACTCTTGATTCGGTTTGATCAACCACTAAACCTAATTGAGCTACCCAAGCCCAAACCTAAATTTATGAATATGTCTTAGATCTAAAATTCTCAATTTTAGACCTAATTGATATTTCATAAACTTAATTCTTAATTAAGTCAGGGTTCTTAAATAAAACATGTAAATAAGATCCTAGGATTTCAGGATCTAGGATTTTGCAGAAAGTAAGTTTTCAATTTTTGATTAAGGACGAACGCACAGCACCCCTACACATCATAAGAACACCCCATTGAATGGGAGGAGAGGATCTTTAAGCCCTACTTTGTTCTTATGATCGGACGGCCAAGGGGAACGCCTTAATCAGAAATACAACTAATCTACAAAAAAAAACAAATTAGATCTAAGCATATATCTCATATAAAAGATTTAATTAAAATATGTTTTGTATATATCACATATATCATGCATACATGTTTTTCAGATCTAAATTATCTCATAATCATCTAAAAAATTAAATTTAAATTTGATCTTATCAAATAAAATTTAATCTAGACCTATTTGCAGAACTATTCTACAACTAGTCTAAACATACAACTATCATATCTCATATGAATAAATTAATTTTATTTTATTTTCTATTTTCAGATCTGATTATAACATTTATAATATCAAAAAATAAAAAATAAATAGATCTAAAAATCACTTTTAATCAAACAAAAATTGTGATCAAACTAGACTACACATAGAACAATTCTATTCCTAGTCTAGTTATGTATCTCATACATATTAGATTTAAATTAATTTATTTTAATTTTTTAATTTTCTGATTTCAGATCTAATCACATCTCATGTGATATCTAAAATCACTAATTAATCAGATTAAATCAGATCTAAATAAATTTAATAAGAACCTAGCTCTAATACTAGTTGAAGAAAAATCCTGAATTTTTCGGATCAGGTTCGTTCAGATCTGATTGAATTGAGAGGCATATTTTAAATTCTCCTCTCAGATCCAGATCAGATCTGACACTTTCAGATCTGATTTATAATCTGATAATTAAGAAAATAAAATTAAATTAATTTTAAATTAATTTTATCTTGATCCTGGGTAATCCGATTATCCTTGATGATCCTGCGGAAGCTCTGAGGTTCTGGATCTAGCCATGCAAGCGCCTGACCTCTACCGGTATCCACTCGGACTGGATCTGGAGATCTTCTCCTTCTCTTTCTTTTCTCCAAAAATCAGATCCGGATCTGATTTGGAGGATCTTCAAAACACCTTCTGAAGATCACCCGTCGTCTCTGCAGCGGTGCTGCCTTCTTCCTTTTTCGTCAGTCTTTTCTTGCATGACTCGCACTAATCTAAAGAACCCAACTTTCTTGGGCGTGGGGAGGAGAGAGAGGGCCAGATGGTGGCGTGGAGAAAGGAGAAGGACAACCTTGGGGCATGGGCTAAAAGGAACTCTTTTAAAGTGGGCGCAGACAGGGTCTATTTATAGATTCTGCTACGCCATGCAGTGCTGCATCACCCCGGCCAATTACGTTGCTTCGTTCAATCAGATCTAAATCTGATTGGTGGGATGAGAGACCCACGGATTCATCCTAAGGTGACGCCTAAAACCGGTCAAAGTCTATAGGTGAGGGTCACCTAGTTTGAATCTAACAAGCAACCTGGAGTCCCATCCGTATGGGACTCCAACGTCCCTATCCATGGGCGCACGCCATCCTAGGCGTGCGCCCCCTTTTTTCTAATTTTCAGAGAGGGGACAAGCCCCTATCTGCTCTCCAATAAGTGCATGACACATGGGCAGATGTCCAAGGATCAAAGGTCAACGTTTGAACAAGTCAAAGTACAAGAATTAGCAAGTGACGAAAAATGGCAGATGTTGTCTCAAATTTATCTCATAAATTAACACAACCCTTTTCTGACTTGGACAAGCTCCAATCAGACCAGGTAAAGATACCTGAGTGAGCATAAACTTTTTGGCTCGATCGAGATAACTTTTATGATAAAAAAAAGAAGAATGTTAGGCTCAATCGTGTGCTAGCACGAACCTAATTGAATCTTATTCAAATCAACTGAATTGGGTTAGTCCAATTGATGATATCCAGATCCAAACCCTTATTTGTGTGACTCAGTTAGGTTCAGTTCTGTATGGTAATGGGACATGTCATGATCTCCATCATCGACATCATCGAAACTCCTTTCGATGAATCAAAACTCTTCTGATTCAGACAACTTAGAATGATCGATCATCTAAATCATTCTAGTTGCTCCCAAAATCCATTAGTGACACCTAGCAGTATATGATGACAACCCATCAAAACTGAAAACAAACCTCTCGATGCAGCTACTTGTGTGATTAAATTCTTCTATCTTGAGCTCCGATCAGATTAGGGTTAAGGTGAACTCGTCAAACCCTAATTCCTATTATATGATTTAATCATTCGATTCAAGTCCGATGTGAAAACCTTAATAGAAACTCTTTCTATTATTTCACACTCTGCCATGGCCATGGGCTTATGGACTTGATTCTCATGATCATCATAGGACTGCTTCTCATCCACCAAGGTAGATAGATTCCATCTTGGTGCAATCCAATTCCTATAATGAACATGCTATAGCCAACATACACCTCAGGATTTCGAATGGCTAGGAGACCGAGTCATGGTGTAGTCAAACTATAACACCCGCAAGGTGAACTGCCGATGCACCTCAGGTCAAAGAACCAGACACACCACTGCAGCATCGAGTCAGACGAGAAGGTAGACTTCCTTATGACTACTCGAGGTGGTCACGCTCAGTACCCTCGTTCTCTAACGAGTATATATACTCTCGCTCCGGTGTCTCTACACCGTAAACTCAAGATTCATCTACTACAAAGAAGCGATTGTACACTAACCTTCCGGATCAATCATCATCCTCATGATGATCCTACGGTCAGGAGCATTTTATGAGTTAATAATGAAAATTCTTGTCTTAAACTTTCAACTCTTGAAAATAAGAATTATCATTACCATTAACTCAAATGATGTATCACAGACACCAAATATACATATGTGATAGAAAATAACCTATTTTATTATTTATAGTCAAAATTACAATTTTGTCCTTAAAAGTGTATTATAAGTGTCAACTAATCCTGACTTCTAGGGCACACAATTTTGCCCTTGGACAAGCTTCCTAGAAGACATCAACCCCAATGTCCCTGGTCAAGAAGATCACTTTACCTAATAGAGAACAACATCAGGTCCTGATACGTAGAGTTGCCAGCATGCCACAACAAGCATCAAGAGGTGGTACAAGTATCATATTCACTGAACTATTGGGAGACTTATAGTCTCCAACATATGATCAGCCATAACAATGAGAAATATGAATAGGGTGGAACCACCTGTTGTCCATAAAACGCAGCAGCAATAATCAAAGTTTTAAATCCCATGGGATGAGGGTGTCTTGGTTTCACCATGGAGTAGAACGTTTCGTTGTCCCATCGTGTCTCAGCAGCAATTTCAATCATACATTCCAATAAATATTCTCCATTTCTTTGCACTTTTTTTCTTTATTTCTTTTTTCTTTGTTTTTTCTTCTTTCCTTCTTTGTTTTTCTTTTTCTTTTCTTTCATTCTTTCTTTTCTTCTACCTTCCTTTCTTTCCTTTCCTTTTTATTTCTCATATCCCTTCCTTTATTTCTTTTTTCCTTTTCTTCTTCTTTCTATTTCCTTTCTTCTTTATGCTTCTCCCTTCCTTTCTTTCATTTTCTTCTTCTTCTTCTCTTTCACTTTTTGTTTCTGCATCTTTCATTTGTTTCTTTCCTCTTTCGTCTTCTCTCCCCCCTATGGATGCGTTTTGCAATCCCAACCCTGTCCTGGTCCTATTTCTCATGCAAACGAGATGGGTTGGCCAAGATGCCCCCGCTCCCATTGGGACTGAAAACCTTGGAAATAGTTATAATAAATACAGTCTGTAAGAATGGTGCAAGTTGTGCTGTGGCTACTAAAGATGGCTACATGATCGAGAATATAACTTCAAGAATTCGAAGATATAGAAAGATGCACCACAAGAAGCTAAGAAGCCCTAGACTAACTGCCTGGTATGCTTTCAAGTCTATTGCGCCCTCTTGAGCAATGAATCACAACTCACAAGGCTGGAGTTCTTCTAAGGTATTGTTACAAACAATGCTAAGACAGGCGTTTAACATACCTTTTTCTTAATAAGAAAATGTCATATCTTTTTTATCACGTTATGATATCCGTGGCACTTTATATTTTAAGGATCCATTGATATAAAGTGCAAAACAATAGAGCTTATTCAAGCAGTTACAATGCAATCTTTAAACAGCAAGCCTTGAAAAGTACCTTATTCTTGCCCAGGTCAATGAATTATGTGATAACAGATTTCTTTTGCTTTGCAATGATGGCAAAACACCAAGATGAGATCAAGAATCCTTGGATAACAGGAGTTTAATAAAGATTTCCAGAAACCAAATTAGTGACAAGCAAAACTGCTCTACAAGATGACATTGATTTTTCTGGGTTCAGAATTGGCCCATCACCGGACACAACTCCCTTAAGAGTTGCTCCAAGCTAAGGCATTTTTCAGTGGAAGCCTCATGACGAGTAGAACCATTGATATAAAAGTCTATGAAAAAAAGGACAAATTTAGCAGTCTCTGCCCTTTGAGATTAATAAAATTTACCTGAAAAGTAATCCACAAAAAGCATGATAATATACAAGTGCATGGGATAACCCTATGTCAGTCTTTTCTACGAATTCTTTAGGGAAAATTTTGTTTAGCATTAAAGAGGTTGGCAGTAATGGGTTGTCAATATAGTGAAAAAATGTGTATTGAAATTCCATATCCCAGTAGATGGAAGACCAGCCATATAATACTCATATGAAATTTGGTCATCAAAAGAGCAATTTAAACCTCTTGGGTTTATGAGCTTTCTTATATCATGAACTAAATAGCAAGTTGTCTGCATCAAGGTTTGATAACATGGTAAGTGGACTTGTGATTTTACCGAGTCATCCAGCAAGTTAAAATTCAATGTCTTGGTTGATTCAATAAGAAAAAGAGCAGAAACTGGACAAATTTAACCAAGAATATCATGACTTGCATGACTCGATGAGCCCAAGATCCCCTGTCAGAGTAGTGTTCCTCTTTTATAGAGTTTCAGTAATAGAGCTTCTAATTTTGTACTATGAATTCTATGTTCTTTCTGTCAGATTTTTGGTACGGCTAAGGATTGCATTAGTTATAGTTAATAGTTGATTTCTTTTACTTTTTAGTTTTTTAGGACTTTAGTTTTAGCTACCTGTTACTTAATTTTAAGATTTAGATAGTTGTATGAGTTGATATATGACTATCTTCTATATCTAATAAGTATTTTTGGTTCTTCTAGGAATCAAAACTGAAATTAGATCTTGTGGCAGTCTTTTTCTTTGTGTTCTAGTCCCTGGTTGTCCACGTAATCCATGGTATACCACATGTTTCATGAAGAAGACCTAAGAGGGTGTTTTGCATCTATCATCTCTCATGATAGAGAAAGATGCACAGAGTTTAGGTGCTGCAAAACTAGATGAAGGAGAGAATAATCAGGCAGAACAGTAGAAAGAAAAGGGAACAAGTGTGAGGGGATACAAGGGAATAATAAAAAGACAGAAAAGGGGATAAAAGTGAGGGAATAAAAGAGGATGAAACCATAAAATAGGAAGATATAAAAAGGGATAAAAGCAAGGGTTTTTGAACTGGATTTTACCTGTCATCGGGCATACCCAAACCTGAGCATTAGTGAGACCAGGACTATGTCTAGTAACTAGACAATTCCCTTGACCCAAGCACGACCTAGGCCTGGCCTCAGACACAAAAATCCTGGCTCACTCATGGCCTGATGGCAACAAGGGAATCCCTGGCCCAGCCTAACTCAAACTCAAACCAATCTGCTAAGATAAATTGAGGGAATCAATCAAACCATCTGCTAGGATAAATTAAGGGAATCAAACCTGCTAGGCTCAAACTTGAACCAATAGGACGAATCGAGGGAATCAAACCTGGCCCAACCTAACCCAAACCGGACCAACTCGAGCCCAAGCTAGATATGGGGGAGAGAGACGGGGAAGCTCCATAGGTTCAGGAGAGAGAGAGAGGGATGAGGGGACAAGATCAAAGGTGGGGATCAGCATGGTCCCAATGTAGAGAGATAGGCAAGATCTAAGTGGGAATTGGGGAAATAGACACACACACACACACACACACACACACAGAGAGAGGGGTAAGACTAAAGGTGAATTTAGAAAGGTGAATGATGGGGACTTACCATGATTTGTCAAATGGTAACAGAGCTAGTGGCAGGTGGGACAATGTGGGGGGAGGGAGGGAGGCAGTGAGAGAGAGAGAGAGAGAGAGAGAGAGAGAGGAAGGGGAGGGAGAGCCCTTCTGGGAAGGGGATTGTGGTGGTCATTATTGCCAAATAGTCAAGGGAGGGTCAGCTTGGAGACAAGGGGAGAATGAAGAAAAGGGGATCTTAGATTAGGGTTTTCCAATCATTTTCTATATCAATGTCTCAAATATATGTCATATATAAATATACCACATAACATAAATAAACCACGTATCTAGTAAAAAAAAAAAAATCATCCCTATAGGTTACGGGCTTTAGGTGTCACTAGTATGTTAGAAGGTCCTTGGCTGGAGCTAGAGAAAGACCTCCTCAAGCAAAGCTTGGGAGGGTGAGGGGTCTTCTTGTTCCTTCTTTGTCTTCTTGATGTGAAAAGGCTTGGATCCAAAACTTGTAAGATAGAGCAAGCAAGGGAGTAGAATGAAATGGTTTTAACCGAGATAAAATGAGGATGGTTTTGGTTATGGTTTTAAAAATTAAAAGCCGAATGGTTTTGGGTTCAGTTTCGATTTTGATGAATTCTCCGATCTGAACCCAACCCAAAATCGAACATGAAACCAAACCCAAAACTGGACCCGAAACCGAAAATACCTAATAGTTAATACCCTCAATACACTATATTCAATATGAAGTCAAATTAACAAAAATAATCTGGACCATCCCTATTCCACTCAATGATAAATCTAGATTGCACATTACCAAACCCTAGAATGAAGTGGACACCATGGGAAAGGGGTTTTTTTCCCATGAAGACTGCAGCCTGGCTTCTTGTGGGTTCTTCCCATGCATCAAGAGGGGTAGGGAAACCGTCTTCATCTTTGCATTAAGATCACCTCTCCCCAATCCCTCATCCTCTCAAAAAAAAAAAAAAACCCAGCCTGTTGGAAACAAAGGTTCAATGATTCTTTCCCTTTTTAGCTTCACACTTGATTTCTTTTGGTCGGGTTTCAGATGATATGAGCACAAGTCGTTTCCATCGGTATGGGTATTGTCTTCTTCCCGTGGACCATGGTACCATGCATATTGCCCTCCATTGCTCTCTCTCCATTCTTTCTATTTCTCATAGAACAATAATCTCACCTTTTATTTGTCTTGGGAAAGAGTAGCTGGAGTGATTTGTGGATGAGTCTTTTTTTTTTTTAGGATACTTGATCATTCAATTCATGTGCCAATCAGAAGCACAGCCTATTTCTGTAAATTGTTCTCTTGTTTGAAGTTTCCAAGCTATGGGCTGGCTTGGTTTGGATTAGCAAGAGTAATCATTTAGAGAAAGTTTCCTTGTACTACATGGATAGTAGCACATCTTTGGTAGCTATATGAATGATGAGCTTATAAATTTTGTTTATTTTTGTTACTTAGCAGCTATAATTATGAGCTAATAAAATGTCCTTTTTATTGCTGTTACCCCAACAACTTTTAAGCAAGTAGTGTAACTTTGATTATGTTATTTATAAAAAAAAAGTTAAATGGTTTTCAGTTTTTGAGTTTCGGTTTCGGTTTTGCAATTTTTTTGGGTTTTGGTTATGGTTTTTTATTTCAAAAACGATTCGGGTTTGGAGTGGTGGTGGATTTTGGGTTCGGTTTTGGCTTTTTTTTTTTTTTTTTTTTTTTTTATTTACTAACCATGCCACATCCACCCCATTGACGTCCTTAGTTTAAAATGAATATGTCAGAAACTATGAATATGAAGAGAGAATGTGGAAAATATGTGCACGATAGGCAGACTTCAAAAGCAAAATTAATATAATTTCTCAATGATGTCATGTCAGCCATTCTAGATGTTTACCAAAATTCATAAAACCAACTTGAAATTAAGTCATGCTAGAATTATGAGGTCAAGTCAAAAGAAAAAATTTTCAGTAGTTAAAAAGTTTTTCTACTTGAAGGAGCCATGCAACTATGGACATACCACACTTTCAGGAACTCCTGGAGGAGGTAAGGAAAGGTTTCTTGGTGGTGCATTGAGAATGTACGTTCTTTTGTCAAATCGCCATTCCCCAATTTTTCCATAAGTTAGTTTACCCTGAATTTACGCCAAAAGCATGTTTAGAAGTTATGATCATCCACTAATATCAAAACAATATCTTAAAAGCATGAATTAATACCAGAAAAGAGTAGCATCACCATAAAAGATGAAGATGATCTTAGATGTAAATATAATAGCCTCTAAAAGAGTAACAGATACATGAACTAGATATAGTAAGAGTTTGGTTACCTCTAAGGAATAGTCACATCCATAAGTATAATGAATGATAAATGTTTTTCCAACCTTTAAGTCCCAAGGGGGCTGAAAATTAATTATTTCAATGTTAGTCATGCACAGTTTAGACACATCCCCAGAATATCTTTATTCAATGAAGAATGACTAAGAAAATCAGGATAAGCACTAATATGAATTACCTGTATCATAAAATCTTTGCGGAGAATATGCCGCACACCATGCAATGCAGAGGCAATGGCATATGCATACCTTTCATCAACAGCGAACAGACAAATAAATGCCACAGAAAAATCAGTATTACTCATAGCCAATACAACACATTGAAAAAATATAAAAGCCTATATAAAGTTCTAGTTGTTCTCACATTTCCAAAACCCATCCAAAGGCTTTGTCAGTCTCTGGATCATCTTTCATTTGCAATGAAACATTCATCCATGTAGGAGCAATCTTCTCTAGCTGGGACTGACATGAGTAAATAATTTACCAACATGTATCATATATCATGACAAAGTATAATAATAAATAAAAAGTATATCGATAGTCAGAGGAAAATAAAATTAAAAAGTCTAGAGGAAAGGATAGACAATCTCTGATTATTTTATGGGTTTTAGGACTCCAGCAAGACATTTATTTTGCGTTCTTATTTAAAAACAACCACTATATGTTGGCACAAATTGTTTAATCTCAACTTGTATTAGAGATTATACCAGCAACAAGAAATTTACCTTCTGAATAATTACAGGAGAATTCCCAATAGGATCAATAGATGTCAGAGGGCCTTTCTCTTCTGGAAAGAACTTCCTTACTATCTTTTCATTTTCAGATGGTTTAATATAGAAGAATGGGAAACCCGCTGGGTCACTTCCACGAGCCAAGTTTGGTAAAGGGTTTGCAAAGATGTGATCTGGTTCCGCCATCAGAATATAGCTGCATCCATTGTTAACCACTCAAGCCTTTCAGACTAATCGCATCAAAAAGAAAGAATAACATTTTGTGAATATAGACAAACTTACTCCTCCTCAATCGTTGCTTTCTGTAGCCATTGCACAAAAGCCCATGGTCGATTCAAAACAATATAACCCTGAATCCGGAGTTCCAATAAAGTTAAACATGTTTTTGAAAAATGGCACTACAATTTATGAAACACTTCCTTTCCTAAAACATTTGCTGCTTCAAATCTACCAATGCTAGAGCAGCAAATGAATTACACTGCAAACATATAATAGTTCATAAAAGTGATAGGAAAAGAATTACCTAGCCATCATGAGTTTTTTCTTTTGTTTTTCATAATGAAAATGATGAAACTGTGCTCAAATACAAGGAAAAGAACAAGATTGATCAAAGCCTATCCAGTGACCAGTGATGGAGCAGCATTCCAGTGGCATGTTAGATGGGTATCTAGTTAGAAAGAAAAAACACCTCACTCTTCATATTATAGGTAAACGTCTTAACCATTTAATCACAAGATATAGATCAATAAATTATGTACTCATAGAAGATTATGCAAAGAATTAATAACATAAATCTGAATAATCATGTGATTTGACATTTGTATCAATCAAGCATTCTTGAAATGGTGTGGCCTAGCGCACGTTTCCATGAACTCACATTCAAGTAGAAGTTCATTTGATGCAAGGAAAAATTGAAAGCTTAAAAAATTGTCATACTTGGGTGCTTTTAGCTCATATGAAGTTGTAACACTAGACTATAATTTAATATGCAAATCAACGATCAGTGACCAAGCATAGACAGGAAAAAAAAATATAAAAAGAATGATGAATATTGCAATAACTAATTTGCGATTGATATCCAAATCGTAGTTCATGTTTCCATAAAAAACCTGCATGACTTTTTTTTTTTTCATTTGATTCACACACAAGAAGTTGGCATGAAAGATTAGATTTTTAATATGCGAACCAAAATTCAGAAATCAAGCATGAAGTGAAAAATTATAAAGAATTACAAAAAGAGTGTTTCTTTACCCGATCACGACCTTCCGGGAGGGGGTCTACGACGAAGGTCGGAATCTCCTCCATCAAATTATCAGGACTCCCGGAATGCAGCACCCTGGTGAACCCTCCCATCTCCGACCCTTCCCTGTCCTTCATCTTCTTGTACCAATAGTACATCACCCGGCACTGCCACTTGCTATACACCGCATCCGTCGCCGTGAGCGCAACATGGAAGAGCCTCTTGTGCTCGTTCAATCTCTTCAAATCATTCGACCGGGTCGAAGACCCACCATCGATCAACTCCTGGTCTTGTTCTGCACTCTGGTAGTGGATCACCATGGTCACAAGATTGTAGGTGACGAAGAAGAAGCCCAGAGATATAAGGACCAAGAAGAAAGGGGAAGCCCGAGCCATGACCTCCCTAAGGTAACGAATCCTTCGTCCTCCTCACGAGCGGGTGTCAAAAAGGCGACAATTTTTCCTCAATTCCAGCTCCATTGTGGGATTTCCCTTCGGATTAGAAGAGAACTGGAGTGAAGCTTTGGAGAATAGAAGATTTTCTCCAAGAAAAGCAACAAAAATCGAAACTTTAAGACTTCTGAGGCTTGAAACAGGGGTTTGAAAGAAGGCCCCTGGATCAGATCCAAGACAAGTAATCCAAGGAAAGAATTCCGAGCAGAAAACGTTGCTTAGAAGGTGAGAAAGGAACAGGAAATTATGAGGTTTAGGTTTGGAAAGGAAGGGGTATGGGGGATGGGGGAGGGCGGAGAGAGTTGATGAAAGGGAGAGATCGGCGTAAGTTGGGGGTTTAGGAATTAAATAAAAGTTTTGTTATCAGTAAAAACATCTCATTTCTCCGACTCAGGAATGTGGGACCCAAAATTGGGTGCGACGCTGAATTGGCTAACGGATGAAAAAGAACGGTTCTGATTTGTGTTTTATTTTTAAAATTATCAGAATAAATTATAGAAACATCAACGTTTCACCGTCTGCATGACATTCTAAACATCTAATTTTTTTTCCCGAAATCTGCAATGTTATAAATTGATAACAATATAGCCTAGACATCCATCCCAGCTCTTTTGGACTAATATACTTTTGGATTTTAAAATTTAATTTATGAGAAAACTACTGTCAAACGCGTCACTAATCCTTATAGTTTCTTCGTCTGTTCTGATCAGGCAGCAAGCTATCCTTCTCCCCTGTATCATACAAAACAAATTAAAGAGTATTCCTAAAGTTACTTTTAACTATAATATTTTTTCAAAAATAGATAAATATAAAAAAAAATATGTTCAAAAAATCTTACAATGCTTAATTATTTCGCTATTAATTGAATTAGAATTAAAGAAACTATTTTGACAACGGTTCTCCCAACCTAAAAATATTAAGGAAAAAAAATCTCATGATCATCCTTTGCAAGTCCAGCATCCTCGGCTTCTTGTTCACTATCAAGCTGAAGCGTAATCGAAGATAAGAGAAGAAGAAGATAAGGTTGAGAAGGTGAGAGAAGAGGGAGATCAAGGGATCAAATCTTCATTCCCCAAATATCGAAATCTTAGGATTTCGATCCTTAATGAGGATAAAAATAAGGGTTTTGGGGCTTTTCTTTAGTGTAAGATGGAGGAATCGATAAAGAAGATGGTGAAGCTAGAGTTGATCGTGGAGGAGAGGATCCTGCTCTCTATGGGGTATGAGAATATGATCGGGGCAAGAAGGGCATCTTGGAAGATCTTTTCCTCAATCGAGTACAAAATAATAAGAGAGAATGAAAAATATGTGAAGAGGATCTAGGAGTACTGCCTAAGGTGAAATATGGGCTCTCCAACATCTAGGAGTCCTCTAGTTTGCCATTGATATTGTCTAGGTTATACTTCGTCTCACCATCTTTTCCACCTAAAAATATGGAAAAAGGACATTAAAATGCATCTATTTCACTTGATTAGTCTTGGATTTATGGAGATTAAAGGCTAGGGTTTTAGACCAAGAGTTTCCGCCCTGGAGGAGCAAGGCCTTATTAAGGGTGGCCTCTATAAGCCACTCCTTCGGGTGCCAAGCCCCGCCAATGAACACAATCAATGGGGATGCTCTAAGGTTGGCCTTTATGAGGCGCTCCTCTAGGTACTAGGCCTCATCAATAAGCATCGACTCCAACAACTGTAGTGGTTTCTTCGATCTGCTAGCTATCCACTGTCTACTTTGGTTGGCTTCTCTCTTCTCCCTCCGCTCTCTCCTTCTTCTCTCTTTGCTCTTTTCTCTTCTCTTTCTTAACTGGACTCAAGAAGCTTCTACTCAAAAGAAAGTAGGATGAAAAGAGCAATTATTTTAATCTAGCCAATAAGGGTATTATTGGTATTTCATATCTAAACTTATCTCACGTGATAATTATGTGTTCACATATTCTGATGAAGATGGATGGCTAGGATATACATACATACATATGTATGTATGTATGTATATATAGGTGGATTAGACTTAGGTTGATCAGATTTAGATCCAAATCTAGTTATGTCCCCAATGTCTGATCTGACCAATCCACATAGATCTCCATGCAATAAAACAAAAGTTAATAGCCATTTTTCCATCAATTTATATTTAAAAAAAAAGAAAATATGCTATTAATGTAGATGAGAGTTGAGTTTGTATTTATTCTAGAGCATTTCTGTTTATCCTATAGAGTTTATATTTATTCAGTAGCATTTTTGTTTGTTCTAGATTCAGTTATATTTATTCTAAAAAGATTTGTGTTTATTTCATCCAAAGTTTGTATTTATCATGTATTATTATTGTTTATTATAGAAAAATGGAATGACATATCATATCTACATTGTATTTATATGTTATATTTATCCATTTTTTTATCTCTCTACAATAAACATAAATTATACATAATAAATATAAATTTTAAATAAAATAAATATAAATCCTTTTAGAATAAGCATAATTTATTTTAGAACAAATTCAAACTCTATAGAATAAATAGATTTAAAATAAATATAAATTTTATAAAATAAATAGAAATACTCTATAATAAATACAAACTCAAGTCACAACCCTTCGTACACATGGTTCTGTCTCATCCGCTTTAATAGCCTAACTTTTTTTATATTTTTTCATCTAATATGTATTAATGGGAAAGCATTTTTTTATGTTTTGTTATCCCATCCACATTAATGGTCTTACTTTTTTTTATATTTTCAAATCCAAATGATAAAAATTTGACCACTAAGTTTTTATTTTTCTATATGGAGTTTCGTACAGATTAATGGTGGAAAACTTACTAGATTTGGATCGGATTTAAAGCCAAATCCAATCAATCTGAGCCTACTATGTATATATATATATATATATATAATATATGTATGTATGTATGTATGTATATTAGATTTCTTAATTATGGAATAGAAATCATCCATCCAAGATCACAACAATGATGAGAAGCAGATATTGATACCACATGAGAAAAGAAAGAAAAAAGACCTATAAATAAATATAATAAAATATATATAGATTTAGCCTCAAGCCTACCTTCATGAGGCGCGCTAACTTTATTATGAGAGAAATAAAATCAAACAAATATAAGAAAAACTTACTACTCAACTCTTATACAAGAGTTTCTTAATAAAAAGCTCCAAAATCATTATAAAAGCTCTTTAAAATCTTTCAAGAAGCTCCTTAACATCTTTAGGATGTCATCAGCTCTTCGATGCAACAAATGATTCGTCAATCGGAGTTATATAGACTCTAAAAATTTTAAAATAGTATTTCAATGAAAAATTCAATCCCAAACATATCCGAGAACCATTCTGGACTGTCTGATCGTGATCGACTCAAACCAGAGCCATCGATCATGCAAAATAGTCCCAGATCAGTCCAAATTTCATCTAAGCCATCTGATCATGACCGGCTCACTCTAGAGCCATCGAATCATACAAAATCATCACTCATCATGCCTAAATCAAGTGCCCACCATCCGAACGTGATCGGGAGCCCTCCTAGCTGTCAGATCGCGATCAGTCCATGAAATAGTGCCATAAGCCATAAGAAACATAGGAAAAACACCTGCCGAGCCCACACGTGTCATTATGAGCTGGCGGTCCATTGTAGACCACACTCCATGTCTAGGCTTGGGCGCCTGCTCATGCTGCATGGCCTGCGCACCCCACGTGCTCATGCATCTGGGCTGGCCTAGCACCACCATGGCTATCGGGCAAGCCCGCACCACCGCCGACCTGCACCGATCATGGGCTCCTTCGATGGCTTGTGAGCCATGTCACTCACTCTCGACGCTCCCTTACACGTATATTCTCTATTTGGACTCCATTTAGGCTATTCTTAGACTCGTTAGATTCCATTCATCGTCTTGGATCTCATTCTGCACTTATTATGGATCAAATCTTGAGATATTTTCTTTAGCAACCTTCATCTCGACTCAATATTCGATTTTCATCTATCTTTGAGAGCTTGTGATTCATCTCGCCCCCACATCTTGGGACATGCTTACTATCTCATGGATGGGCAAACATGAAAATCGAGTCAGATCGCTCAATCCCATCTTGATCATGGGCCATGTGCACTCTGACCAAAAATCTATTCAAAGAAGTCTCTTACTATAATAGAAACTTCACTCTGCGACATCGCCTTCTGTCCTCCCGAGTCTTCCATCTCGTACCCGATCCATCTTCTTCTGAAGCTCCATCTTGCATTAGGCTCCCTCTGACTCTTAAAGCTCCATCTCGTACTGAGCTTCTCGCTAGATAGTAATGT
Source organism: Cocos nucifera (assembly GCA_006176705.1). NCBI lineage: Eukaryota > Viridiplantae > Streptophyta > Magnoliopsida > Arecales > Arecaceae > Cocos > Cocos nucifera. The sequence continues at coordinate 1,275,339 of QRFJ01000320.1, forward strand.
GCTCTCGTCCTCTTCTTCTTTTCAAGAATAATCCTATCGCCATGCATGACCTTCAAGATTCTATTACCAGCTATCCACCTATAACCATTTAAATTCAGTTTACTCAGTGAAATAAAATTCTACCAAAAATTATGTATATATCGAACCTCCTCCAATCTTTTTACAACACCATCATATGTCCTCCAGCTGACCATCCCGATGCATCTGATCACATAGCTCGATCCATCTGGTAGGTGAATAGTGCCCTCACTACTCTCCAAGGAGTCAAACTACTCTTTTTTGCAACAAACATGATGAGTACATACAAAATCTAAAATTTACTACTAAAAAAAGAAAGATATCTCATCAAATGTCACTAGAACATCATCCTCTGACTCGCTACTGGCCATCACTATGGTAGCCCTCGTCCAATCTCTAAGTTGAGGGCAATATCTAATACGATAATCTAACTCATCACATTGATAGCATCTAATCTTACTGGGATCCCTCATCTTGGACCTGGATCGTCCTTCTCGCAATCCACTGCCGCTCCATCTGTTGCCACCTACTTATCTAAAAATTGTCAAAACTGAGCTACTGCCATCTGAGCTTGAAGCTAAGTTCTTCATACTAAGAATCTCATTTTGGAGAATCACTGTAGTGACCCCGTCCATCTTGATTGTGCAATTTTTCACTAGAAGAGTAGTCACCAAGGACTCATATGAAGAAAGAAGCGATGCTAGCAAGATCAATGCCCTAGTCTTCTCCTCAACTTTCTCACCTATATTGAGGAAGTCAGTGAGGATCTTTTAGAAGTTGCTTAGATGCTCCTGCACACTCTATCTTTCGATCATCCATAGTTAATAGAATTGCATTCTAAAGAAATAGAGTATTGGTGAGGAATTTTACCATATATAACTTCTTAAACTTTTATCACATTACCATCAAAAAAATCTCGTCAAATACATGAATCACCATCTCATCCGTCAGATACATATAGATAATACTCACCATCTGTATCTATAGCCGCTTTCAAGTTCTCTCCTCTATGGTGGCTGGCTTTTTTTCATTCAAGAGAGTGTCAATCAATCTATGTTGGATAAGTATATTCTTCACCCTCGCTTGTCACAAGAAAAAATTACTCTTTCCATCAAACCAATTGATCTCCATTTTAATTATACTTATTGGGGATAAATCCCGCTCCTGCCAAAGTCAAGTTTGGCGCCCAGCCTGATGCGGTCAATAGCCATGGAAGAGCCTCAGTGGATGCGTGTTAGCCGAACTCCTACATCCGGCCGAACTTCTCAGCGGTTGGACCTCAGCTGAAGTTCTTCAAACCGACCGAACTCTCAAGCGGTCGAGCTTCATACTCCCAGTGGCCGAACTCCTCAAGCGACCATTCTTTCGGCCGATCAAGCTCCTTCAGACAACCAGCGTCCGAACTCCTCAGCAGTCGGCAGCGGGCCGAACTACTTAGCTGCCGAACTACTTCTGATTACTCAATCACCGAGCTTCAGTCAGACTCCTGCAAAAGCTGAACTGTCTCCACGTCGTTACAGCCAGGCGCCTGCAGAAGCCGAACTCCCCCCAAAGCTTCCTCTCGAGCCGAGCTTCTAAGGAAGCCGGACTCCTTACGGAACCCTCCAGCGATCGGGTTTATACGAAAGTCGGATTCTACACTGATTTCTCCAACGACCGAGCTTCTAAGGAAGCCGGGCTCCCTACAGACTTCTTCAGTGGACGAGCTTCTCAATGGCCGAACTTCTTATGATGGATTACTGCAAGCGATCTCGCTACGGCTACACGACAATAACGATCGGCAATGACGATCGACATTTATCGACAATAACTATCGGTAATAACGATCAGCAATAATGATCGACATTAATCAGGATAGTTACGATGCTCATTAATCAAGGTGGTTACAACAAGCTCCCTCTATAAAAAGGATCCTCCGGATACCCTTAGCTCAGGTTCTAAAAATCATTTTTTCTTCCTCTATACTCTACTGAGCATTCCATTCCTGTTGACGAAAACTGACTTAAGCATCGAAGGGTCTTGTCGGAGCCACCCCCCATCGACTCCGAGCCAGACTTTGTTTTGCAGGTCCCGACGGCGACCTCATCGAGTCAACTCCGGCGGACTCCGACGACGATCAATTTCTGCGTCAATAGATTGACGCTAGAGGAAGGGCGCTACCGACAAAGATTCTCCTCTTAAAGGAAGCCGGTGTGCCTTTGTTCTTAAAGGAGTGCTCGAGAAATCTCTCTTCCTCTTAATTCAAATTCCCTTCCAACGAAAAAAGATGCCCCCCAGGAGAGCCTCCACCCGGAGATCGACGGCCTCCGAAGCCCGATCCCGCTCGAGTCCGTCCGCTCCTGCTCCAGCCTCGGTGACCCAGGCTCATTCTGCAACCCGACGATCGACAGCCTCTACGGTCCGATCCCGTCCGGGTCCGTCCGCTACCACTCTGGTCCCGATGGTCCAGGATCGGTCTATGGCCACGGTAGATGCTGAACAGTTCAACCTACTCGTCCAGCAGGTTCGTGGCCTCACTGAGGCCGTTCAGGCGGTGCAGGCCATGCACCAGCAGACCGCTGTACCAGTTCAACCGGTGCAGGATTCTCCAGAGCCATGTGGTCCAGTCCAGAGACAATCGACATGGGCTACCCGACCTCCAATCCTCGAAAAAGGAAGGCAACGGAAGGAGAGCCCTTGTTCGGACCGCAGCTCATCCCAGGGAGAAGCTTTGCACCCATTCAGCAGGAAGACTTTGGAGATAAGAGATCGTGAAGATCTTCTGGATCGAAGGCTCTTAAAAATGAGCCGACGAATTGAAGAACTCCGCCACGCTCCCTCCTCATACGGTAATGAGATCCGAACCGACCCTTCTTTCTCACAGAAAATCATGCAGGAACCGATCCCGCCGAACTTCAAGCTCTCACAGTTCGAGAGCTATGATGGGACCACCGACCCAGTCGACCACTTGGAAGCCTTCCGGACGATGATGCTGTTCCATGGAGCGCCAGACGCCATTCTGTGCCGGGCTTTCCCCTCTACCCTTAAAGGAGCCGCTAGAAACTGGTACTCAGCGCTCAAGCCGAATACCATCCTGTCGTTCGATCAAATGAGTCAATAATTCACGGTCTATTTCATCAGTAGTCGGCGCCCACGTCGAAGTTCGGACTCCCTAATGGCCATCAGGCAGAAAGAGGGGGAATTCATCCGGGCTTTTATTTCTCGGTTTAATACTGCTGCGCTAGAGGTCCGAGACATGGACCAGTCGATCACCATGGCCACTCTCAAAAGCGGCCTTCAGAAGAACGATCTATTGTTCTCCCTGAAAAAAAGCCTCCTAGGGACTTTGCCGACATGCTGGCTCGAGCCGAAAGTTATGCCCGGGTAGAGGAGGCTTTCGAGGCTAAGGACGGCGAAGTCAACGGCAAGCGGCTAATCGGCAGGCTAGATAGATCCACCGAAGAAAGGAAGCGGACTGAAGCTCGGCCGCATTTTCGGACTCCCCCTGGTCGCGAGCAAGCTCGGACTTCTCCTCAAGCTCGGAAGCGGAGAAGCCCTGACGGAAGGATGCGCCGAGGTTCTCCTCAGCGTCGAAGTTCTCCCCGACGACGATGATTTCACAACTACACCCCCCTTAACACCTCGAAGACTCAAGTTCTGATGGAGATCCAAGAACGACTTCCAAGACCAGAGAGAATGTGTTCCCATCCTAACAAGCGCAATCCCAACAAGTTCTGTCTTTACCATCGCGACCACGATCATGACACTAAGGAGTGCATTCAACTACAGGATGAGATCGAAGAGCTCGTCAGGCGAGGCAGACTAAGCCGATTTCTTCGAAGATGGCCTGAGGAGAGGGAAGATCGGCCGAGAGCGCTACCGCCAAGTGGGAAAAACCGACAAGAAGATCAGCCGCCCCTTGGCGTCATCAATACTATCTTAGGGGGACCTCAGCAAGGGAAAACCAGCAGGTCCAAAGGATTGATGAAGAAGCAGAGGATCATGGAGCCTGTAGCCTTCACTGAGGAGGACGGCCAGGGAATCCAATTTTCACATAATGACGCGGTTGTAGTTTCATTGAATATCGCTGACTACGATGTACGCCGCATTCTGGTAGATAATGGAAGTTCAGCTGATGTGTTGTTTTACGATGCCTTCTCAAAAATGTCCCTATCAGACGATCGATTGGGGCCGATGAATTCTCCGCTTGTTGGATTTGCTGGCAACACCGTACCAGTCGAAGGTATCATAACTTTGACCGTAGCAGCAGGGCAGCACCCAAAGCGGGCCAAAGCTCGGATCGACTTCCTAGTCGTAAAGACCCCGTCCGCCTATAATGCGATCCTCGATCGATCTGGTTTAAATGCACTTCGGACGGTAGTGTCGACTTATTACTTGAAGATGAAGTTTCCTATGAGCTATGGGGTTGGAGAAGTCAAAGGAGACCAGGCTCTAGCGAGGTATTGTTACTCGATCGCCTTGTATAAGGGAGATCAGCCCGACCCCTATCTTGTTGATGGACTGGACGCCCGCAATGACCTCACTGAAGAACGAGCTGAGCTTGCAGAGGACCTCGTCTCTATGTCCTTAAATGACGGAAGCTCAGAGCATATGGTGCAGATCGGTTCCAACCTGACGACCGAGGTTCGGGAGCAGCTCATCGCTTTCCTCAGAAGGAATGCGGATGTCTTCGCTTGGACCCCAGCGGATATGCCAGGAATCGACGTCGAGGTCATGAAACATCGGTTGGCCGTCGATCCGAAATACCGATCGGTAAGAGAAAAACTACGCCAACATGCCCTGGAGAGACAGAAAGCGATCGCTGAAGAAGTAGATAAACTCCTCAAAGTCGGGCTAATCCGAAAAGTTCACTACCCGACCTGGATTTCGAACGTGGTTCTTGTCAAGAAAACAAACAACAAGTGGAGGATGTGCGTCGACTTCAAAAAGTTAAACAAGACTTGTCCAAAGGATAGCTACCCCATGCCCAGGATCGATCAATTGGTGGATGCAACCTCGGGTCATGAGTTTCTTACCTTTATGGACGCCTTTTCTGATTACAACCAGATACGCATGGCGCCTGAAGACGAAGAAAAAATAGCCTTAATCACTAACCGAGGTCTTTATTGCTACAAGATCATTCCTTTTGGACTCAAGAATGCAGGAGCAACATACCAACGTTTGGTCAATAAAATTTTTAAGGAATAGATCGGCCGCAACATGGAGGTGTACATAGATGATATGCTTGTCAAAAGCCGAGCTTCAGCTGACCATCTGGCCGACCTTGAAGAGACCTTCAGTGCACTCAGGAAGCATAAGATGAAGCTGAACCCTACCAAATGCGCCTTTGGCGTAACCTCTAAAAAATTTCTTGGGTTCATGGTGTCGAGACGTGGAATCGAGGCAAACCCCCAGAAAATCTGAGCTATTCGAGAAATGACCACTCCGAAGACGATCAAGAAAGTTCAGCGCTTGGTCGGAAGGGTGGCGTCCCTAAATCGCTTCATCTCAAGGTCGGCTGAATGTTGCATGCCCTTCTTCGACGTTCTTAGGCGATCAAAGGACTTCAGCTGGATGGTGGAGTGTCAACAAGCATTCGAGGAGCTCAAAAACTACCTCGGTGCGCCCCCACTGTTGGCAAAATCTGAACTTGGGAAAGAATTATACCTGTATCTAGCTGTCTCTTCGGTGGCCCTGGCAGCGGTCCTCGTTAAGGAAGAAGCAAAGACGCAACGGCCGATCTACTACGTGAGCCGAGTCCTAAGGGACGCGGAGATCAGATACTCTAAGATAGAAAAATTGGCTTACTGTCTCGTAATTGCTGCCAGAAGGCTCCGACCTTACTTTCAGGAGCACACCATAACGGTCCTCACGGACCAACCAATAAAAGCAGTTCTTCATCGAGCAGATGTTTCCGAAAGAATCACCAAATGGGCAATCGAGCTCATGGAATTCGACATCAACTACCGACCCAGACCATCAATCAGGGCCCAAATATTGGTAGATTTTGTACTGGAATGCACCATTTCAGACGAAACTGAGCTTGAATCAAGCGAAACAGACACAAAGGCAAGATCGAGCTTTGACGAAGTCGAACCATCGCAGCCGAATTTCCCTAAGGAAAGCACTGACCTCTCTGAAGGCTCCTGGGCTCTGCATGTAGACGGCTCATCCAACTCCGCTGGAGCTGGTGCAGGGCTAGTCTTGGTCAACCCCAAGGGAGTCATCGCTGAGTATGCGCTGTACTTCGAGTTCTCTGCTACCAACAATGAAGTCGAATATGAAGCACTGATTGCTAGATTGAAGATAGCGAAGGAGCTAAAAGTAGATCGGCTTCAAGTCTACAGTGATTCCCAACTAGTGGTCGGCCAAGTTGATGGCAACTTTGAAGCACGAGAGGAAAACATGACGAGATACCTCGGGATGGTGAAGAGTTTGACCCCGGCCTTCGACAGTTTTGGTATTCGGCACATCCCAAGAACAGAAAATGCGAGAGCCGATTTTCTCTCCAAACTGGCCACTTCGGCTCCGATCGAACTATCCAAAGAAGTATTTCTGAAAACTTTGAAGTATCCGACCACGGAGGAACCTCAGGATATCTTACAAATAGAATTCGAGCCCAGCTAGATCGACCCATTGGTCGCCTACCTTAAAGAGGGGATTCTTCCTCACGATCGAAAAGAAGCTCAGAAGCTCAGAAATCAGGCTTCCCGCTACATCTTATACGAAGGCAAGCTATATAAAAGGTCGTACTCACTCCCCTTGTTGAGATGCCTTCGGCCTTCAGAGGCCAACCTCGCACTATGGGATGTGCACGAAGGACTTTGCGGAAGCCACATAGGAGCAAGGTCTTTATCACAAAAGCTACTTCGGCAAGGGTATTACTGGCCGACCTTATTTTGTGATTCTATGGAATACGTAAAGAGGTGCGACCACTGCCAGAAAAATGCTAGTGTGCAGAGAAGGCCGGCATCCGAACTCACTTCGCTCAATTCACCTTGGCCGTTTGCGCAATGAAGAATGGACATACTCAGCCCCTTCCCAACAGCGTCGGGACAGTGGAAGTTTCTCTTGATCGCGATTGACTACTTCACCAAGTGGATCGAAGCTGAACCACTCACAAAAATTACCGAGGTCAAGGTACAAAACTTTATTTGAAAGTCACTAGTTTGTCGGTTCGGCCTGCTCCGTACCCTCATAACCGACAATGGGTGACAGTTTGCCGGGGCTAAGTTCGCCGAGTTCTGTGAAGAATTAAACATCTTCCAGCGCTTCACTTCTGTGGCTCATCCGCAGGCTAATAGGAAAGCTGAGATAACCAACCGGACCTTGCTACAAGAAATCAAAGCGAGACTCGATAAGGCAAAAGGGGCCTGGGTAGACAAACTCTACCATGTCCTCTGGGCATACCGAACTACTCAGAGGGTGCCAACTGGAGAAACACCCTTCGCTTTGGCCTTCGACACTGAGGCAGTTATCCCGGTTGAACTTAAGCTTCCTTCTGCATGAGTTGTGGGCTTCAATGAGCAGCACAATCCCCAAGACCTCAGAGTCAACCTTAACCTTCTGGAAGAAAAGAGGGAGGAAGCCCACATCCGGATGTCAGCCTATAAACAGAAGGTGGCTCGGTACTACAACTTCAGGATTAAAAGTAAGACGTTCAAAGTGGGGGACTTAGTGCTCCGACGAGCCACTGTCACTCAGCCTCAGAGTCAAGGGAAGCTCGCTCCAAATTGGGAAGGTCCGTATGAGGTGACGAAAGTTATCCGACCCGGAACCTATCGCCTGAAGAAACTCGGAGGGATAATGCTTCCCCGGCCATGGAGCTCAGAAAATCTGAGGATGTATCACAAATAAATTTCCTTCAAAAATTCTTTTGCTCTGCGCTTTTGATTTTTGGCACAAGGATTATGAGATGGCACAAAAAAAAAGAAAAAAAAAGAAAAAAAAGAAGAGAGTGCTCCCGCGGAATGAAGTTCGGCGTAAGTGAGGCCGAACTCCGCAGCTCCTCATCGGAATAAAGTTCGGTATAAGCAAGGCCAAACTTTCCTCAAAAGCTCATCATTGGAATGAAGTTCGGCACAAGTGAGGCCGAACTTTCCTTCGAAGCTCACCATCAAGTGAAGTTCGGTGCAAACAAGGACGGAACAAAGTTCTCCCGCAGAATGAAGTTCGGTATTTCACAGGAGGTAAGATGAAGTTCGGTTGCGCTCACGACCGCCCCAGGACAAGCAAGGACTCCCTGACACCAAGGAAGCCCCGACAGAAGGGCGCGAAGAAGCTCTCCTCCCGAAAGGTTCCGCAACTACGCCCCGCTACTCTAACTCGAATTCTCAGCGAAGGAGCAGCCAATAGTCGCCGCGTTAGGAACAGGAAGAAAACCTCGTCCTAACACGAGCAGGTCAAAGATCCCTAAACCTCGACTGCAGGAGATGAGGTCTCCCCCGTGTCAACATCGGCCGAGGAAAATAAGGCTTTACCAAAGTCGAAGGCCTCGTTCACCTTAGACGAGACGGGGGGAGAGGCTCGGACGACGGTCCGCATGTGCCCCCACAGCCCGTTAGGAACAGGAGGAAGACCTCGTTCTAACGCGAGCAAAGTCGAAGGCCTCGTTCACCTTAGACGAGATAGGAGGAGAGGCTCGGACGACAGTCCGTATGTGCCCCCATAGCCCGTTAGGAATAGGAGGAAGACCTCGTCCTAACGCAAGCAAAGTCGAAGGCCTCGTTCACCTTTAGACGAGATGGGGGGAGAGGCTCTGACGATGGTCCGCATGTGCCCCCACAGCCCATTAGGAATAGGAGGAAGACCTCGTCCTAACGTGAGCAAAGTCGAAGGCCTCGTTCACCTTAGACGAGACAGGAGGAGAGGCTCGGACGACGGTCCGCATGTGCCCCCACAGCCCGTTAGGAATAGGAGGAAGACCTCGTCCTAACGCGAGCAAAGTCGAAGGCCTCGTTCACCTTAGACGAGACAAGGGGAGAGGCTCGGACGACGGTCTGCATGTGCCCCCACAGCCCATTAGGAATAGGAGGAAGACCTCGTCCTAACGCGAGCAAAGTCGAAGGCCTCGTTCACCTTAGACGAGATGGGGGGAGAGGCTCGGACGACGGTCCGCATGTGCCCCCACAGCCCGTTAGGAACAGGAGGAAGACCTCGTCCTAATGCGAGCAAAGTCGAAGGCCTCGTTCACCTTAGACGAGATGGGGGGAGAGGCTCGGACGATGGTCCGCATGTGCCCCCACAGCCCATTAGGAACAGGAGGAAGACCTCATCCTAACGCAAGCACCCGCATCAACCTCAGCCAGAGGAGATAAGATCTCCTCCGAGCGATCCTATCAACCTCGATTAAATAAGGTCTCCCCCAAGCAACTAGGCTGACCTCGGCTGAAGAGTTCCGACTTCGACCTCGATGAGAGATAGGATTTTTGATCGAATCAACCTCGGCTAGGGAGCCTCAACTTCAGCATCGACTTTAGCCAAAGATGAAATTTTCCTCGAACTTCGACATGGACCGATACGAAGTCCGGAAGAAAACTTCGGCAGTCACCTTGTCTGCACTCCCTTCCTTCGAGTTTCGAACTCGGGAGTGGGGGGGCTAGTGTTGGGGATAAATTCCGCTCCTACCAAAGTCAAGTTCCAGCCTGATGCGGTCAATAGCCATGGAAGAGCCTCAACGGACGCGTGTTAGCCGAACTCCTACATCCGACCGAACTTCTCAGATGCCGGACCTCAGTCGAAGTCCTTCAAACCGATCGAACTCTCAAGCGGCCGAGCTTCATACTCCCAGCGGTCGAACTCCTCAAGCGACCATTCTTTCGATCGGTCAAGCTCCTTCGGACAACCAGCACCCGAACTCCTCAGCAGTCGGCAGCGGGCCGAACTACTTAGCTGCCGAACTACTTCTGATTACTCGATCGCCGAGCTTCAGTCAGACTCCTGCAAAAGCTGAACTGTCTCCGCATCGTTACAGCCGGGCGCCTGCAAAAGCCGAACTCCCTCCAAAGCTTCCTCTCGGGCCGAGCTTCTAAGGAAGCCGGACTTCTTACGGAACCCTCCAGCGATCGGGTTTATACAGAAGTCGAATTCCGCGTGGATTTCTCCAATGACCGAGCTTCTAAGAAAGTCGAGCTCCCTACAGACTTCTTCAGTGGACGAGTTTCTCAATGGCCGAACTCCTTATGATGGATTACTACAGGCGATCTCGCTACGATTACACGACAATAACGATCGGCAATGACGATCGGCATTTATCGACAATAACTATCGGCAATAACGATCAGCAATAACGACCGACATTAATCAGGATAGTTACGATGCTCATTAATCAAGGCGGTTACAACAAGCTTCCTCTATAAAAAGGCAATAACTATCGGCAATAACGATCAGCAATAACGACTGATATTAATCAGGACAGTTACGACGCTCATTAATCAAGGTGGTTACAACAAGCTCCCTCTATAAAAAGGATCCTCCGGATACCCTTAGCTTGGGTTCTGAAAACCTTTTTTGCTTCCTCTATACTCTACTGAGCATTCCATTCCTGTTGACAGAAACTGACTTAAGCATCGGAGGGTCTTGCCGGAGCCACCCCCCATCGACTCTGAGCCAGACTTTGTTTTGCAGGTCCCGACGGCGACCTCATCGGCGTCAACTCCGACGGACTCCAACGATGACCAATTTCTGCATCAACAGTACTTATCTTCTCCATCTTCTAATCTTGATCAACATCACCTCCATCTGGATCATCTAATATCACTTGACTACGATAATCAGGCTCTAATACCATTTATTGTGGTATTACCAAGCTCTAATACCACTTATTAGGATAGATCTCTAAATTATGGAATACAAATTACCCGTCCAAAAACATAATAACGACGAAAAGTGGATATTGATACCACATGAGAAAAAGAAAAAAAAATGAATAATAAACAAACACAATAAAATATACATGGGTTTGATCTTAAGCCTACCTTTACGGGGCATACTAACTTCACTATGAGAAAAATAAAATCAAACAAATATAAAAAAAATTTACCACTTAATCTTTGTACAAGAATCTCTCAATAAGAAGCTTCAAAAGCCTTACAAAAACTCTCTAAAATCTTTCAAAAAATCTCTCAGTACTTTCAGGACATCACCATCTCTCCGATGCAACAAACGATTCGTCAATCAAAGTTATATAGACTCTAGAAATCCTAAAATAGTGTTTCAGTAGGAAATCCAATCCCAAACATCTCCGAAAATTATTCTGGACCATCTGATCATGATCGGCTTGAACTAGAGCTGTCCGATTATGCAAAATAGTCCTAGATTAGCTTGGACTCCATCCGAGCCGTCCGATCATGATCAGCTCGCTTTCGAGCAATTGGATCGTGCAAAATCACCACTTATCACACTCAGATCAAGCACTTGCCGTCCGATCGCAACTGGAAGCCTCTCCTAGCCATCGAATCATGATCGATCCATGAAATAGTACCATAAGCCATGAGAAATACAGGAAAAATGCCCGTCAAGTCCACACGTGCCACTATAAGCTGGCGGTCCACCATGGACCGCACTCCATATCTGGGCCTGGGTGCCCGCGTGCTCGTCCATCTAGGTCAGCCCAGCCCAGCATGCGGCTGGCCCAGTGCCGCCACGCTGCCAGGCCAGGCTCATGCCACTATCAGTCTGCACCGACCCATGGGCCTCTCAAGCAGCCCGTGGGCCATATCACTCGCTCTCGGTGCTCCCTCGCGCGTATCTTCTCCATTTTGAACTTTGTTTGGGCTATTTTTGAACTCGTTGGATTCTATTCATTGCTCTAGATCTCATTTTGGATTTATTATAGAGCGAATCTTAAGATATTTTTCTCAAATTATATATATATATATATATATTATTCTCGTGATTCATTAAATTATGCTAATATTTTATTAATTTTTATTGTATTTTCACGAACATGATCTAATATAAAAATAAAAGTATAACCACTAATGACTTCTTCATATCGCATTTAAATATCCCCTAAATACAGTGCCTTTTTATTTTTTATAATATGCAGGTTAGGATCATGATCCTATTTTTTATAATAATATATTTTTGACTATATTAATATATATTTATATCCTTAGAATTTTGTATAGAGATAGCATATCATAATAGTAGTATTAAAATTTTATTTTGAAAAATTATCAGGCTCTTATTTCTATTATATTTCATTCTATTTCTTTATATTTATTTTATATTATATTTTAGAAATAGCTAGACAAAGGAGGAAAATCCACACCCACCAGACCTATGGTTGATGCTGAAACGGCAAAGCAAGCTATGGATGACGAGTGCAATCAGCTAGTTGGAGTGTATATGTAGCTTGACGAATATCTCTGCGTCGAGGCTGAGAAGGGTGGCAGAAGTAAGATGTAGATCGTAGAGCATGTATCAATATGCTCCCACACCAATTTCTAAATGAAACTCTTGACCCCTACGGATCTTCTTGTTCGATTTCAAGATATTTTATTTTCGGATCCCCATAATTGTATTAATTTTTGAATTATTTAATTATTCCGATTCATCCCAAAAAAAAATAGTGAAACGCGACCCTTGTGGCCACCGAATGATGTCCCAGCCAAGTCATATCCGAGCATCCCCTAATTCTGTCCAGAGCCATGCCAAGCCAATTGATCTCTGCCTTTAGTAAATGGCCCCAAAATCTGCTGAACCAAAGGTAAGTTCCATTGCTTGTTCTGGAAAAAACACCATCCATAAAATCAAAAACAGTGCAACCTATTGAGCAGGAGCATCCAAAGGCCAAGGACTAGAAAGGATGTTTGTATTCTTACCATTGCCGATCACAAATTTCAGACGATCGCGTATAGCTTTGCAAGTTGCCGCAACAACTCGCCATGCCAAAGATGTATGCCGTGTAGCCAGGTTTCTCCAGGGGTCAAGAGCGTCATATTTGCGTTGCACTAGCTTGACTCAAAAGGGAATTATCGCGTGCTTAACTCACCTAAGATTTCTAGGGCCCAACCAGAGCATTGTGCTGAGCCACGCAATGCCAATGACCTCTTTCCTTCCTTCTCACCTTTAGACCTAATAAAAATTCTGATTAGCCTGTTACTTCATCAACCGTACCATCATGAGCCTAAGTGTGCGGAGTTGAGAACTCTCTGGACCAAGGTGATGCCACTCGCTTGGGGGCCGGGAGAGGTTTTTTCCTCCAACTTGAAAGATTTCTATGCATTTTGTGAAGATTATTGGTTGCAACTTTCTGAATATTATGGTTAGCAGAGAGTCACACCAACAAACGTAAAAGATTGATGAAAAATACTTGGGGTCTGTTTGCATTTTGCTGTAGGATTGGATTGGAAATACTGCAGGATCCGTGGATTGAACCGTCCATTCAAGTACATCTCCCAATCCAGATCTTATGGGAAGAAAAAATGATCATTATTCGGATTTTTTTTTTCTTCCTACAGCCCTAAGACTAGAATTTGGGTAGATCCTTAGAAAATGTAAGCTAGATAGGCCAATAGATCTAATTCTTGGAAAATTTTCAGTCGAACTCCGTAAAAATATCCAAATAGACCTTCGAGAACCTGTTTTGTGGTATGAGCCCAAAATTCTATAAGATCTATTGAATTGGCCCGACACAACCAGAAAAATCAGCCTGATCTAAATTTATTAAGAAGAAAAAAAAAAGGATCTATTGGAGTGGGCAGGCCCAAATCGCAGAGGGAGTAAAAAGACCTCAACGGATTCAGGCCTTTGGGTTTTTACCTGAACAAGTGTTGCCTAAGTTGATTTTTCTGATTGTGTTGGATCAATCCCATGAATCCTATGGAATGTTGGGTCCACACAATCAAACAGGCAATAAATTGAAATTTCTGCCAAGCACCCAAATCTAGGATAAAGAAACCTAGGCGGTGGACTGACTCTGATTTACCTTTTGATCCGTAATAGCTTGATACTGATCCAATGCCTGCCAACATCCAACAAAGCTCTGGAACAGAAAACTACCTCAACATAGAAAATGTGGTAAAATCTACAGTGATCCCCTAACTTGATCCCTTGAATCCTTGCATCCTCCAGTCTCACGTTTAATAAGTGAGCGCTTGACGGCGATCACCTTCTCTGGTGCCCCTAGCAGTGATCTCTTGGTTAGACTTGCCACTGGTGATCGGAGAATATATCGGAAACCTGTGAGACACTAGCTCGCATCCACCAATCTAAACTTGGTGCGAGTCTGTTTAAATTTGTACCCTTAATGGAGAGAGCTATAAGTCCATGTGAGTCCATATTAGTATTACGCAAATCAATAAGTCTGTTTTATATTTCTCCCTCCTATAAACCACGTACTTTGTATTTGTAATTACTCAAAATGCAGTGCTAAAGGGCTGCATGCGGATCATATCGGAATGGGATAATGCTTCACTCGGAGACAACTTTAGTTACTTTCCAAGTCACGAGAACCCAGACCTAACCCGTGGATGGATCGCACTGAGTTGTGTCGGCCTGTGCAGAGATTTTTAAATTTTAATCTGCGATCCAGGCTGCGTCGAATCCAATAAGATCTGGATGAAACCTAGAATGTCTAAATCTTGGTTAAGACTAGGTTAGATTGACTCCCGATTCAGATCAAGTATTTAACAATCCTTTTATAGTCAAAAATAATAATTAATAAACATAAAAAGAATTCATTAAATATTTTGCAAATAAAACAAAATAGACACACTTTTTGGATAAAAGATTCTTGCAAATTGGCAAATTACATTAGAATGAAAGAATGAATAATTGAAAAATTGCTCAAAAAATAATTGAGAAATTTGATGATATTGTAGATAGCTATCTATTGAAAGAAATAATAATTGTTTTCTAAAAAAAAATAATGGATAAAAGCGTTGTGGTTGCATGAAGTAAAAAATTAGTTTAACTGAGAATTTGTTTGCCAAAATTGAATATTTAATTAAAAAGTAGCCAAGAGTTTAGTTATATGGCATGATTTTTTTTTTTTAAAATTTTTTACAGATTGGATCAAGTCTGAACTATAGGTTGCACGTATGTTAGATTGAACCAAATTAGACGTAAATAACCAACCAACTTCATAGGTCATGTCAAAAGGAATCTAAATTTAATTTAATTTTTAAAAAATAGATATAGATTTTGATAGAAACACGAGCAAAGATCTCTAAATACAGATAGGTTAGGCTATAGTGAAAGTACAAATGATCTGAGTTTTGGATTGCTTGATTTGGCTCAATATGTTTGAAAAATTATTTGGACTCACTTAAGATCGAGTTGATCATCTTAGATGAACTACTTAAACTTGTCTTAGCTAACCTTTGACATGAGTTCTAATGAAGCCAAGCCATTCTTTTTCATCAATTCAGACCAAAATGGGATTCCTCTAGAATGCAATTTATGCAAAATAAAGTATGATATTATTATGAATAATCATCATATCATCTATCTACTGTTGTTCTTCTTTAGCTATTATCGCATTGGAAAGCATGAGAAAATTTTTGAAGATAAATAAGAGCCATCCATCTCCAAAAGTGAATGATGTGATGGCCATCCGTAATGATGTAATACCAATCCATGTGCAGCTGCGCTTGGAAATATATCAGCTGGCGGGAGACCCCTCAAAACGCTGCTCTGAACCATGAGACACGCGGCATTTCCTGTTCACATCCTGTGCGAAGCAACGGTAATGATGACAAAGGCACGTTACGGAAGAAAGGAAGAAGTAAAACCGGGGTACAGCGGACTCCCATTCAGCCCTGCCTCATCGATAATGGACTCCCTGGCCAATGCCACCATCTTCTTCTCCCATTCTCTGACTCCCAACTCACAGGCGAAACTAACTAAATTGGATTCCAGTCTGTTCATCACCCAACTCCTCCTCATCTCTTCCACCTACCCTCCCTCCCTTTTTCCTCCTATATTAACCCCATTCTCCCCACCCATCCCCCAGAAACAATCCAACCCCCAATACCCATCTCGTCCTCATCACCCATTTCCATGGCCATTCCACGACTCCTCCTAGCACTAGCAGCATTACTACTCTCCTTCTCACTCCCCGCCGCCATCGCCGCCGTCGACCTCCGCATCCTCCATGCTTTCAATCACTTCTCCCACCTCCGCTACCCTCTTGATCCCTTCTCCCCCTCCACCTTCGAGGCTACCCTCCACTCCCTCACCTCCCGCGACGACTCCCGCCTCCTCGCCCTCGCCGCCGCCGCCACCACCTCCCCCTCCCCCTCCCATGCGCGCCACCAAAAGGCCGCACCCGGCTCCCCGATCGCCTACGGCCGCCTCCTCCTGCAGACTCCCACCTACCTTGTCCGTGCCGGCGTCGGCACCCCTCCCCAGGCCCTCCTCCTCGCCGTCGACACCAGCAACGACGCTGCATGGATCCCATGCACCGCCTGCGCCGGCTGCCCCTCGTCCTCCCCCTCCTTCTCCCCCGCCATCTCCTCCACCTTCCAACCCCTCCCCTGCGGTTACCCCCTCTGCTCCCAAGTCCCCAACCCTTCCTGTCCCTCCGCCAACGACGGCGCCGCCGCCTGCTCCTTCAACCTCACATACGGCTCCTCCTCGTTCCAGGCCACCCTCGTGCAAGACTCCCTCTCCCTCGCCGCCGACGTCATCTCCGGTTACACCTTCGGCTGCCTCCAGACGGTCACCGGCGCATCCCTCCCGCCGCAGGGTCTCCTCGGCCTCGGCCGCGGACCCGCCTCCTTCCCCTCCCAGACCCGCCCTCGCTACGCCGCAACCTTCTCCTACTGCCTCCCCAGCATCCGCTCCCAAAACTTCTCCGGCTCCCTCCGCCTCGGCCCCGCGGCCATGCCCCGCCGCATCCGCTCGACCCCGCTCCTCGCCAACCCCCGCCGTCCCTCCCTCTACTACGTCAACATGACCGGCATCCGGGTCGGTGGTCGTCCTGTAAGAATCCCGCCGGAGGCTTTCGCCTTCGATCCAGCCACTGGCGGCGGCACCATCATCGACTCGGGGACCATGTTCACGAGGCTGGTGGCGCCGGCCTACGAGGCGATGAGGGATGAGTTCCGGCGAAGGGTTCAGGGAGGCGGGGCGGTGACGTCTCTTGGGGGCTTTGATACGTGTTACAGTGGGGCGGCAGTGAAGGTGCCGGCAGTGGAGCTGGAGTTCGAGGGGATGAGAGTGCCGCTGCCGGAGGATAACGTGGTGATCCGGGGTAGCTACGGGACTACAGTGTGCCTGGCGATGGCGGCGTCGCCGGGGAATGTGAACTCGGTGGTTAATGTGGTGGCCAGCATGGCGCAGCAGAACCACCGGGTGGTCTTCGACGGGGCCGGCGGCAGGCTTGGCATCGCCCGGGAACGCTGTACTTGACGTACGGTGACTAGCATGTTTTATGGTCAAGGGGTTCTTCCCAGTATAATTAAGTTAGGGAGAGCCTGCAGGTTGTTTGAACCGGCTAGCGACTGGTGTTACTAATAATTGGCGCATGGCTCCTCTCTTGTTTATCCTGCTAAGCCATAATAGTTCGGTTAGCAGGTTGGGAGGGCAGTATTATCCCTTTTTTTTTTTTTTCCTCCTATCTTCTATCAAGCTTTTCGGCAATTCCAAGATGAATTATCTCAGACTTTGGTACAGGACTGAAAAGAACATGAATGATGCTAATTACCAATATATCCATATTTATATTTTTTAATTTAATAAATATAAATATAAATATTATTTGAATGTAAAAATTTATATTCATGTTTATTTTAAAAAAATATGGATATAATTCAGATATAAAAAGTATGGATAAAATTTGATGATTGAATTTTATGACTATATAATTAAAAATATTATTAAATAAATAATAAATTAAGATAATAGTATGTTTATATAGTTATATATTTTTTTAAAAAATTAATAAAAATTATATAAAATTATATAGAATTATAAGTATATTTTAATATTTAGATATGAATCGTATCTTTCTTTTTTTTTTGATAAATATAGATATAAATATTGATATTAATGAGATCCCCATATTTAAATTAATTCAAATACAAAAATAATTTTTTTAGATATTATCCATACTATTTTCATCTCTACTTTGGCATATGCATCATGATTTGGATCAATTAACGAAGAGTGTCAATTGGTATATATATATATATGATGGATTTTATTTTATTTTAATTTAAATATTTCAGCATCGATCATCAAAAAATGGTTATCTCGATTTATTGATTTAGAGTTGGTTTAATCGATGGATGGAAAAGAAAGATTCGAAAAGGTGGTCATGCGCGGAGTTAAAGGTGCAAGGATTCAAATCAATGACCTATATTCCAAAATATACAAAATAATATTGAGTAAAAAAAAGACAAATATAGAGATTGATGGGATCTGATATTAAACATCAGATCTCAAAGTAGGCAAGTCCATGATTCAGGAATGCATGCATCTTAATTTCTTGTATGCATTAATTTTATCCATCCAACTAAGAAGATTTTTGTTTCCTTTTCTATAATAATAATATATAAACTAGATGCAAATGCCTCCTGGAAACACAATCAGTCGATCATTGACTTCTGTTCGACCGTGGCTTCCATGCTACAGTCACCACTCACCGGTCCATGGACCGAGAAATTATACCCCACGCCTTGGCACCAACGTAGCCGTGCATCATATCGGTCACAGTATCATGCGCTCATCTTGATGATTAGCCTATAAAAATTACCATGATTGATATATTGTACAGCCACATGATGCATGTGGTGTATGGTATAATTTCTCGCATGAGCCATTGTTATTTCTCATCTACTCTGGGCCACAAATCTAGTACTCAACCTGGTTCCAGCCCAAATCCAGTCTTAACATACAGACGTATGGGATATAAGCTATATTAAAAAATTTATATTAGATCCGCGCATGGTTGTGTCGAGGGGATGGGAGTTCCATATGGAGGGTGGACGTATGTTCCTGTGTATCTATATATATATATAAGTAAGTATGTATGTATGTACGTACGTACGTACATAGGTACATACGTATTGCAATTTTATATTATGTTCTTCCATTTCATATTTTTAAATCCAGGGTTGTGATGGTATCACCCTAATGAAAATTAAAGAGAAGAAAAACTATTACTTCTATTCTATTATAGGAGCACCTTGTGGCATTGTTATCAATTTGTTTTATGTCTTTTAATTTCATTTTTTGATGTGCAGGGTTGTGATAATGTCATCCTAACGAGAAAGAGAATAGAGAAACTTTTAGTTCCAACATAAGAGCTCCTTATAGCATCCACGAGAGAGAAGTCGAGGAACATATGTATCATTTACATGATCATCATAGTGAGCTATTATTGCATAAGCCACAAGCCAATCTACTAATTGAGAAGCTTGAAAAAAATCATGTAATAAAGGTTGATTAAGGTAAGTTTCATGAACACCTCTCCCCTCTAAAATTCGGTATATGATCGTTCTGCAGTCACGCTCCAACTTAAGTCATCCTGGAGACGAATGCATGTATTGCGCGAGTAAGTGCCAATTTTGAAGTTACATTGACTTGCTTACAACCAGCCACTAATACCATTCTATAATGATCCTGAATGACGAAACCAATTCCTCCGTGATTCAAGTCTCTCCTATAAGCGCCATCAAAGATGATCTTATGGATTCCAATAATAGGGGATCATGGCCGAAACATAACCGAATTTATAGCAAAATAGGGGGATTCCCCAGTGCATGGGAACATGAAAATGTTAAAATGGATGTCGATAAAATAGAGAGAGAGCTCTCAAATGACGAGGAATAATGAGATTCGAGAAGATGGAGAGAGAGAAAAAGTATAGTCCATATAGATTTAGGTGGTTCGGCAACATAGATTTATATCCATGGGCAAGGATGTAATAGATATTCCACCATAATCAAAAAGATGGAGAGTATAAAAATAATATACACACACACACACACACACACAGCCTCCCAATAAAATCCTAACCTCAATAATTCAATATATGCGCCTCTCAAAATTTTATACTTTCCTAACAAGATAAAAGAAAATATACGGTCGATGCTATGGGGCTCCATCCTTCACAATCCCAAAAAAAGGTTGGTGAAGTTCCACCATGGCAATAATTGAATTATAGCCTTGTTGAGTCCTTGGCAATCCAAGTAAAGTCCATGCAAGGGGTGTGTGCGAGCCGAGTTGGATCTGTTGGAGATAAATCCAAAGATAGACCGACTGGTTTCTTAGATTTTCAGAACTGATTTATATTTTAAATTTATTTAAAATCAAAATCAAAACTAAATTGATTTAAATTAGTTTTCAAAAACTTAAATGAGCCGAATCAATCATCTACAAAAATAGCTTGAAAGCAACCGGAGAAATTCATTTTGTTTCTATTCAGTTTATTAGGTCTATGTTCAATAGGTTGGACTAAATGAGCTGGGCAAAGTCAATATATAAATATGCTATATCATATAGTGTTGATGTTCAATGGATTAAGCTAAATAGGTGAGGCTAAATCTAAACATAAAAACCCTATTTTAGATATGAGAAAAAAATATATAAGTTGGATCAAGTTGGATAGGTTTGAATATATATCTATTATATATATATATATATAATAATACTCTATGAAGAAGTATCGTAGTGTTGCCACCTTAATATTTTAGATAATTTTAGTTATGACACGTATATTATTATTTTATTATTAATAATAATTTAAAATATTATTTTTAAATAATAATAAAATATTATTTTTTAAAATAAAAAAATAATATTTTAAAAATAAAAATAAAAAAGGGATAAGAATATTTTATGGAGGAGTATTATGGTGTTGCCATCTCAGCATCTCAAAAATATTTTAAAAATTTATTATTTTTAAAAAATAAAATATTATAATAATAATAATAATATTTTTTAAAAAATATTAATTTATTATCATTTTAAAAAGATAATATATCATTTTTTAATCTTAAAAATATTAACATTCTAGTTTATTTTTTTAAAATAATATTTTTATCATCATCTCAAATAATTTTAATTATGCCATGTGGATTATTATTTTATTATAAATAATAATTTAAAATATTATTTTTTAATAATAATAAAGTAGTATTTAGAAAAATTAAAATAATAATATTTTAAAAATAAAAGTAGAAAAGGGATAAGAGATGAAAAATATTTTTAAAAAATTATTATTTAAAAAATAAATTAGTATGTTATTATTTTTAAGATTAGAAAATGATATGTTATCTTTTAAAATAATAATAAATTAATATTTTTAAAAATAATAATATTATTTTATAATATTTTTAAAAAATAATAATTTTTAAAATATTTTTTATCTCTTATCCCTTTTCTATTTTTATTTTTAAAATATTATTTTTAATTTTTTTAAAAAAATTATTATTTAAAAATAATATTTTAAATTATTATTAATAATAAAATAATAATCTATGTGGCACAACTAAAATCATAAAATAATAATCCATGTGGCATAATTAAAATCATTTTAGATGCTGAGATGGCAACACCATAATTACGCTGGAGGGATAATTATGGTTTATAATTATTAAAATTTTTTATTAATAAATATTTTTAATTTTTTAATATTTTATTTTATTTTATTTATTATATATATGATGTATTTTATTATTTTATAAAATAATATTTTATTTTATTTTATTTTATTTTCTTATTCTCGTATCTTTTATGCGTCAGTTGGTACCGCTATACCTCCTATTGCCCCATCACAGCTTCCTTATTTTTTGGTAAATATCGATCTCGATCATACCGCTTTTTCTTCTTCTAATATCTTCTCCACACTCACTAGTGTCATCTCGCCTTTCCTATCACCCCACTACTGCTCTCCTTCTCTATCGATAAATATCGATCCCGATCGCATCCTCCAACATCCCAGTCGATACTACCGCCTCCGACATCATCACTGAAAAAAAGAGAAACTGTCTCTCCTTTTTTTTAATTTTTTTTTAATAAAATAAAATTTTATTATTATTTTTTCTTTCTTCTTGTTCTTATATCTTCTCCTCACCCGTCGGTACCACCTCATCCTCTTATCGTCTTATCACGGCTCCTCTTTTCTCTTGGCAAATACCGATCCTGATTGCACTCCATCTCCTCAGTTCTTCTCAAACCTTCTCCAAATTTTTGGAAACTATTAAATGCAAAGATTTGACTTTCAAATCGATGAAGTACCATACTCTATTTGTAAATAATTTATTAGATTTGATCTAATCTGATCTGATGGATCGATTCAGATCTTAAAATATATTTTTTAAAAATAATAATAAAAATATTATTTTTAAAAAATAAATTAGCATATTATTATTTTAAAATTAATAAATAATATATTATTTTTAAAAATAATAATAAATAATATTTTTTAAAAAAATTATTATTATTTTTTTAATATTTATTTTATTAAAATAATATTTTTTAAAAAATATTTTTTATCTCTTATCCCTTTCCTACTTTTATTTTTAAAATATATATTTTTTAATTTTTTAAAATATTATTTTATTATTATTTAAAAATAATATTTAAAATTATTATTAATAATAAAATAATAATCCATATGGCACAATAAAAATCATCTGAGATGCTGATTAAAATATTATTTTTTAAAAAAAAAAATTAGTATGTTATTATTTTTAAGATTAGAAAGTAATATATTATCTTTTAAAATAATAATAAATTAATAGTTTTAAAAAATTATTATTATGATAATATTTTATTTTTAAAAATAATAAAAAAATAATATTTTGATTATTTTTTAAAATAACATATTTTGAGATCTGAATCGATCCATCTGATCAAATCAGATCAAACCTAATAAATTATCCACAAATAGAATATGATACTTCTCGATTTGAAAGCTAAATTTCTACGTTTAATAGCCTCCGAAAGTTTGGAGAAGGTTTAAAAAGAAGTGAGGAGGTGGGGGTGCGATCAAGATTGACATTTGCCAAGAGAGAAGGGGAGCTGTGGTGAGGCAGCAAGCAGGTGGGGTGGCATCGATGGATGTGGAGAAGATATAAAAATAGGAAGAAAAAAAATAATAATAATAATAAATTATTTTATAAAAAAAGATAAAAAGAAAAAAGGAAGAAAAGAGAGAGAGTTTCTCTTCCTTCAGTGGTGGTGCTGAGGGCGGCAGTACCGACAAGGGCATCGGTGGATGTGATAGAAATCGGCATTTATTAAAAAAGAAGAAAAGCAGTGATTGGGCAGCAGGGGGCGGGGCAACACTGGTGAACGTGAAGAAGATATGAAAATAAGAGAGGAGGTACGATCGAGATCGATATTTATCGAAAGAGAAAAGGAGCCGTAGTGGGACAACATGGGGTATAGCGGTACCAACGGACGTATAGAAGATATAAAAATAAAAAAATAATAAAATAAAATAAAATATTATTTTATGAATAATAAAAAATATATCATATATATAATAAATAAAATAAAATATTTAAAAAAACTAAAGAATATTTATTATTAAAAATTTTTAATAATTATAGACTGTACCTATCCACCCAGCACAACGTGCAGGTCTTCAACTAGTTTATATATATATATAGATATATCAGTTGGGTCGGAATAAGCCAGGTCAGTGAAAATTCCAATCAAAATTGAAATAAATTTTCTTATTTTTTAAAATAAGAAAATAATCAGATCCGATGGATGTAGTGAATACTATGGTAAATAGTAAAAAATAAATTGAAATAAAAAAATGATTAAAATAATCAGATCCAATGGATGTAGTGAATACTATGGTAAATACATAAAGATGGGATAAAGGCCGGGATCATTAATGAAATTCCTAAAGGAATAGAATATTGTAAAGAAGGAATTGAATGCTTAAATAAATGGTTTGGGCTATGATAAGTTATTCTACTATAACTATTTTCTTATGGCATGAGGGCTATAAAGACAGCTACCTATATATTATATGGGATCCCTACTAAGACAGTTTAAAGAACTCCTTGTGAGAACTCCTTGTGAGCTATAGACCGATAGAAAATCTAGTTTGAAACATATATGTGTATATAGGGATGTCTAGTTGAAGCTAAAGTTTACAACCCATAATAAAAGATGTTTAGTCTCAACCTATGATTTTTTATTGATTATCTAGAAAGGTTTAAAAGATATAAAATTAATTGTCTATCTTGTACACTAAAAATAGCAAAAACTAATAAAGGTAGATTTCTAGAGGATAGTGATTTTAGTGGGAGTAGAGAATCTCGAGACATTGTCCTTAAGAAAATATGAGAAAAATTCTAGGTCTAAAAAGCAGATTGAAATGATGATTCCTATTATTATTTTTCGAGATAACATTCATGAGGGATCATCATTTTATCAAGTTCCATAATCCATGAGGTTCCTATTGCCGAGTAAGCAACTATCTAACCACCATCACAAGTGGATTAAGAGATAGCTCTTTGAAAATCTACTAAAATAAGAAAATCTGCTACACTCCAAATTATGTAGTGTTCTGACTTATATGGATGAAAAAAATGATAACCCTGAGATGTTTTTATAGGCCATAAAAAGTGAGAACTCTTTACAATAGTTAGATGCCATACAAGAAGAGTTAGCTATATGAATAACAATCATATCTATGAATTAATTGACCTACCTAAAGGGTATGACCAGTAGGTTGCAAATGGGTCTATAAAACCAAAAAAAAATTTCAATCATAAGGCTAAATAGTATAAAACCAATCTTGTGGCAAAGAGGTTTGCATGAAAGGAAGGCATTAACTTTAAAGAGGCCTATTTTTCTATTTCATCAAAGGACTATTTTTATATTATCATAGCTTTAGTAGCTTATTTTGACTTAAAGCTACATCAAATAGATGTGAAAAAAGCCTTCCTCAATAGTGATTTAGAGGAAGAGGTCTACATGAAATAACTCGAATGCTTTGTTGTTAATGATAAGAGCATATGGTTTGTATATTAAAAAAATCTATTTATAGACTTAAATAAGCTTCCAAATAGTGGTATCTCAAATTTAATGGGATGGTCACTTTTTTGGATTTAAAGAAAATACTATTTGATTGATGTATATACTTGAAGGTTAGTCGAAGTAAGTTCAGAATTTTGGTATTATATGAATAATATTCTACTTGCTAATAATGATTTTAGTCTACTTAAATAATTAAATATTTTTTATCTATAAGATATGGGTAAAGCCATTTATATTATCGGCATTAAGATTTATAGAAATAGATCTTTAGGAGCTAATTGGATTAACTTAAAGGACTTATATTTCTATAGTATTAAATTTAGGATTAAAAAAATATTTTCTCAAATGTGCTCTATTATACACGATGATAAATTTAATAAACCTCAATGTCCAAAAATTGAGATAAAGAGAGAGAAAATAAAGTTCATAACTATACAAATGTTATTGCGAGTTTGATTTATACCCATATTTGTAAATATCCAGACATTGCTTTTACTGCATCAATGCTTGAATATTATCAACATGATACAAAAATGAAGCATTGAAAAGCTATAAAGAAAGTCATGTATTATCTATAATATACAAAAAATTACATGCTCATATATGGTCAATCTGATCATCTTAAAATAATAGGCTATTAGAATTCAGATTTTACTAGATACACCAATAGTAGGAAGTCTACTATCGAATATATTTTTCTATTTATAGAAGGTGCTATATCATAGATAAGTGTAAAATAAGATCTTGTTCACTACATCTACTATGGAAATAAAGTACATAGCATATATAAGACTCTCTCACAAATTATATGGTGGCAAAGTTTTATCACAGAACTTGGAGTTGTTAATTTTATTAGCAAACCGATAAAGATATACTATGATAATTTTACAGTAAAATTCTCTTATAGTATGAAAGTACGAGTATCAATAGATATATTAGTATTAAATACTTGGCTCTTCATGAAAGAATAAAAAATATAGCGTCTGTGAAATATATTGATAAAAAATTGATAATTATAGATCCACTAACTAAAAGATTCATTCCTGAAATTTTGAGAGATCATGTGGATCATATGAAATTCGGTAGTTAATTTTATGATTATTATGTATTAGACACTATGTGTAAAGTTATTGAATTTTATAATAAAGTTCTATTTATTTTATTTTATAATGATCAGTTATTTACTATATATAAAATTTCATTTATTCATGAGTAAAATTCCACATAAAGAATTTTATTATGGGTGTTATTAATATTGTGATGTATAAAAGGCAGTGCATTAATTGAAAATGTATTTTCCATCATAATTCATGCTGATAACTACTTTGTAATCAAGTATACAGCATATATCCTATAGAGCAATTAAGTTTTTAAATATGGATCTACATCAATTTTTTAATTATTAGATGTAGATAAAATTTTATTAAAATTTTTTAATATATTTTAAATAATTAAAATGAAGATGATTATGAATTCTATTAAAGATTTTTAAAATATTTTAAATAATTAAAATATAGATGATTATACCATGTTGGATCTAGTAGGAGAATGTTGAAATTTATATGATTAAGTCTCATCGCTCACACTAACACATATTAAGATTTGTTTTAGTTAGTTTTGTTTGATCGGAACTCTCTGACTAAAAATAAATCTTCCATAAAGTGACAAGAATATTATAATAATTATCGTAATAAAATTAAATTTTATATAACGTCCATTTTAGTCTTTATAAATGACTCGGATAATGTATTTGATGGATGAGTCGTATCTTTTCATGGCTACCGAGAAACATATATAGTTTGGTTTTTTTTGTGATTATAGGAGATCGTGAATGGTATCAATGGCCTCATAAAGTATATATTCATTGTAGTGCAGCGGTCTCCAAAGAAGTTTGGTAGGAATGTAATAGATCCTCAAACCAGGGAACAGCTAAAACAAGTCCTTTTATCATGACAGGCTTTTACGCACAGACTCCTAAACTATACTTGGTTGGGCATCTCTTTTCTGCTTCTTGCTTATATTTCGTTGAAATTATTAACTCTGGCCATATATACACAAGCAATGTAATAGTTTCACGGATCAAAATAAACTTCAAAATACCACACTTTCCACATGGCAATCCATGTTATTATACAATGAAAAATTATAATACCAAAACTACCTAATATATATTCCATAAAATATATTTATTAATCATATATAGTATCTTAAAAATAAAATATTACTATATTTATGAATATATTAATAATTAATAGATTCTATAAAAAAAATATTTATTAGTCTTTATAAATTATTAATCCTAAAAAAATATATTAATTTAAATATATTAAATATTATAATATATTTTTACTTTAATTTAAAATTATTATTGAATCATAATTATATGATTAATAATATATATATATATATATATATATATATATATATATATATATATATATATATATATATATATATATATATATATATATATAATACATAATATCAAATATAACATAGTATCGAATATAAAATATTGATATAATATATTAACGATATATTGATATAGCAATTTATTTGACTAGTTGGGAAGCATTTTTATCCTTATTTCTTCGGAGATGATTGTGAATTTCCATCCTTAAAAATGGATATCCATCATTGGGTTGGAGAATGATTTGAGAGATGGAGATGATTTGAAATCACTGCCACATAAGATTATTATGATGTAGCCAAATACGATGATCTCATCACCTCCATTCATATCATTCTTGATTTTGAATGAATCATCTCATATCAAACACCCTCTTAATTGATTGATACAACAAACCACCTCCGGCTGATATAATCAAGGCGATGGAAGTGATGGCAAAGACTCAAAAGGTTCTATAATACGGAATGGCCATGAACAACTTGGCGAGGGGAAGGAGTTGTGGGTGTCACAGCAGGCAAAGCTTCAGGAGGCTAAGGATAGGTCTTTTCACATGAACAAATATCCAAATCTATTGCAAATCAGGTTGGATAGGATGAAATTGATATATAGATTGAATTGGATAAGAAACTCAATATATAAATATTATAAAATAATTATAATTTAAAAAAAATAGATTAAGATTATATTGAGTCGAATTTAGGATAGGATATATTATTATTCATACTTGACTTAAATCCATTTTAGATATTTTTTTTAGAATTCATATCTATCATAGATTTTAATCAAATTAGATAAAAATCTAACCCATTTAGACCAGATCGAACATCCTCAATAAATCAACTAGAATTGCCATCCCTATATGGCATGTATGGTGGGGACTTATTTGCTTTCCATTTTCTATATTTAGATTATAAGCTTTCATTTTATTTCAATCAGACCTATAGCTACCGATTAGATGAGAGAACAAAACCGATGTCATAATCTTACACCCCCCCCCCAAAAAAAAGATTTTTTTTTTGCATATAAGTCCTACTAGTATAAAGTAATTGTATAAATTTTTTTTTGCATATAATTCAAGAAATCTACAATAAGATCGCCGGCAAACCTTTCATGAACATAATAAAAAATTTATAATGTTTCTTATTATTCCTCTCATTTGAGAGCTTCTATCTAGTGATTCCTAGCTGGTGGTCGGCCAAGTTAATGGCAGCTACGAGGCACGGGAGGATAGTATGGTGAGATACCTTGGGAAGGTGAGGGATTTGACTCCGGTCTTCGACAGTTTTGGCATTCGATAGATTCCGAGGATGAAAAATATAAGAGCCGATCTTCTCTCCAAGTTGGCCACTTCAGCCCCAGCCGAGCTGCCCAAAGAAGTATTCTTGGAGACTCTGAAGTGCCCAACCCCAGAGGAATCTCAGATCATTCTACAGACGAAATTCAAGCCAAGCTGGATTGATCCATTGGTCGTCTATCTCAAGGAGGGGGTCCTTCCTCATGATCCGAAAGAAGCTCGAAAACTCAGAAATCAGGCCTCCCGCTATGTTTTGTATGAAGGCAGACTATACAAGAGGTCATACTCGCTCCCGCTGTTGAGATATCTCCGACCTTCAGAGGCTGACCTTGCATTGTGGGAGGTGCACGAGGGACTCTATGGAAGTCACGTAGGAGCCAGGTCCCTGTCGCAAAAACTACTTCGGCAAGGATACTATTGGCCGACCTTGTTTCGCAATTTCATGGAGTATGTGAAAAAGTGCGACCGCTGTCAGAAGAACGCAAATGTACAAATACAGTCGGCCTCCGAGCTTGCTCCGCTAAGTGCACCTTGGCCATTTGCGCAATGGAGAATGGACATATTTGGTCCATTTCCGACGACATCCAGACAGCAAAAGTTCCTCCTGGTCGCGATCGACTATTTCACCAAGTAGATCGAAGCCAAACCACTAGCGAAGATCACCGAGGCCAAGGTGCAGGACTTCATCTGAAAATTACTAGTCTACTGGTTCGGTCTGCTCCGAACCCTCATAATCGATAATGGGTGATAGTTCGCTGGAACAAGGTTCACCGAGTTCTATGAAGAGCTAAATATCTTCCACCGCTTCACATCGATGGCTCACCCATAGGCTAATGGGGAAGCTGAGGTGACCAACCAGATCCTATTGCAAGGCATCAAGATGAGGCTTGATAGAGCAAAGGGGGCCTGGGTGAACGAACCCTACCACGTCCTCTGGGCGTACCGAACTACATAAAGAATGCCGACCAGAAAAATACTATTCGTCTTGACCTTTGGGATGGAGGCAGTCATCCTGATCGAACTTAAGCTTCCGTCTGCACGAGTCATAGCCTTTAACGAGCAACACAATCCACAGGATCTAAGAGTTAACCTCGATCTGTTGGAAGAAAAAAGGAAGGAAGTCCGCATCCGGATGGCAGCCTACAGATGGAAGGTGGCTCGGTACTACAACTCTAGAGTTAGAAACAAGACATTCAGATTGGGGGACTTAGTGCTCCAACGAGTCGCCGTCTCTCAGCCTTAGAGCCAGGAAAAGCTCGCCCCTAATTGGAAAGGCCCATATGAAGTGGTGGAGGTCATCCAACCCAGTACTTATCGCCTGAAGGAGCTCGGAGGGATGATGCTTCCATGATCTTAGAACTCAGAAAATCTGAGGATGTATTACCAGTAATCTTCCTTCAATAAAACTCCTTCATTTCAGCATTACTGTTTTCTGGTGCAAGAATTACGTGACGACAAGAAAGAAACAACCCAAAGGCCGTATCAAGAACAGGAGGAGACCCTCATCTTAACATGAAGCAAGTCGAAGTCCTTCAACCTCGGTCGTAGGAGATAAGATCTCCTCTGAGCGATCGGGTCAACTTCAGCTGCTGGAGATAAGATCTCCCCCAAGCGTTCATATCAACATCGACTATAGGAGATAAGATCTCTCCTGAGGCAACCTTGGCCGCAGGAGATAAGATCTTCCTCGAGGGCTCATCTCAACCTCGACTGTAGGAGATAAGATCTCCCCCGAGGCAATCTCGATTATAGGAGATAAGATCTCTCCCGAGGCAACCTCGACCGCAGGAGATAAGATCTCCCCCGAGCGTCCGTATCAACCTCGACTGTAGGAGATAAGATCTCCCCCGAGGCAACCTCCCGAGGGCTCGTCTCAACCTCAGCTGTAGGAGATAAGATCTCCCCCAAGGCAACCTCGATCGTAGGAGATGAGATCTCCCCGAGCCGACCTCAGCTACAGGTGAAGGAAAATCCTGATTTCTCGGTCCAGGTTCGTCCAGATCTGATCAGATCAAGAGATATATTTCAAAAAAATTTTCTCTTGATCCCAATCAAATCTTGATATGTTTCAGATCTGATTCTTATTATTTTAATAAATAAAATAAAATAAGATAAATTAAATCAAATTTAATTTACCTGATTTGGATAATCCTATTACCCTATAGATGATCCTGATTGCAGCGGAAGGTTCTGGATCTTAGCCACGCAAGCGCCTGGCCTCTACCGATATCCACTCGGGTTGGATCTGGAGATCCTCTTCTTCTCTATCACGCCTCCAAAAATCAGATCTGGATCTGATCTGGAGGATCTTCAAAACTTCTTTTGAAGATCAGCAGTCGTCCTTTGCAGCAGCGCAGCCTTCTTGCTTTTGATCGCCTTTTCTTGATCTGAATCGCACCAACCAAGGTCCAAAACTCCTTTTGGACGTGGAGAGCAAGGGGAGAAGAGACTATGGCATGGAGGAGGAGGGGAGAGGCAGCCTTGGGGCGTGGGGTTTCTCAATTGAATTGCATTAGCATTGAATCTGAGTTGGGCGCAGGGTCTTATTTATAGACTAAGCTGTGATCCAACTCCTCTTCTTCCCAACCAATCACAACCCTTTGTGAAATCAGATCTAAATCTGATTGGTGGGAATAGAGTCCCCTGGATTCCTCCTTAGAGGGCGCCTAAGACCAGTCAAAGTTGGTTCTTAGAAGACTCTAATTGGAATCCAAAAAGGAGATGGAGTCCTTGTCCAACAAGGACTCCTAGGCGCCTCCAACTTGGGCACACGCCTAGGGTGGCGTGCGCCCTTCTCCTTGCCAGGTTCTGGCAGGGGGACAGGCCCCCACCAGCTCTCCAATAGGTGCATGACATGTGGTCAAAAGTCAAAGTGTCAATGGTCAACGTTTGACCAGTCAAAGGTAGACTTTTGACCAAAGTCAAAGAACAAGAAATGGCAGGTGACCAAAAATGGCAGGTAATGTCTTACAAAATAAGACAACCTTTTCTGACTTGGACAACCTCCAGTCAGACCATATGAAGGCCTCTGATTGAGCACAAACTCCTTTGGCTCAGTCAGGACAACTTATTTATGATAGTAAAAGAAGAACGTTAGGTTCAATCGAGTGCTAGCACGATTTCCTTGAACCTAATTGAATCTCATTCAGATCAATTGAACTAGATCAGTTCAATTGATGATCACCAGATTCAAACCCTTGTTTGTGTGACCCAGTTAGGTTCAGTTCTGTATGGTAATGGGATATGTCATGATCTCTATCATCGACATCATCGAAACTCCTTTCGATGGATCAGAACTCTTCTGATTCGAACAGCTAGAATGATCGATCATCTAAATCATTCTAATTGCTCCCAAAATCCACCAGTGACACCTAGCAGTATATGGTGGCAACCCATCAGAGCTGAATGCGAACCTCTTGGTGCAGCTACCTGTGTGATTAAGTTCTTCTATCTTGAGCCCCGATCAGATTAGGGTTAAGGTGAACTCGTCAAACCCTAGTCTCTGTCATATGATGTAATCATTCGATTCGAGTCCAATGTGAAAATCTAAATAGAAACTCTTTCTATTATTTCACTCTGCCATGGCCATGGGCTTCTGGACTTGATTCTCATGATTATCATAGGGCTGCTCCTCTACCACCGAGGTAGATAGATTCCATCTTGATGCAATCCAGTTCCTACAATGAACATGTCTATAGCCAACATACACCTCAGGGTTCCATATGGCTAGGAGACCGAGTAATGGTGTAGTCAAACTATAACACCCTCAAGGTGAACTGCCGATGCATCTCAGGTCAAAGAACCAGACACACTACTGCAGCATCGAGTCAGTCATTGACGAGAAGGTAGACTTCCTAATGACTACTCGAGGTGGTCACGCTCAGTGCCCTCGTTCTCTAACGAGTACCTATACTTTCGCTCCGGTATCTCCACACCATAGACTCAAGACTCATCTACTAAAGAGAAGCGATCGTACACCAACCTTCCGGATTAATCACCATCCTAGTGATGATCCTATGGTCGGGAGCTGTTTATGAGTTAATAATGATTATTCATGTCTTAAATTTTCAACTCTTGAAAATATGAATTATCATTACCATTAACTCAAAGGATGTATCACAGACACTAAATACACAGGTGTGATAGAAAATAATCCATTTCATTAATTATAATCAAAATTACAATTTTGCTCCTAGAAGTGTATTACAAGTGTCAGCCAATTCTGGCTTCTAGGGCACATATATCTAACAATAGGAGATATGATCCCCCGAGCTTCGACTTCAATGGATGCGGAGCCTGGGAAAGAACTTTGGCAGTCGCCTATTTTGGTACTCCCTTCCTTCAAATTTCAAACTCGGAAGTGGAGGGACTATTGTTGGAGATAAACCCCACTCCCACCGAAGTCCAATCGGATGCTCAGCGGACAATGCAACCGATAGTCACGGAAAAGCTTCAATGGACAAGCCTTAGCCAAGCTCCTTAGCGGTCGAGCCCCTTTCAAACTCCTTCAGCCAGCCGAACTCATTAGCGGCCGAGCTCCAGCCGAACTCCTCAGCGGTCGAACTTCTCTAAGAGCCGGACTCCTTCCAGACAGCTCCTTCGGTCAAACTTCTATGGAAGCCGAACTCCTTCCGAACTCCTCCAGCAGTCAAGCTTCTACGGAAGCCAAACTCCTTCCGGATTCCTCCAGCAGCCGAGCTTCTATGGGAGCCGAACTCCTTACAGACTATTGACGGATTTCTACAGGCGATGCCACTACTGAACGGTTATAATTATCACAACAATAATGATTGTCATTTATCAAGTCAATTACGATCGGCATTTATCAAGATGGTTATGACAATCATTAATCAAGGCAGTTACAACAAGCTCCACCTATAAAGAGAACCCTCCAGATATGCTTACTCTAGGCTCTAAGCTCTTCTCTTCTTCTCGAAACTCTGCCAAACTCCATACTAAGCACTCCATTTCTGTTGACCAGAGCTAACTTGACCGTCGGAGGGTTCTGTCGGAGCCACCTCCATCAGCTCCGGATGGAATTTTATTTTGCAGATCACCGACGGTGATCTCATCCTCTTCCACTTCAGTTCGATCCTACGTTAACCAAATTCTGCATCAATAAAAAGCAACTGTAGCTCACTAACTATAAGCTCCAAAAAGCGGATGAAGAGAAAAATGGGAAAAAGACAGTAAATATTTTATCGTGGATGATGGAAAGTTGAGTAGGGATCCAATTGACAAATTTATACAATAATGGAGATGCTAATTTCCATGTATATGAAAGAGGAATTTGAACTTATAAAAGAAGAGTCTCAATTTATGGTTAATCTATAAAGAAAGGGCTTTCATGCAAAAATATCCTTATTAAAATTCTTGATGCTGTTTTCACTTGCATATGTATCCATTATATAACGGAACCAGAATGCAGAATTAACACTTACCAACACAGAGGGCCAAATTTAGCACCTCTAATTTCACAAAGATAAAAAGCCATTGCAGGAAAATCCATTCCACTAAGAGCCTATTTAGCTATTCTTTTTTTTTTTTCTCTATGAAATTCAGACCCCTGGACAGCTATAAAATAGACTAAATCCAACCTATAATCTATATTTTTTATGATTAAGCCATTGATATAATATAATATAATATTAAATATAATAGAATGTAGAATATATAATATTAATATAATATATTAATAATATATTGATATATATAATACATAATATCAAATATAATATAATATTAAATATATAATATTAATATAATATACTAATGATATATTGATATATCAATTTATCAGACTAGTTGAGAAGCATTTTTATCCTTATACTTCTCTGGATATGATTTTGAATTTCAGTCCTCAAAAATAGATATCCATCATTGAGCTGAAAAATAATTTAAAAAATTGAGATGATTTAAAATCACTGCCATATAGAATTATGATGCAAACAAATACGACGATCTTATCACCTCCATTCACATCATTCTTCATTTTGGATGATTCATCCCATATCAAACACCCTCACATCACACCAGCCAATATAATCAAAGAGATGGAAGTGATAGCAAAGACTCCAAAGGTTGTAAAATATGGAATGGCCATGAACAACTTGGCGAGGGGAAGGAGCTGCGGGTGTCACAGCAGGCAGAGCTTTAGGAGGCTCGGGTAGGTCTTTTCACATGAACAAATCTATGATGTCATCTTGCGTGCTCGTCCGTTTGATCAGCTCTAATGGAAAAAAATTTGGGAATTCAATGGTGACGATAAGACGATAAAGGTAACATTGTCAGATTCAAATAAACGAGTGTAGATTGGAACAGCTTAAACTCCTGAGTACCTGCAATGTAACAATTCATATCAAAGTACTACTGGATTCGAGAGGCAACCGTAGATCATATTGGAAGTATTTAGTAGGAAAAGCCAAGCACGATACAACCAGCAAAATAAGCTTCTCAGCAGACCGAACCTTTCGAAATAATTCAGAAATAAGCTAATAACACTAATCTCCGTTTTTAGTTGCAAATTTCATGGATGTGATACTAATGATTAACATTTAACAGATGCTTTATTTATATGCGAAGCTTCTTTCCAGGTAGTGGGTCTTCGTCATATGGCCCAGCATCATCACGGCCCTCCTTCTCTGCCTTCTTCCTCGCAAGAATTTTATTGATCTTGTGCAGCTCGTTGGTGAGCTTCTGGTCCTTGTTCTGCTTCCTGGTCTTCCGTCCATCTTGCATCTTCACGCCAAATTGGAAAGCAGCCTTTGGCATTGCCTCCTTCTGTTCGTTGTAAGTAGCCCACTCCTCTTCCGTGTCAAAGTCCCACCTATGAAGACGACCCTTGGCCTGTTACAAAAAGTGCAAGTCAGGAAGATCCCATTGCAGGTTTATTTCTTCAACACACTTATATGCAAGTTGTTTGGCGATCCTTGCGGTCACTTGAAGGTTTCTCATCTGACAGCCAATATGATGCAAGAAGGATACAAAATTAGCAATGTTGATAGGAGAATCAGCATTTCCGAATGGATGCCGACATTTCCCTAAGACTTGTCTGAGGCTATGGCATCGAAGACATCTCAACCAAGGCACAAAAATTCTTGCAGTCTCAGGATTTCAGCTATGGCTGAACAAAATGAGCTTCCCTATCGCCGATTTCAACGACTGGCAGTTTATTGCTATAGTTTCAAAAGTTCCGCATGAAAATTATAAAAGTATACAAAAACTGTCAATCAGAATTAGGAAAAAGAAAAGGTCATAGGCCACAATGAATAATAATATAAGACAGGAAAAAAAAAAAAGAAAGAAAAAAAGAAAAAGGGATCATTTAAAGTAAATATATAATTTGGAACCTTTGGGTGGTACCCTGGTGGTTTTGCATTTAAGTAACCCAACATTTTTCACATTAATATGTTCAAAGAAATCATGCTTACCATACAATATATCATTACTATTGGACAGCGACCTAGCATACAACAATCCCAGTATAAGGTTTGAGCTCTGGATAGACTGTGTTCGAAACACACTTATATCTATTTAAGTAGTGTCTCACAAAGCTTTACAAAATTAATTTAGAAAAAGTGCCTTCCAATATTTAAGGACACTAAGGAATGGCAACATATTAGCATACAAGGCCACATACAAAATAAATTTGGTCATATAAGATGGTTTTAAATGAAACTCCCAGACCAACCCCGATTTTAGATTGTTTCTGAAAACAAAACCTATTGATTGATGAAACTCTGAATTATGACTTCAATCACTGTAGTAGTAGTAAGACCTTACAGATTCTACCACCATCAACCATACAAAATGCAAGAGGGAGAGGAGGTTGCTCCAGATCAAAAGGTCAAGAAGGATTATTTTTTATGAGAAAATTTTAGCATTTTTAACTTAAAAATAATTGCTTGGATAACTGCATTACAAATGCTTGTCTGAGTATTTAATAAGTGACCGTTATGATATCTTCTTACATATGAGCCAGAATTTGCATGTTTTTATTGACCTGTGTTGCATCCCACAAACTTTCAACTGTCACCTCATGTATAGAAAAACAGCAAATGTAAAAAGTTACCAGATAAGATCTCTTATCTACTTCTTTTTTTCTTTCTTTTTGTGTTCTTGTTGATGAATCAAGATTAGAAAAAACTAAAATATCTCATAACTAGATAACAAAAACTTCCTCCCAAGAAAATGTCTTTATCCTAGCACCAGAACATTTAAGTTCCCAAATTATTAAGGTCTCCACTCTCAGGTAATAGTCTTTGGGCGATAATCAATTAGCAACAAAGATTTAATTAAATATTGTAAATTATCATGATTAGCAAGGGTATCAATTTAGTTACAACTAATGGTTAAGTCCCATAGATTTTTGCTCTTTTGCTTCTTACCTACCTCAGCATATGGAAAATAAGCTAGTAGCTGAGATCAGCATTCAAGTTCACTACCACCCATTAGATGTGGAAGTTTATGAACTCCTAACCATATTTTTGTTCTTTTTCTTATATTCATCTGCAAGTTTGATAGGTTAGCAGAATAAGATTATAAACTCCTAGACAAACTTAAAATATGCTAGTGATGAGCAAATGCAATGCATATTAGGCTTGATGACTGTGATCCCCCCTCTAATTCATATTTTCCATTGTTCTAACAACATTGATAGGTGTGCTACTATTTTTCACATGATGCATTTCCCATTCTCTTTAAACAATCTCTGCAACCTCCTATAGAACTCCAATTTCAAAGGAAGAGATATCTTACCCGGCCACCCATGTCCATTTTTGACAAGTCATCCTCATCATCACTGTCTATGACCTCGCGATTATACTCCTGATAACCAGGGTAACATTCAGAGTAACTTTCAGAGATAAAATTTGGATCTTTCTCCCGAGCATCCTTTTCCCTTAGTTGTTGAAGCCGCTGATCATCACGCTTGAAAACTGACCCTAAACCCCTATCTTTGTCTTCTTGGGTCATGAACCGTGGGTCTTGTGGTCCATTTGTTCCAGCCAGCACATCGTATTCCTGCATATTTTGCTGGAGATACTGTTCAGGATAAGCCAACTGTTCAGCATACTGATAGTCTGGCCACTCTCCTTGGTATCCAGCAGCCACCATTTGAGCTTGAATGGCATCGTACCCATTCTGCAACATGAAGACATGGAAGTAACAAAATTGTCTGGAGTAGCAAAGAAAGCATGGGGTATTTCTATCAAGCATGTAACAAGTTTGAAATTATACCAATCACAATTCACAACTGCAAATGATCATCATATAACACACACACACACACAGATATATATATATATTATAATGATCAAAATTTTCATATACGTCAATACTATGTTTTAGCTGTCCAAAGAATCAATAAATTATTATCTTAAAACAATGAATGCCACACCAATTCTGACAAAAAAAAACATCACATATAGTTTTTTTATAAACTCACTGTTTGTTGCCAAGCCTGAGCAGGTTCAGAAGGTGGGACAGGACCATAAACAGGTTCGCTGAAGTAAGACTGCCTTTCTCGGCCACGTGGAGACTCTTCCATGTCATCTGAAACTGGGCTCTGGCTCATGTCCTTAGCGGGAACAGCATAGTCAATTCCATCTCCTAAAAATATGTCCTCCTCTTCAGCTCTTGCAATAGGAGGGGGTAGTTTCTCTCTTCCATCAGCATTGCTCTTGCGAGGAGGTGGTGGTGGAATTTCTCTTTCTGGATCTCTCTTTGAAATGCCACCATCAGGTTGTCCAGGCTTCTCTTCATCATAATCATTGCCTACTGTTGAATTTTTCCCTGTCAAGGTAAACAATAGTTACAGAAAATGAAATCGATGATCTTAATCTCACTGAAATTTTCCAATTTCTACATGAAAACATGCCACATTTCAAAGCAAGTAAAGTGCACCTTTCAGAAAAAGAAATCCAAACCGCAAAAAGAGCATGGTGAATGCCACTTGGTTGTTCATATTGCTGAGAATTACAGATTCTAGAATTGTTCCCTGATAATGGATAAGGCTTTTCTTATGTTTTCTTATTGTGAATATGAAGCAAGCCAAACAACTACAATGCTTGTTCGGCTATATCCCACCTATTTGGATTGGCTTTATGGATCCTCATTTGCCAAGCATTCCTATCTAGGGTCACCTGTGATTGCTATTTCAAGTTTTGCCATATCTTTTCTAACACCTCCATCCACATTATCTTAGATCTGAAATTCTTATGAAGCTATGCCCATTAATTAATCCTTTCACAAGCTATATTAGGCACCTTCTATTGGACATTAAGGCTAATGGAAACGTAACACTGAGTTTCCTTGTTGTTCCAACTCATCCACATGAATCCTAATCTTTGCCTTATTCCATCTTCATTAGCCTACATCAACGCAATTGAAGGACTTACCAATGGGTCAACATGAGGAATTAAAGATGGGAAAAAAGCATGGATGCTAAGCCTTGGAGCCTCTAAGTAAAACTTTATGCATATAAAGAAGGTACGATATTAAATTCATAGATATTCCCCCATCCCTCGCAATATAAAAAACTGGTGAAAGAAGTTTACAGCTAAGGTCATGTTACTTAAACGACTAACTCAGCTAAAACCATGAAAAATACTCAAAGTCTATGTTCTAACAAAAACCTGAGGCCAGATTTTGATCATCATTACCACCAAACTAGGCTAACTAGCAAAACTCAACTTTGAAATGAGTAACCACACATCTCAAAAGCAATGTTACTTGGAGTCCT
Source organism: Cocos nucifera (assembly GCA_006176705.1). Taxonomy (NCBI): domain Eukaryota; kingdom Viridiplantae; phylum Streptophyta; class Magnoliopsida; order Arecales; family Arecaceae; genus Cocos; species Cocos nucifera. The sequence continues at coordinate 1,314,741 of QRFJ01000320.1, forward strand.
AGACCCATGACCCAGGTGTCAAGTGTCCAAAAGAGTTGGGCATGGAAGCCTCCAATTAATCAGACGTGAACACTTCCATCCATATTAACGTGCATGTAAATATATATCTATGTGCGCATATAACAAATGATTTGATACAATTGTTAAAACCATGGAATGCCATGCTCAAATCGCCCAGTACACCCCATACCATACTATACTCATCTCATACCGTACCAACACTCGTACACCATCTCATACCATACCGAACCACATACCAACACTATAATAAGATAGTATCAATATGGGATCCAGTACCAAGATGGCAAACCTTAGTTAAAACATTTCTTAAATGTTATCTTGGACTTGCAACCTTCTAGAAAAAAGTGTTAAATGTCAATATGTAATCATGATGACACCATGGTTTGTTGACTTTTAGTGTCAAGGAGTTTCATTTAGTGTTCAGGTGTCCCACTGCCAGACATGTCAAACAACCCAGATTTTGAAGTTTCCAATTTATACTGATCAAAGGACGCCTATAGAATGACATTCAACTCATATAGCAAACATTTGTTTCTTATTTGTATTCAATAGATGAACTGTTATATACTACAATCTGAGGGCGAGAGCTAAAACAAAGTTCCATGTGCTTTATTTTTTTGGTGGTGTGTTGGACAGTGATGGATCACATATTTCTGTTTCTGTCAACTGGAGCACTGTTTTGTAGGGGGTTGGATACATATGGGATGGATGTACTTTGTGAAAATGGTTAATATTGTATTAGTTGTTTTAACGCAGTGAGAACTACCCAAAAAAAAAAGGGGCTCCTAGACAAGTGCTCCCACTTCGTGAACAACAAATTATGATCAGCTTTCATTCTTATCATAGTTCAAATACTTTGCAACGACTGCCATCATCAAATACGTTTTAACATTAACATTTATGGTTTTCTTCTGAGAGTCCTTGTCCCAAATACAAGCCCCAACCCTATTATAAGGCATTTATGGCTTTTATGCTCCTTTGGTTATCACAACTAAATAACTATTTTCACATATTCACTTTTATAATAAATATAAATGCATACCCTTCATATCTTTTTCCTTTTTCTTCTTTTTGAGGACTTTTCCAGATGATCCAAGACGGAGATATTGCATGATTTTAGCAATCCTATCCAGAACAGAACCATCTACACTGACTGTAACCATTTCCTGCAGAATAAATCAAGTATGAAACACGAGTTTTTTAATCATAAAGAAAATATTAATATGCAAAAACATGAACATATACCTCTGGAACTGGGCAGTCATCCTTGCTTCTATGAAGAGTAGTAGGGATATCATGAGTAAACCCATCCTCCTGGTAACAAAAAAATGCATTCAATGAAATAAAAGAAAGCAAACACTTATATTTACATGAATATAAGCAAGGATACAGTGCATGAAGCAAGACTTTGTTCCTAAGCTTTCTAGATATCAAGGCTATGTCTACAAAGACTACATAAGCTGAAAGTCTAATGCATTGATATGAACAAAATCAACTGAATCTTTGACAAAGAGGCTCAATTCATGAAATTTTACGAAACCAATTAACCAAAAGAATGAAAGGCCATTCCCGGACCTATGAAAACAGGAATGTGATCTTTAAAATTCAGAGTAGAATAGAAGCAAGTGAACTGACTGATGACTAAATTTACCTCTAGCATGGATAAAAGGAAAATAATAGACAAAAAAGAATTTGAATGCAAAAGAACAAGAATGATATTAGGTAAAAAATAAAGGTAATCCCAAAGCTTGAAACAAATCAAAAGGACAATTGGATGAGTTGAACCCCAATACAGATGTGGAGTAGAGGGATAGACGAAGATAAAGAAAAGTAAAAATGGACACTGTATTAGGGGTGTTTAAAATTCATAGAAGGGCCAATTAAAACATTACAATCAGATATAAAGACAAAAAGGAAAAGTCTATATTGGAGAAAAGAGGGAAAAGTATTATAAGAAGTATTATGGGGTCAGGGCACCTCGGCCATGATTCTTGAGACTCCGAGCATCGCCTGCCAACCTTCGAGTCAAAAACTTATACTTTGATCGTCCGTACGCAGCATTGATGATCTCCACCCCCTCTGGTAGAGGTGGCAACGGGTCGGGCATAGGTCGGGTTAGTCTATACTTCATACCCGCCCCATAAATAAAAATTCCATACCCATACCCGCCTCGTACCCACTTCAGGTCGGGTCGGGTCAAGTAGAGATGCGGGTCAGGTCAGGTCGGATATATAAGAGGGATTAATCGGATTGAATCGGGATGGGTACATATAAATAGTATAAAATCATCATAATTTTGAATGAAAAATATGTATTAAAATTATATCAGATCGGGTTTGGGTCGGAATATACTATTATCCGTATCCGATCCAAACCCGCTTTGGGTATTCCTTTTAGAACCCATACCCATCCCGAATTCCAATTGGGTCGGGTAAAACCCATCTCAGATCAAGTACTCAGCAACTCGGATAAAATTGCCACCCCTATCCTCTGGCTGCAATCATCACGCCTAGCGGGATTAATAGAACCCGTCCATACCATTAAGGGAAACGGCTGATTACACGTTGCTTGTGGTCACGTCAACTATCAAATTCGAAGAAATCATGATAAAGCCATTAATGAAAGCGGCTAATCCCTGTCGAGCAAAGCAGTGCTGGCCGCCAGACTCTGAAAAACCCAAGCAAGACTTTTGGGATGATGTGACCAGAAGAGGGCGGAAGCCCCCATCACTTTTTTCTTTATGGCTCTATATTCGGTCTATAAATGGGGAAGCCAAGATACACAACCCATTCGGTCACTCTCTATCTCTCTCATCCGTCCCACAAATCCCTGACTTGAGCATTGGAGGGTCCTCGCCGGAGCCAACTCCGATGAAGGACTTGTTTTGTAGGTCTCCGAGAGACTATCCACCTCCTCACCTTCCATCTTCCTCTAGTGGCTTTGATCTAAAATGAGATCTCGCAGCAACAGATTGACGCTAGAGGAAGGACCGCTACTTCGAATGGCCTGACTTGAAAAAGAAGATGCCCCGACGAAATTGTTCCACTTTCCACCACCAGGTTACTCGGCGGAGCCAAGCCAAAGCCTCCTAACCTCCACCACCAAGGAATTTGCAGAGTCAGTGCTACCGCCTGCAATGACGGATCCCCAGCAACTCAACGACTTGGCCCACCAGATCTAGATGTTAACCGATGCCATTTAGCACCTTCAGCAAGTGGTGGAGCAATGGCAACCTCCTCAGCATGTTCCATCGGCAGTGCCCCACCAGATCCAGATGTTAACCGATGACATTTAGCACCTTCAGCAAGTAGTGGAGCAATGGCAACCTCCTCAGCATGTTCCACCAGCAGTGCTGTCTCGGCACAGCCGTTGCGACCGATCTCTAGCTCTAGAGAACCTCTCGGGGGAACCCCGATTGGCTCCCACCGACTGGGGATCTCCATCCCACCATGGGTCCGTCCAAGATGGACAGCATCGACAATCCCCTGCTCCCTCTAGCAAAGGGTCAACCCCAAGCTGCTCCTCTCGACTTGAACGGTCCCACTAGGAATCGGACCTTGAGCAAAAGGTCCACGAGATCGAGCAGCGCCTGGCCGAGGTCGACAAGGGGCATGGGGGGAACAACGAATCCCCTGGCTTCAGTTCTCGACCACCCTTGACTCGAGCCATCCTCCAAGAACCGATCTTGAGTCGATTTAACAAGCTAGCGGTCAAGCCATACAACGGTTCTACCAACCCTTTGGACCACTTGGAGGGCTACACGGCCCTCATGATGCTCCAAAAGTGTCTTGAATGGCCTCTATTGCCTCGCCTTCTCGGTGACCCTGAAGAAGGCAGCGTGGATCTAGCGCAGATTTGGTACTCTAGGCTTCATCCGGAGTCCATTACTTTTTTTAAGCAACTCGACCATCAATTTGTTATGCATTTTGGCAACAACCAAAATCCAAATCCAATTGACAATCTCGAACAACCTTTTTTCTCTCTATCAGGGGAAGGAGGAATCTCTACACGACTACATGGCATAGTTTAACATGGCCACTCTCGAAGTCCATAACTTGGATGAAGCCGTCACCATGTCGGCTTTGAAGCGAGGCCTCGGCAATGAATGCCTTGCCTTTTCCCTCGACGTGACGGCTTTGAAGCGAGGCCTCTGCAATGAATGCCTTGCCTTTTCCCTCGACAAAAAATATCCAAGGGACTACACCGATCTCCTCGCCTGCACCCGTAAATATATGCAAGCCGAAGAAAGCCGATTGGCGCGTCGAGAGGAAGATCGAGCCCTCGACCAAAGGAAGCACACACAGGAGGACGCATGCCCGAACCAAGTGGGGCCTCTCCAATCGGCGAAGGCTCCCAGGCAGAAGAGCCCGCCTCGACGCTATGACAATTACGCTCTATTAATCACCCCTCAATCCTAGATTCTTATTAAGATTGAAGGTAAGGACTTCCTCCATAGACCTCCCCCAATACAGATCCCACTGATTCAACGGGACTGATGGAAGTGCTGCCATTTCCACCACGACCACAGACATAACACCAAGAAGTGCATCCAGCTAAAGGATGAGATTGAAGCTCTCATCAGGCCAGGCTACCTCGAGAAATACATCCAAGGGCACCAGAGCCATGAGCCCAAGGAGCAGCCTCGACATCACCCTAATGAAGACAGTGGCACCCAACCGATAGCCGAGATCATCAACATAATCTTAGGTCTAGGGGTCAGGATGGAGGGAAGGGGACTGAGCTAGAAATCTGAAGAAATGATAATGATCCCCCTTTTTTTAATAAGTGTAACCGGAACTTTTGCACATAATAAAAAACTGCATTTATTCTCCTGATGCTTTCTAACGAAAGGAATAGCCAATTGACTAGGATAAACTAGCGCCCTCCATCTTCAAGCACCTTAAAGCCAACCTTAATAAGATCTGAGGTCACCAAAAATCCCCGACAAGATCCGGGGATTCAACGAAGATGGCTTCGACAAGATCCGAAGTCAAAAAGAATCCTTGACAAGATCCAAGGATACTACGACAAAGCCGACTTAATAAAATCAGAGGTCACCGACCTCGACAAGATCCGAGGGTCCGATGGAGACGGCTTCGATAAGTTCCAAAGTCGAAAAAAATCTTTGACAAAATCCAAGGACACTACAACGAAGCCAACCTTGACAAGATCCGAGATCGCCAAAAAATCTCGGACAAAATCTGGGGGTTTGCCGAAGACAACTTCGACAAGATCCGAAGTCGAAAAGAGTCTCATGACAAGACCCAAGAACACCTCAAGGACGACCCTTGACAAGCTCCGAGGCTGTCACAAAATACACTCCGAATATTAGTCCCCTCAGGCCTGCTACACTCGAGGGGCATGATGCCGACCTGATAGCCCATCCAAGCAAGCATACCACCGACCGACTCCGCGAAAACTAATCTAACTTGCTAGACATTGCAATGCCGAGGTACGCAAGCAAGGTCGATGATCGAACCTTTACTCGTTGTGGTCCGGCTATCCTTCTACCACGACGGGGCTAACCTTATAGAGACCCCACGATGGGGCTAACCCTACTGGCACCCCACGGAGGGGCTAACCATACAGAGACCCCATACAACTACTTGCTGCCCTTCGTCGACGAACAAGCTACAGAGGGGCTAACTTTATGAAGACTCCACAAAAAGGCTAATCCTACAAGGACCCAACCCGACCATACGCCAATCTTCATCGACAAACGAATCCAACAAAAACAATAGTCCTACAAGCACAAGCAATATAATAGGAAACATTCCATTCGTCGAGTTCACACAAGCTTGTTACGAGACAAAGTCCCTTACAACAAAAAAAGAAGAAAAAATACAAATCTCCCAGTAGGCGACACGAAACTCCGTCGCTTCCATCAACGAAACCTCAGCAACCAACTAGAGGATTCCTCACCCAAGAACGGCAAAGGTGCGGCCCTACCACATCCAAAGGCACACTCGCTTTCACGATGCACCTCCGAAGAAGGCAGCAAAGCCAGAAGTACCCAACGATGGACGACATCCTTAGAGAGGCCTGATCACCTCTCTTTAGGACGTAAGACAAAAATGGCCCTTGGCCTCCGCCGCATCAACTTCGTCGCCAGCATAGCGACTTTTCCCAATGCCTCCCAAGCCAAGTCTGTCCTCTCTACATTCTGTTCCCTAGACGTCCCCTTCGGCCAACTAGCTGCTAACGAGATCTCATGGCGACGGACAAAATGGCACCACCGCTGCATTATAGGAAGATAGCATATGCCCATCTTGAGTGGCCTGGTCTGATTTATAGGGACCCAAGCCTGACTGCCCCCGCTATGCCCTCTAACGACGTGACGATTGTCAACCTAAAGAAGGCCTTGCAGATCGAGCCACCTAGAAGTCCAAAAAGCCATCTTTCCCAATAGACCATCGCTATCAAAGCACTCCAGGCATTAAATATATTGGAAAGTACAATCGTTTGGCGCCAGATCTCCCAAGGAATATTTTAATCCCGATCGAAATGCCCAGAGATATCTTAGCTACGGCCAACACCTTCGTGGCTATATATATCGACGAGATCAGCGGACCGATCCATCCGAAGATATTTTAGTTACGATCGAGACCTCCACAACTATCTATATCAACGAGATCGATGGACTAATCCGTCCAGAGATATCTTAGCTACAATCGAGACCTCCGCAACTATCTACATCGACAGGATTGACAGACCGATCCATTCAAAGATATCTTGACTACGACCAAGACATCCGCAGTTATCGACAACAACGAAATCAGAGATCCGATCCCAATGTTTAAAACACGATTGACAAACTAGCGAACTCCGGCACATCGCACCAACTACATTCATACATGGTAAATACAAAAGTCAATTTTATTTATTTACTAAGAGTTTTATATTTACAAAAGATGCCAAAAGGAAGGCACCAATCATAGAGATAAGGATGAGGATTCAATCCTCATCTAACGAGAAAGCCCCAACCCTATCGTCGCTGAATCCTCCTCTAATGAGAAAACCCCAACCTTATCATCGCTATTACCAAGGCAGAGACGCCAGAGGTCCAGCTGCGAAAGCATCCATCCCAAGCGGGCCTTACAGTCCTCAAAACCTTAGATGAAAGCGAAGGTGGAAACATCAACAATCTCCTCTTTAAAGGATGCCGAAGATTGGAACTCTTCAATACAACGCTCTCGGACCTCGCCCAGGTCCCACAACGAAGAGCTAGCAGACTCGCGATGGCTCCGGCACACGAACGGCAGGCTCCAACCCCGATTCAAAGTTTCTGGCCCTCTTGGCAGAGGACCCTCTCCGACTCGCGGCCGCCTTCTCCTTTATAGCACGCTTGATGAATTTCGGTGAAGGCTTCATAACGACAGGAAGGACTCACTCTAGTAATGAGATCCTACCATGAGGCTAGCCTATTTATAGACATCCCAAACGGCGTGGATCCAGCCTTCAGGCCATAAGATCGTGCCACTTGGCCGTCCCTGAAGCAAAGCCTCTCAAGGGACAAATCACAAGAAGCACTTCGGAATTTCCGAACCGCCACATGGTAGGCACAAACGGGAGAAAGAATCAACTCCTATCCTTACTCCATTGGAAAAAGTGACCTACGACTCGCCTGACTCCCCCCATAAAGGTGACCCAAGTCCCAAGACGGCGTCGATTCTCGGGGGGCAAGTAGAACTTGACCCGCTTATGTTCCCCGAGTCGACTATATACGTCAGTACGGCGCCGCCCTCTAGGGCGCGTATTCTAGAGCAATCTACCAAATCAAGGACCGAAATATTTAAACTTGAACACGGCTCGAAGGCCATCCCCAAAAAACTCCGCTCCCAAATCTGAACTTCTGAGACTTGGGAGCGAAGGGGGCAACTATTATAGGGTCATGGCACCTCGGCCATGATTCTCGAGACTCCGGGCATCGCCCACCAACCTTCGGTACGAAAACGTATACTTCGATCGTCCGTACACAGCATTGACGATCTCCATCCCCTCCGACTGCAATCATCATGCCTAGCGGGATTGATAGAACCCATCCATCATACCATTAAAAGAAATGGCTAACTACACGCTGCTTATAGTCATGTCAACTATCAAATCCTAGAAGATCATGCTGAAGCCGTTAATAAAAGTGGCTAATCCTTGTCGAGCAAAGCAGCGCTGGCGCTAGACTCCGGAATACCCAAGTGAGACTCCCGGGATGATGTGACCGAGAGAGGGCGGAAGCCCCCATCACTTTTTCCCTTTATGGCTCTACATTCGGTCTATAAATAGGAAAGCCAAGACACAACCCATTTGGTCATGCTTTATCTCTCTCATCTGTTTCATAGATCCATGATTTGAACATCAGAGGATCCTCGTCAGAGCCAAATCCAGCAAAGAACTTATTTTGCAGGTCTCCGAGAGACTATCCACCTCCTCGCCTTCGGTCTTCCTCCAACGGTTCCAACCTAAAACGGAATCTCGCAGCAACAAGAAGAGTTTAGGAAAACAAGGGCTTGAGGAGTCCACAAAAACAATAGAGGAATCTAACATGATACAACTAATATTACTATTTATTTCTCAGAATATCTTAACAACTGACTGAGTTTGCAGATGTCCCTCATAGTAAAGATGCAGTTTTCTATTAACTTAGAGATTAGAAAATGGTTACCAACCAACCTTCTGAACTAATATGAACTTCCATATAGAAATATTATCAAGTTTACAGAACCATAACAATTCAAAGAACAAGACTGCAGCAGTGTAGATAGACTGATCAAATAGGAATCTTAGTCCTAACAGAAATTATTTATTACAAATTGAATAAAACCAAATCACTGGAGAAATTAAACTTAACATAGAAGAAATTATGTGTCGTGGAATACCATTACTCAAAGATCAATACAAAGGTGATATTTTACAAGTGTAGTGCAAGTCAAAGAACATCTGAAAAATGGAAAAGTGACTACAATGGTAAGTGCCAGGCATTAAATGAGATACATGATAGTGGTATCAAATTTCATTTAATAGCTAATACATATGGTCCTTGAAAGTAAATGACTATATCGACAGGGACAACTTTTGCTATTGACACTGTAGAAGTCATCAAATTCCACCAGCAGCCAGATGAGAGAAATGCATGCATCATTGCTTAGGACATGACAGTCCAATCCATCTGAAGAGACTGGATAAGGATGGGCTTGTCTCACAAAAACATTAAATTGTTGAGGAAGGGTGAGAAGGGCTCTGATATGATACAACTTCAAGATTAGAACGGTAAAGATGCAAGCAAGCATGTTATCCAGTATTCCCTGAGTAAAATGTCCATAGCAAGAGAAAAATGATATGGTCATCATAATCACAAACATACAAATATGCATCTAATGAATGATACTACAACAAATGCAATACATGACATAACATGTAAAGCAAATGGGTAGCAGCCTTTGAAATTTACAGATACTTCTTGATTGCAAGGAGAATCCTGTCAAGTGTAGTAAAGAATCCAATTTCCATCAGGTGCCCTCTATTGGAACAACACGCCAAATGAAAACAATCTAAGCACTTGTATATCCATTACTAGAGATTTAACAATCAATTAGAGATGCTACCAAAATTTATGAATCTCATTACGGACTAAAAATGCAGCGTACATGTCATCAAACTGACAGCAGTAGTGGCCCATTCAACAACAGTAACAATCAGGAACACATGCTCTGTAGAACTCTGATCGTTGAGGAACAATATGGTTGGAGGAACAGTGAGAAGGCAGGAAAAAATTTGTAAACAAGGAAACTTAAAGATCATACCATGTTATAAATAAATGCCATCCGACCAGGAAGAAACATTTCATTTGCCTTGATAATGCTCTGTGGCTTGATAATCCATTGATATACGGACTGCAACAACAAAAATGATCTTAAGTATTGGCAAGGCTTAAGAAGATATTCTTTATATCAAATTCTAACAAAGAGGTAAAACAAATTGATAAAATTAATTATTGTGACAATGAACCTTTGCAGTTGCAGTACGGAATGAAAGTGGTTGATCTTCCTTTGGTACCCTGTTAAAAAAGAAAACAAAAAAAATCTCAATAGGTCTCTTCAACGTACAATAATTATAACATAATTTTTAGGGAAGTGCAAATTAAAAATAGGACCACATAACATAGCAACATGATTGCAAGAAAGCATGGGGTACTGTGCTACAGCAAAACCAAATGGCATTTGCTCTGCAACTGTTAGAGATTACTTCTTCACAAATTACCAATGCTATCAAAGAACACTAAAGTTATTTTAAAAAAGGGGGGCTCCAAAAGCATTATACAGAATCCAATTATAACCTAAACTAGAAGTAGTTAGCTACTAATGTCTAAGCAACAAATTTGATTTTCACAGAATCGCATACCTAGACATTCCATCCTTCCCATCTTCAGCATCTGGTTTCTTGTCAATTTCACTTCTTACCTTGTGAAGCAAAGCATAATCCAAACCTTTGACCAAATGTGTATGCTCCAGATCACCTAAGAAAAATTAAATCAAGAAAAACAAGTTATTTCACCATTAAAAATTTCACAGCTACAGTAATCCCATGAGAAACAAGATATAGAAACAAGTGGTACCCTGTTTCAAGCATGTCAACCATTTAATCCAAAAGATATTAGTGTAAATCAAGCTACAATCAACATCAAAACGTTTCCATCGATGTTGATGGGAATCAAAAAGTAGAAAATGAAATTTTTCTAAATTTATGAAATTATCTACAATTAGATAAGTGATCAATATACTGATTTTCACAACTTCAGCCGACATCAACTTGACCTAGATAACTGAATTTTCAGAATTTCTGGAATGATAACACATCTCTATAGTTAGATTCAACATGACTTTCTAGCACAATTATGTCCAGTAACACTATCTCTTAAGTTTCTCGCTCACAAAAAAATAGAACTGTTAACATTTCATACAGGTTTCTGAATTTTCAATTGAATGTCTCTTTCGTGAAGGCTATAATATTTCAAAAGCCAAACTATTTCAAGTGTTAAACAGTAATAGCTAAAGCATCAAGCAACTTTAGTGAAGCATCATTTCTTGTTCTTTATTTTCCATTTGTGTGATATGGTGTGAAAAGTGAGTTCTTGTCGTACCAACATCTAGAAAATTATTGTAGTACTTTAATATGTTTCAGTAATTTTATAGAAAAGAATTGTCTATATGTTGAGCGCTTTAAGATATTACAGCACCATACAGTCAGGTGACATGCTTGGTAACCATGCCAAATTTTCTAGGTGAAGTTGGCTAAAACATTGTGGTTCCATAGAGATTCTTCAGTTTTAACAAATTATTTTCCCATCCGAGCTTTGAAACTATTTGAAAATCTAGGAGATATTCACGTGCTTAGTTCATTTAAACTGATTTCTACACCAAGATCACGTGGTAAGATATGTGGTCATTACTCATCACGACCACTTTTTCTTTTTTCTTTTTCCTTTGATCTATCCATCAACCTTTAGGCCTAACTATTTAAAATCCTGTCACGGTGTAGGCTGTCTACCAATATGAAAATGGGATGACGAAGTGACCAACTTTCACTTTAAAAGTAATATAAAAGATGATGGGCACACAAACCTCCAAGATACTTGCTGTTCTCAATGGATATCTTGTGTGCATCAGCTAGCCTGCAGAAGTAATGCAATAAGCACCAAATAAGTATAAGAGAAAAAGGAGGAAGGGGGAGTGGAGGCACAGGGAAGTGAAGAATGAAGGATCCTGCTTCATACATAAGAAAATGTAGAAATGATACCTTAAATCAACTGTCCCAGGAGGAGCCACTGCATGAAATGAACCAAGCTCAGTTGGCTCATAGTCAGGGTTTTGATTTTCCCTGCGTTCCTTAGCACGATCTCGATACCTTGGTGTTTCTGGTTCTTCATGCTTCTCTTCTCTGATAAAGATAAGTTTAGTTTAAACCTTCATCAGTATACCACATAAAAGTAGAAGGAAAAAATCCACGAAGGAAAAAATCCACTGAGGTATAAAGAAATCTGCACATATAGATATATTTCTGAATTCATTTAAAAAAATCCAGAAATTGATTAATTTTAGGCTAAGAATCACTTCATCACTCTGCAATATTTTTTCAAGCCCTGAAATTCTCCAAAAATTAAAAAATTATCTCATCAAAGTGACCATAATAACCATTCAGACCTACCTTATATTACTAGAAAAGAATGATATCTATGATGGAAAATAAACCTTGAATAAACTAAAGCATATGCAGACACACCTAAAAGCATATGTCTGAATGATACAGAGCACTAAGTGACAGTTGCATACTGAATTTATTTAGAAAAGAAAAGTTAATCATAGGTTTGAGAAGGAAAGGGAAGAAAAGTTAAAAAGAGTATGGTTTATCATTGGTCAACTAAATTCCCAAAAAGGTTCGGCATTTCGGTGCCTTTCTTAATGCATTAAGGCAGTGTTGAGGAAATGCAGGCTTATGACCAGGATTTATTTGTCTTAACATATCACAGATCTTCGAATATCCATATACAGTATGTATCCCCATCCATCCATTTGGGTGGATCAGTGCCCAATTAGTGACAAACTCCTTCCAATCTATCCAGTATGGAGTATAGACTAAAGAAACACACTGAAGGAACAATACATCAGTATCTCAGAGTGCAAAGTTAAATGCATTAACCAGCTAGTGCATGATTGTACTATCAAAGTGCCAATGTTTATCTTAGACTGCAAATTAGAATGATCAAAGAACAAAAATGGCAACATCAACAACAGTAAATGAAACATTTACAATTTAGAGAGAGATAGGAGAAAGTGCATATTAGAAGAAATGAGGAATGTAAGCCTTTTAATAACAAACAGTAAGATATAACCCTAGATTATATTCCTCAACCAAAAGCAAGTGTAATAACACTTAAAACAATCTAATGTAATTCCCAGGTACTTATGGTCGAAGTGCATGGCCATGGAAAGTATTTACCTATGAACCGAAAACCCTAAATTTATCCAACAATTATTAACTAATCACCACAAGTTCCCTGCCACCACTTGTAGAAAAGTGTAAACCAGAAAATACAACTACAAGAGATCCAATGATAAGGTGGTCGAAAAAGAATTAATAAGAGACCAGAAATAAATTGTCTTTTCAGCTTTATATTAGAAAATAGAAAACATATCATTCCATTTCCTAAGATAATAACAAGTTCACAATTTCCCTCTTTATAGCATAATAACGATCAATAAAAACCGCAGGTCAAGCAGACGATTCCATAAAATGTTTCGAAGGAAAAAAATTGAGAAGATGAAGAAAAAGGTAAGTAACATCGGAGCGAAAAAATATATATATATGACTTATGACTTACTTCCGACGCATCATCTTCTCCTTGTAATTCTTTCTTGAAGCCATTGCAAATTTCTAATTTCGAGATGCGAAACCCTTCTCTCCCTTCAGTTCAATGCTCGCTTATACGAGAAAATTCATAATAAAACCAAAAAAAAAAAGAAAGGAAGAAAAAAAAGTACCGACTTTTATGATCGAAATGAAATCTCGTGAGACGACACCTTTCTGCTAGGGCCTTTAATCTTTGTGTTTGAGCTGAACTCGTTGTTAGAGAGATCGATTTGAGAGATCTGGAGCTAGGGTTAGAGACGTGGAGAGGGCCTCGCGGGCTCTTTCTCGTGCGCGCCGGATGGATGGAGATAAGATCCTTAAACCTTTCGCTGCGCGTCTCCTCGTGGAAGACCGAAATAGGGGGGAAAATTATCTAATAGTTCCTAGTCATTTTTTAATCCTCAATTTTTTCTAGATGAAATAAAATCTACTGAGCTGCTAAGAAACCATCTATCATCCGATAAAACTGTTACGTTCTTTTTATGAATAAACATCGTAAAAAAAATTCATCTATTTTTTTATTAATTAATTTATTTATATTTTTAAAATAAAAATTATTTTTTTATAAATAATATTTATTCATAAAATTTAAAAAAAATTATCCGATGGCTAAATTATTTTTTGATAAATTAATAAAATAAATATTTAATTTTATACCTAAAATATTACATTCTTATTTTTAATATTTTTATTATTTAATGCTCAATAACTCACTCATCTATTTTTTAAAAATCTAAAAAATATAAAAAATATTATAAAAAAAATAAATTTTAACAACTTATTTAAAAAAAAGTCATATAAAAAAATATGAATAATAGATTTCAAAGCAATTTATCTATATATAAAAAAACATAAATAAATTATTTTTTATTTAAATATTATGTAAAAAATATTTATCTAGAGAAATGTAGTTTTCAGATAAATGTTTTACCTGCAAAAATATGGATCCTTATGGATAGCGGCCATGGTGGCCATGGGAGACGCACAGCGGCACTGGAGGAGAGGCGGTTAGGGGGCACAGAGGGGGGGAGAGTATGACCGAGGTGTGGTGCCGGTGGCGCAACGGGCGGGGGCCCGGGAGGCAATGCCAATGGCGGGACAGATGGGGGCCTAGGGGGAAGGGAGGTGGGGCCTAAGGAGAGGGGAGCACGGAGTAACGGCATCGACGGAGCCAGGGGGGACGTGGTCGGAGGTGCATGGAGGGGAGAGACGATCAGGGGGCAGTACCGAACGTGCAACGAGTAGAGGGCCGTGGGGGGAGGGGAGACAAAGGGCCGCGAGGGAGGGGAGCGTGGAGCAGCAGTGTCGACGAGGGGGAGAGGGGATGCAGTCAAGGGCATGCAGAGGGGAGGAAAGCGTGGCTGGGGGCGGTGCCAAACGTGCGACGAGCAGAGGGCCGTGAGGGAAAGGGAGGTGGGGGGGCAATGCTAGATGCGCAATAGGCGAGGGACCATGGGAAGAAGGGAGGCGGGGGCAATGCCGAACACGCGATGGGGGTGCGGGGGGTAGTTGTAGCGTGCAGGGGAAGGAGGAGGAAGAAAAAAATTAAAAAAAATTAAATAATAATAATAATAAAATTTAAAAAAATAATATAGTTTTTTTAGATTTTTTCATAATAATAATAATAGCGGTTGAATCCTCAATTTTGATAAAAAATAAAAATAACAAAAATAATTATTATTATTAAATAATAAAAAATATATATTTTTTTATAATTATAATAATAACAATAGTCATCGCATCATCGATTTTGATTAAAAAAGTAAAAATAAAAGTAATAAAATAATAATTATTATTAAATAATAATAAAATATATATCTATATAATAAAAATAATAAAAAAATATTAATAAATATTAAATAATAATAATAATTAATAATAATAATAATAGCCATCAAATCATCAATTTTGATAATAAAAATTTTTATCACTAAAAATAAATAATTAATTTAATAAATTAAATAAATAATTTAAAAAAATAAAAAATGGATAATCAAATCAAATGATTGCATAACCAGAGAACCATCTTGTATAATCTCAATATAAATCTTATAACTTGAGTACAAATCCATGTAATCTGAATATAAATTAGTATAACTAATTAAAAAATAATAATTAAATAATAAAAAAATTAGATTTTTCATAATAATAATAATAGCCATCGCATCATCAATTTTGATAAAAATATAAAAAAATAAAAATAAAAGTAATAAAATAATAATAAGTATTAAATAATAAAATATATATGTATAATAAAAATAATAAAAAAATATTAATAAGTATTAAATAATAATAATAACTAATAATAATAGCCATCAAATCATCAATTATGTTAATAAAAAAATTTATCATTAAAAAATTAAATAAATAGTTTAAAAAATAGATAAATAGTTTTAAAAAATTAAAATAGGATAACTAATTTAAACGATTGTATAACCAGAGAATTATTTTGTGTAATCTAAATATAAATCTATATAACTTGAGTACAAGTCTGTGTAACTTGAATATGAATCTGTATAACTAATTATCAAAATTACGTAACCAAATTATATGGATGTCATCGGTTCCTAATTACGCGTTATTCACCACGAAATTTGCCATTGTCCACTTGGACATGATCCATGCAATAACTTCTTATGTGCATAGGCTTTATTACGTCGAATATTGTAGGATATTTTTGAAGTTATGAGTCATTTTGTATATATCAATGAAAAAATCACTACTACAGAATAAGGCAACGGCAGTGATTTATAATCACTACCATAGCCTAAAAAATTGCTACCATAAACTATAGTAGTGGTTAGCTAACCGCTTCCACTATGGCCATCACCGTAGGTCTATAACAGTAGTTATGCAAACCGAACCGCATAACCGTAGGTCTATGATAGCGATATATGGCAACGATTTCGAACCGCTGCCATAGATTTAATGCAATAATTTCGTAACCGCTGCCATAGGTCAATGGCAGTGGTTGGCACGAAACTTGTTGCCTTGCTTGGCATGCCTACAACAGCGATTTTGCAATCGCTGCCGTAGTTTTTGAATAATAAAAAAATATAAAATTTTTAATTTTTATATTTTACCTAATAAATATAGAGATTTATATAATAAAATAAAAATATAAAAAATATTATAAATAAAAAAATATTTTTAAAATATTTAAATTTTATTATCGAATAAAATTTATTATAATATTTTTATAAAAAAAATACATCAGAAGTCTTCTAAATCTACATCTTCATCGTCATTGGGAGATGGAGCACGAGTTGAAGGAGCTGGAGAAGTTAGGGCTAGAGGGGCTGAAGCCGGAACGTCGGCCAATATGTCCCCAAGGTCTGTGAAGTTTGCTCTAAAATGCATACTGAGCTTTGTTAGCATGGCACTCAAGATGCCCTCTAGATGAGATGTGCGCTCCTCAGCATGAGCAGCCCGCACCATAGCCTGATCTACCGCATCATAGCCTGAGCTGCCTGCGCCAACGACTCCTCAAGCTGCTCCTGACTGACGACAGCGAAAGTATATAAAGAGATGCTCGCCTCAAACCAGTAGCTTATCAGCGTATGTCTGGGTCTACATCGGATCCTTCCAAAGTGCTCAGGCCCCAAGACCTGAGATAGATGGTCATGGGGGCTAGAGGTGTTTGGGCCCTCACGAGCAAGTGCATCTAACTGCTCCTATAATTATAAATTTAAATAAAATTTTATAAAAAATACTATAATACTAATAATATATACTAATATATTTATTACTTACAAAAATTCTTTCGATTATGGCGTTCATCGACCAACCTTTCTTGTTCGTATAGTTAGATCGAAAGATCTCGCTATGGCTGGGCATCACTCAATCTCTCATCAACTATAACAATGAATTAATTTATTAAAAATATAAAAAATATTAATTTAATTTATTTAGTAAGATTTAGAATTTATTATCTCTCTATGCACGTGATTGACCATAGACTCATGGCCTAGAGTATGCATGTACTTCTGGACTGCCTGATTCTTTCGATTCTGATGGAAGGTAGCCTAACAAGTATTCAAAAAATATTTAAATATAATTTTAAGTGTATTGAAAAATTCAAAAGTTAAAAATTTTACCTCGAACTTCTGACTCCTCCAATGTCAACCACCCCCTCCCACTGATCTGGGGGACAGTCCTATATCCAAGGAACAAGCTTCTTCGGAGTGTCTCATCAATGCTCAAACCATGCTCTATGGAGCTTGACCTTGTAGCTCCGGTACAACTCTCCAATCTTCTTCAATCAAGCATCTTAAGCCCTCTCATGATCTAGAAAGTCGTACATTCTCTACACAAAGTTATCAAAAATCAGTTACCAAATTATTCTAATCAAACAAAATATAAATATATCAAATGCATATATAATTAAGATACACTTATCCATATCTTTTTCCACACGATTTCTAATACCAACATCCATCAATCACCAATCTATAGGTAATATCATAATGATGTCGGACTGCCTCATAAACACTCTGAAAAATAAATATATCTCTCGCATGGTCTCCCCTACTGGCTCTCCTTCGTATCATACTGCACCATCACCTGATCCTGGTGGTTCCACACATGTGGCATGCATATGGAATCATGAAATGTTATACTAGATGATGCACCTACAATAAAAATATATTATGCAAATATATAAATATATAAATATTATATAAAAAATGAATAAATAAATAATATAATAAAAACGTACACTCAAATGTCGGTGTCGAAGATGTGACTGATGGTGGAGGCTTAGATGCTGGTGTAGTAAATGTCGATGGTGGAGTAGATGTTGATAGTCCTCGAGCAGCCAATGTAGAGGTAGATGGAGTATACTCTGACTGCTTCTCAAATATCGAGCTTCGAATAATTCATCGAGGAACAGAGGTGAAAGCTAGATAGCATTTCGATACCATCGTAATCTGCAACGTTAATGAACATTAACCAATATAACATATTGAACAATAATATTAGTATAGTATCAATAAATAAATTTTAATATTTATACCAAAATATTGAAGTCATCATCTAGTGGCATCTACAATATGCGCATCACCATTGCTCCTGACAAATGTATCGAGGACCTCGATAGTTTCAGGTAAGTTTTATCCTAGAAGAGCATTTTACATGCATGGTCTAACATCATCATCAATTTTGATATTATTAAAAATATGTTTAGGCACCATCCTCACAACAACACCCTATTAATGCTCCAAGGGATCACTAACGTAGAAGACTTGACTAGCTTGGAAGGTAAGTATATACAATTCTTCAGTACGGAAATGGCGT
Organism: Cocos nucifera; assembly: GCA_006176705.1. NCBI lineage: Eukaryota > Viridiplantae > Streptophyta > Magnoliopsida > Arecales > Arecaceae > Cocos > Cocos nucifera. Next base: position 1,333,458 of record QRFJ01000320.1, read on the forward strand.
TGCATATTAATGAGAGTAAAATCATACTCATCAGTCTTCATCCCTGACTATGATAAGGTGTCAAACTAATCACACTTTATCAATACAATCCTCTCTTTTGAATAATAGTCCAAGATGACTATCTTCTCCACCATGCCATAATAGTTTAAATCCTCTATACGAAGCTGTGAATCCCTCGAGCTAGTATAACATCCAGTGGTAGCACTCAACATCATGCCACTATTTTGTATTGCCATATTTACAGACCTGTTGTGAATATTAAACCTATAGCCATTAATGACGAGCTATTTATACTCATGTACGGTAGGATTAGGGTCCATTGAAAGAGCATGCATTTCAAGGCTCACATCACCGAGCGATAATCTCCATATCTAATTAAGAAGATGATACCTAATTAGTAAATATATTCAAATAAGTTGCACAAGGCAAGAATATATAATCGCTTATATGATCTTTGAACTATTCAGAAAATTTTTTGCTATGTATTTTTTCTTTCTTCCGTATACTTAGAGCACCATATTTTACTCTTATAATCTCGTGTTTGCTGCATGTACAAAGAATAAATTTAGATATAATTAAATATTTTCTTCTAATTATTATGAAATAAATAGAATCGAGTGACTCACCTTATGTATGGCTCAATGACATCATAATTGAAGAGCACGTAGTGGTACATCTTATCCCTATCCTCAATGCTTAGATCAGTGAGGTGGTATGAAGTGAAAAATCTATTTAACTATGAAATGGACTCAAATATAGGCTCAAATGGCTCATATCGATCATCTTGATTCTTTATTGGTCGATCATGATGTGTCTTGAGCTTATTTAAGTACATGATATAAAAATCCATACACTCTTGATCCAAATAACCTTCTGCTATGGATTCCTCCGGATGATTCATATTTCTTACATAAGATTTTGGAGGTTGAATAATTCTCTCGATAGGATACATCTATCGATAGAATATTGGGCCTCCAAGTGCAACTTCTTTCGCAAGGTGCACGATGAGATGCATCATAACCATGAAAAATAATGGTGAAAATATCTTTTTCAGATCACATAATATAGTCGCCGCCATTGTTTTCATTTTCTTCACATCTTTCTTAAGCAACCTTTTTGCACAAATATCTCTATAAAAGTTGCAAAGATGAATAACAATCATTTTGATATTTTTTGGCAATACATGATGAATAGTTATTGGGATCAATTCCTTTATTAGCACATGATAATCATGAGTCTTCAATCTCCCAAGTTTGACATTCTTACTATTCACATGCTTTGATATATTGTTTGAGTATCCATATTGGATCTTTATGTTCTCCAACACATGAAGAAATGTAGACCATTCGGAGGCATTCATAACATAGCATATATGAAGGAGCCTCCAATGTTCTTCTCCTGTCGGCTCCAGATGGAGTGATCTCCTAATACTTCATTCTTTCAAATCAAATCAAAAATTTAAGTCATTCTTGGTCTTAACTTTGATATTCAAGATCGTTGTCAATAGGAGCTTACACACATTCTTTTCAATATGCATTACATCTAAGCAGTGCCATAATAAGTTTGTCTCCCAATATGACAAGTCAAAGAAGATGCCCTTTTTTTTTAATTAAAGCTCGTGTCATCTTTTTTTCATCGATGCTTCCTCGTCTTACCACCAATCAGATCATCTTTTTCAAATTCAACATTGAGACCATCCAACTCTCTTAATACTTCACTCACAGACATTCGGCTAGGCACCTCATCTTCTTCAACAATGCCATCGAAGGAGCGTGCATTCCTTCTGTATTGATGGTTTCGATGGAGAAAACATCGATGCCCCATATAGCTAAAGCTCCTTCGATGTGTCAACCTTCTAGACTAAATATTTTTTTTCATAAATCTGACATGCTAGCTCATCTTTCGTGCTCCAACCTGACATTAGGGCATAGGCTGAAAAGTCATTTATTGTCCACAAAAGTGCTACGCGCATGGAGAATGACTCATTCAGCAAAGCATCAAAGTTGGAACACCTTGAATACTCTACAACTATTTCAACTCAGCAATAAGAGATTGCAAATAGACATCAATGTCATTATCTACCTCCATCGATCTAGGGATAAGCATTATCATGAAAGCAAAGAATTTTTTCATACACATCCATGATGGGAGATTGTAAACATGAATAAATACTGGCCATACACTATGAACGATATTTATATGCTTGAACGTGTTGAAACCATCACATGACAAATCCAACCTCACATTATGTATCTCTTATGTGAAATCGGAATATATTTCATTAAACTTCTACCATACCTCTCCATCGACTGGATGCCTCAATGTATCATCTTTTGTTCAGTCCTCTTCATGCCATCTCATGTTCTTCCATATCCTTGCTGATGTAAATAACTTTTATAGTCTCAGAATCAAAAAAAAGTATCATATTAACTTTCAAGGTACATGGATCGATGTGCCGTCTTTATTCTCTTTCCATCTTGATACACCGCACCTCGTACACTCATTCCGATTGGCATCCCCATCTTAGTAGAGCATGCAATCATTAGGACATGCATGTATCTTGGTATAAGTAAAGCCCAACTATTCAATAATCTTCGATGCCTCATAATTATTCTTCAGAATTCATGCATTGTTCGAAAGAATATCTTCCAAAAGCTCTAATATGCAATTCACTCCATTATTACTGAATCCATTGGAGCATTTTGCATGATACAATCGAATTAAGAATTTAAGTTTTGCCATCTTTTCACACTCAGGATACAATGGAACATTAGCGTCCTCCATCAACTTGTGGATCTTCTCCACATCCTCGCTATTTGTCATTCCACCAATCATAGGATCAGATATGGACGTTGATGGATCATCATTATGACCAATAAATAAAAAAATATTACAAACCATTTGTTCCACTCCTCCATCATGTTGATCACCTCCTTACGGTCTGTCCTCATCATATTGATCCCAATAAATTTCATAATCAGATTTAAAGCCATAAATAGTGAGGAGATCATTTATATCTTGATGAGACAACCACGGTCCATCCATAAACTTTGTACAAGAATATTGGATAAGTCCATGGTTACCAAATTTTTCTATAGCAAAATCAAAAAATTTTTGAAGTCCAATCTTATATTCTAACAAGAGCCTACTAAACTTCATCCACTCCTTATCCATCATAAAAATTGATGATACTGCAATTTATAATATATACTAATGCATTATAAATAAATATGCATTATAAATAAAAAATGCATCATAAATAGGGATCGAAATAAATATCATGTGTGGAACTCACATTATCATTTTCAGATATACAATAAATGCATCCTATTACCAACTAATAGGTAAAAATAGGTCTTATTCCATTCAAAAATTGTATTAATTCTATAGGTTTATTATGATAATCAAATGATATGCAATATAGATCAAATGAAATTACATCGGCATTTCTCCTTAGTTCTTCTGCATAGGGAGAACAAAAAAAAAAAATACTGTCCAAAATTTAATTCGAAATCTTTAGCATACCTTTTGGTTACTGGAATAACCTATAAAATTATTTATAATTTCTAAACTATCCAAATTAGACAATCATTTGATCATTGTATATAATTCTCCCATCTATACAATTACATATAAATGTACTGATGTTGAAGATTATGTACACCAATCAGTTGATGGGTTTATCATGATGCAATACAATAAACAAAAGCAACAAGATATAAATGCCAAGAAATTTTTTTCTAGAATCTTTTTCTTAGCTTGTACTGAAATCAAGAAATAAATATATTTATATGTATATTAAGACACAGAAAATTATCAAAAAGCTTTGCAGGTTCTCGATATCATCCTAAGGCAGCATTCAGCAAAGTAGTAAATTGATTTATTTATGTTTTCATGATTCAAGGCTAAGAGTCATAGGATAAATAAACAAGCAGTAAGTAAATAATCTATTATCCTAGGGCCTAAGGATGCTGGCACGTCACGGTCCAAGACTGTCGACACGGCCTAGAACCCACTGACGAGGGTAAGGATTTTCTTAGTGGCTGGCATAGCTCACGATCGCCGACATGGCCCAGAATCTATCGGTAGGGATTTTTTTATCGACTGGCACGACCCAAGAGCCATCCACGACCGCCGACATGGCATGGCCCAAGGGTCGTCCACAGTCGTCGATATGGCATGGCCTAAGATCATCAATACGACATGGTCCAAAACCCATTGGCATAGTCTAGAACCAGTCCGTAAGAGTTCTCTTATCCGTCGGCACAACCCATGACTGTCGATACGGCCCAGAACCCACCGATGGAGATTTTTTTATCGATTGGCATGGCCTAAGGGCCATCCACGACTGCCAACACGACACAGTTCAGGACCATCCACGATCACCAACACGATACGGTCCGATCTAGAATTCACCGACACGGTCTAGAACCAGTCGGCAGGAGTTCTCTTATCCACCGGCATGATCCACGATCGATGGATAATTATAATTTTTATAATAAATATTTATAATATTTAGTATAAAAATTATAATTAAATATTATTATAAATATTATAAATAATAAATAAATAATATGATAAAATTTTTAAAAAAATTATACTTATGGCTACAGAGAGGGATCACACAGAGAGCTCCGAGAGTCGCCGGCAGCAGCGCTAGAGGAAGACAACGGTGCTAGAGATCACCTACAAAATGATCGAAAGAGACAGTGAGTTAGAAAGAGAGAAGAGTGAGAAAAAAAAGAGAAGAGAAAGAGAAAGAGGAAAGAGAGAGATATAGCAGGGTGGGGGGTCAGGTCGAGGGAAGAGAGGAGGTGGTGGAGCCGGTGGCCCGGTCAGCTGGAGAAGAAAGAGGAGGAAGGGGGTTCGATCCAAGGGAAGAAAGGAGAGAGAGAGAGCAGGGAGGGGTCGGGGTCGACAGACGGGCTGAGGGAAGAGAGGAGAGAAAGAGAGGTGGCGAAGCCGGCAGCCGAGGAGGATGGGGAGGAAGGAGAAGGAGGGGGTGGCGTGGTGATGGGGAGGTCGGGGGGTGGGCTCCGGGTAGAGCTAGAGGGGGGTTGGGGGTGGGTTGCGGATGGCAGCCTGGTGGAGGAGCCGCAGGCCTAGGCCAAGGAAGAAGGAGAAGAGAGTGGCGCGGTGATGGGGAGGCCAGGGGGGTGGGTTGCAGGCAGCAGTTCGACGGAGGAGCCGCAGGCCTAGGCTGGGGAAGAAGGGAAGGAGGGTGGTGCAGTGATGGGGAGGCCGAGGGGGTGGGCTACGGGCAGAGCTGGAGAGGGGGTGGGTTGTGGGCGACAGCCTGGCGGAGGAGCCGTAGGCCTAAGCCGAAGAAGAAGGGGAAGGAAAGGGAGAAGGGGGAGGTAGCGGCGCCGATCGAAGAAGAAGGAAGAGGTGCGAGTGGAGGTAGCGCCGGTCGGGGAGCCAATAGGAGGCGAAGGAGGAGGCGGCACCGATCGATGAAGAAAAAGGAGGGGTGAGGTCTCACCGACGGCGGAGAGGTGGGGGAGAGAGAGCAATTGACGGAGAGGGAAAAAAAATTTGGGGGTGGGCACTAGAAATAACCTAACATATGGTAGCGGTTTTCAAACCGTTACCATAGGCTATTGCAGCGATTATGAACCATTACTATAGCTCTATGGTAGCGATTTTTAGTAACCGCTACCATAGATTGAAAATTTTTTTTCATATTTTTGCTCTAAATATTATATAATTTTAAAATTTAATACTCATCTTCATTATTTATTATCTAAATAATTATCATTAGAGTATCGTGATAAAAGATCGTCTCGATCCAATGGCCATAGCTTTATCGATCAGAAAAATTTGATTTCGACGATCACGAATGACGACACGATGATCTGATAGATGAAAATCTTCGATGGATCTTAAAATCTGCAATGATGATCTCAATGATGTTTGTAGCATACTATCAAAATTTCACTTTAATCGAATATCGTTATGATGGTCAATTTAGCGTAGAGTTATTTCGGTCGTTAAATGAAAAATGAGTAATCAAAGGATCAGACAACGTCCATCCATGGGATAATTTTTTAGATAAATGATCTTGACTACTATTTTAATCATTTTTATGATGACGATTGTAAAATTTAAATCATGGATTTAAGAACGATCCAAAACTATACATCGCTTAATACCCATTCTTAAACTCCATTGATAATTATGCTCGTGCTTTTGCAAAATCTACTTAAAGTGAATAATTCTTATAAAAATAATTTAAATTTTATGATCACCATCATAAAAATTATTAAAATAGTAGTCAAGATCATTTATCTAAAAAATTATCTCATAATCGGATGCCATTTAGTCATTTGTTCACTCATTTCTCATTTAACGGTCGAAATCATTCCATGCTATTTGATTGTGATAATGATATCCGATTGAAGTAAAATTTTGATAGTATACTATAAACATCACCGAGATCATCGTTGTAGATTTTTAGATACTTCAAAGATCTCCATCTATCAGATCACCACATCATCATTTATGATCGTTGAAATCAAATTTTTCTAATCGATGAAGCTATGGCCATCGGATCGAGGTGGTCTTTTATGATGACACTCTAATCATAATTATTTAGATAATGAATAATGAAGATGAATATTAAATTTTAAAATTATATAATATTTAGAATAAAAATATGAAAAAAATATCGCAGCAGTTATGACTAACCGCTGCAATAGGTTGAGCTTATGGCAGCGGTTATAAAGAACTATTGTCATAGTTTAATCTACGGTAGCAATTAATCCTAACCGCTGTCATAAGTCTGACCTATGGTAGTCGTTACGCGTAACCACTGCCATATGTTGATCTATGACAGCGGTTAATCATAACTACTATTATAGGTCAGATCTATGGCAGCGGTTAGGGTTAACCACTGCCGTAAAGTCTATTACAGTGATTTCAAAAATCACTATCATAGTATGTGCTACCATAGCCTTTTTCTATAGTAGTGAATACTGGAATATAAATTTTATCATCTACATTAGGAATTAGTATCTACATGCTTTTACTAATTTCATGGGTGCACTTCCCTTGAGTGTATAACATCGGTGAAGCGTGAGTGCATCTATTAAAAATAAAGGTATATGTATGAACATTATTTTGTATTGCTACTAGAAAAAGAGCCTATGGCAGCATATACTATGATAGCGGTTTTTGAAATCATTGCAATAGAGTCTATGACAACGGTTATAAGTAACCACAGCCATAGATCAACCGCAGCCATATGTCCGACCTATGGCAACGGTTCCTTGTAATTGCTGCTATACGTTGATTTATGACAGCGGTTATTTATAACCGCTGCAATATATTTTTTTATTTTTTATCTAAATAATATATAATTTTAAAATTTAATGTCCATCTTTATCGTTCATTATCTAAATAAATATCATTAGAATATCATCGCAAAAGATTAGCTCGATTTGATGGTCCTAGCTTTATCGATCAGAAAAATTTGATTTCGACGACCATGAACGATGATGTAATGATTTGATAAATGGAGACCTCTGATAAGTCCAAAAACCTGCAACGATGATCTCAGTTATGTTTGTAGCATATTATCAAAGTTTTACTTCAATCGGATATCGTTATCTTGATCAATTTAGTATAGATTAATTTCGACCGTTAAATGATAAATGAGTGATCAAAGGATCAGACGATGTCCAATTATGAGATAATTTTTTTATAAATGATCTTGGCTACTACTTTAATTATTTTTTAAGGTGGTGATTATACAATTCAACTCATGAGACTAAGAATGATCTAAAACTATACGTCGACTAATAACCATTCTTAAACTCCATTGGTTGTTATATATATGCTCGTTCTTTTGCAATATTTGCTTAACGTGAATAGTTCATACAAAAATAATTTGAATTTTACTATCATCACCGTATAAAATGATTAAAATCATAACAAAGATTATTTAACTGAAAAATTATCTCATAATCGAACGTCGTTTAGCCCTTTGATTGCTTATTTCTAATTTAACGATCAAAATTATTCCATACTAAATTGACCATAATAATGATATCCAATTGAAGTAAAACTTTGATAGTATGCTACAAATATCACCAAGATCATCGTTGCAGATTTTTGAACCGATCGAAGGTCTCCATCTATCAATCATTGCATCATCATTCATGATCATCGAAATCAAATTTTTTTGATCGATAAAGGTTGGGCCATCGGATCGAGGTGATCTTTTGTAATGACATTCTAATGGTAATTATTTAGATAATGAACGATAAAGATGGATATTAAATTTTAAAATTATATAATATTTAAAAAATAAAAAATATTTTCAACCTACGATAGTGGTTATTAAAAATTGCTGTCGTAGATCTATTACAGCAGTTTACCATAACCGCTGCCATAGATCTATGGCAGCGGTTCGAAAATCGCTGCCATAGATTAGATTAAAAATCTTTAATTTTTCTTCTTTTCCGTGCGCTCTCTCTCCCTCCTCTCCATCGTCGGTGAGACTCCACCCATCCCCGATCACGGTCGCCCGCCCTCCCCATCCCTGGCCGCCCACCTCTTGCCCTCTTCGATCGCCCACCTCCCGCCTTCCCCATCCCTGGTCGCCGCCGCTCACCCCCCACCCTCCCCATCCCCGACCGCCGCCTCCCCATCCCCGATCGCTGCCCCCTACTGCCCACCCCTTGCCCTCCCTGGTCGTCCGGCCCCGCCCTTCCCATCCCCGATCGTGGCCACCCGCCCCCACCTCCCATCCCGGTCGCCCGTCGCCCCCTGCCCTTCCCATCCTCGGCCGCTTGCCCCGAGCCCCTTCCCATCCTCGGCCACCCACCCTGCCCTCCCCATCCCCTAGCCTCTCCATCACGGTGCCCCTCCGGGCCCCCTCTCCCTCACTCTCTCTTTCCTCTTTCTTTTTCTCTTTCTTCTCTCTCTATCTTACTATCTTGCTATTGTTTTACAGGTTACCTTTAGCGTCATCGTCGATGATCCTCGGAGCTTTCGATGCGACCCCCTCTCTATAGTCATAGGTATATTTTTTATTTTAATTTTATAGTATTATTTATTAATCACTGGACTAGACCTATCAATAGATTGGATTCGGATCAAAATCTGAATATTCAGATTTAGATCTGATTTTAATTACTGATACCAGACCCGAACTCGAATACCTGATGGGTCCATACTTAAAGTACCAGACCTAGATCCTAATGGATCCCGGATATCCAAACCCGATTTTGGGATCCAAAACTAAGAAAGAGAGAGGGAAAGAGGGAGGGAGGGGGTCCGACCTTGCCGCTATCGTCGATGAGGAAGATCGAGAGAGAGAGAGAGGGAGGGAAGGGGTCCGACCTCGCCAATGAAGGAGATCGAGAGAGTGAGAGAGGGAGGGAGGGTTCGGCCTCGCCGCCATCGTTGGCGAGGGAGATTGAGAGAGGAAGCGAGGGAGGGAGAGGTCCGACCTCACCGGCGAGGGATGAGATCGAGAGAGGGATTAAGGAGGGGGTTCGGCCTCACTAGTGATGGAGATTGAGTGGGAGACGGGCAGTCGAAAAGATGAGGGAAGGGCGGAGATAGCCAAGAACAGGAGATAGCACATAGCCGAGTCGAGCCAAGAACAGTGCCTTGGGCCATGCCGTGTCATGCCATGCCGTGCTGTGCTATGTCGGTAGTTCGTGCCTTGGGCCGTATCGTGCCGGTAGGCTGTGCTATGGGCCATATCGATCGCTAAAAGAACCCCCATTTTGTTACTTTTGTTTATTGTATTGCATAGCGATAGATCCATCAATTGATTAGTGTACATAATCTTTGGCATACGTATATTTATATGTAATTGTACGGATAGTATCTAAGCATATCTTTGATTATTATTCAATATGTTATATTGGTTAATATTCATTAATGTTGCGGGTCACGATGGCACCGAAATGCCATCTAATTTTCACCCCTGCCTTTCGATGGGTTACGCAGAGTTCAGCATTTGAGGAGCAATCAGAGCATACTCCATCCACCTCTGCATTGGCTGCTCAGGGACCTCCACTACCGACATCTACTCCATCGACAACATCTAGTGCTCCACCGGCATTTGAGCCTCTACCATCACCCATATCTTTGATATATGCTACTCCACCGACATCTGAGTGTACATTTTTATTATATTATATTATTTATTTTTTATATAGTATTTGTATACTTATATATTTGCATAACTTTTTTCATTGCAGGTGCATCATCTAGTAGGACATTTCACGATCTCACACGTATGGCACATGTGTGGAACCGCCAGCATCAGATAATGGTACAGTATGATTCGAAGGGAAGGCCAGTAGGAGAGACTGCATGGGAGATGCATTCCTTTTTTGGAGTGCTTGTGAGGCAGTTAGGCATTATTTCTGTAGAGCCCAGAGACTGGCGATTGATGGATGATACTATCAGAAACTGGGTGTGGGAGGAGATATGGATAAGTACATCTTAATTATATTTATGTATTTTACATGTTTACATTATATTTGATTAGAATAATTTTGTAACTGACTTTTGATAACTTTGTACATAGGAGATACGACTTTCCTGATCACAAAAAAGCTCGAGATGCTCGACTGAAGAAAATCGGAGAGTTATATCAAGGCTATAAGGTCAAGCTCCATAGATGATGGCTCGAGCACCGACAAGACACTCCAAAGAAGCTTGTTCCTTGGATATAGGACTGTCCTTCGAGTCAGTGGGAGAGAATGGTTATACATTAGAGGAGCCAGGAGTTCGAGGTAAAATTACTAACTTTTAAATTTTTTAATATGCTTAAAATTATATTTAAATATTTATTATTTATTTAAATATTTATTAGATTATCTTCCATCAAAATTGGGAGAACCGAACAGTCCAGGAGTATACGCACACTCTCGACCGTGAGTCTATGGTCAGTCGTGTGCATAGAGAGGTAATGAATTATAAATCTTACTAGATAAATTAAATTGATATTTTTTTCATGTTTCTGATAAACTAATCCATTATTATAGCTGATGAGAGATGGAGTGATGTCCATCCATAGCGAGATCTTTCGATCCAACTATACGGATAATAAGGGCAGGCCGATGAATGCCATGATCGAAAGAATTTTTATAAATATTAAATATATTAGTATATATGATTAATATTATAGCATTTCTTATATAATTTTATTTGCATTTATAATTACAGGATTAGTTAAATACGCTCGCGAGCAAGGGCCTGGATACCTCTGGCCTCCATGACCATCTATCTCAAGTCTTGGGGCCTGAGCACTCTAGGAGGATCCGATGTAGGCCCAAACATACGCCGACCAGTTATTGGTAATAGACGAGCATCTCTTCACAGACTTCCAATTTTATCAGTCGGGAGGAGCTTAAGGTGGCGTTGGCATGGGCAAATCATGCTGTGACGTAGGTAGATCGGGTTGGAGAGCGTACATCTCGTCTGGAAGGCATCATGAGAGACATGGTGTCGACGCTCAGCGCACATTTTGGAGGTGCCTTCACGAGCTTTGAGGATATGTTGGCATGTTATAAAATAAATTAAGTTGGTGGATAAATAAAAAATATAAGATATTAATTTTTTTATAAAAATAAAAATCATCTTGTAATGGTGGAGGGTTTGGTGTGGACCCCTATCAGTTTATTAATATAAATCAAAATTATACAAAAGATGGAGGGGGGCTAGGCCTAACCTCTAGAATATAAAGAGAGAGAACTGATAAAAAAATAGAGGTGACTCATCTCAATAAATAAAAAATAAAAATATATAATTTTTAAAAATTAAGAATTAAAAATAAATCGTACTAATTATCTATTGTATTTGTATCATTCTCATCATCAGATCCAGTATCATGTCCTCTTTTATTCTAAAGTCTTGCCTCCGCATCCAACCAATCTTTGAAGCAGAGCAGCATCTTAACTGTCTTGCCCATCATCTTGCTCTTCTTTTCATCCAAAACATGCTGACCTGCACTGAAAGCTGATTCTGATGCTACTGTGGACATCGGCATAGCTAAAATATCATGTGCAATTGTAGACATAACAGGATATTGATTTTTTACATTCTTCTATCAAGTCAATACATTAAGATTTTTTATTTGATTTTCATCTAATACAGAAGATATATCATTTCGTAAATAAAATTCTAATTCATTACTTAAAGATGAAGAAGATGCAGATGAAGAAGATGCATGTGAATGTCTCCTATGTGCAAAAAATAAAAAAGCAGATGATGAACGAGAGGTACTAGAAGTTGATTGTGAAGATGATATTGATTGTCTAGATCCACGAAGTTTTTCATCATATAATGCAAAAATATCATGAAGTAGTTGAGTTACCTTAGCTTTAGATTTTTTAGAATCATGATTCATATATCTACCAATTTTATCAAGTAAAATATGTACGCTGCTTAATTTGATCCATAGATAAAATATAATAGCTAAGTTATGCATGGGATATACCATATTCCAATACTGATTTTATTTTTTTTTTATTTCATAAATAATAGGCATTAAAACATCATCAAATCTATATTGTGCAAATTGATCATAAATTATATATGCTTGTTGTAAAAATGCACAAGTGGTTGGAAAATAAACATCAGAAAGAGTATTTGTAGCATTATAAAAACTAACTAAAAAATCTTCTAAAATTTTTTCTTTTTTCCAATCATTTTCAGTCGAAATAAATCATAATCCATGATCATTTATATATGTATTTAATAAATTTTTATATGGATATGCATCATGAATCATCATATATGTAGAGTTCCAATGGGTAACTACATCAAGTTTAATTTTTTTAAAATATTTATCATGGTCTAAACATAATTATTTAAATTCTTGCAATTGTGCTCTTGAAGCATGAATAAAAGATACCATATTTCTAATTTTTGTAATTATATCTTGAACCATGCCCATTTCAGCTTGAATAGAAAGATTCAAAATATGACATGCACATCTAATATGAAATAATTTTTCATTAACAATGGGACGAAAAGAGTCTTTCAATAATTGGATAGCTACATTATTATTAGATGTATTATCAAATGTAACAAATATAATTTTGTTACTAATGCCATATACAGTTGCAGTTTAATAAATAATATTAGAAATTTATTGGTCAGAATGAGAATAATCAAAAGAATGAAAAGCAAAAATATATTTATTTAATTGCCAATCATTATCTATGTAATGAGCAGTAACAAAAATAAAATACATACTACCTACAGATGCAGTCCATATATTAGAAGTTAATGATACTTTTGCATTTAAAGCAGAAAGAGTACTAATTAAATCATGCTTCATTGCTAAATAATTTGTTATAGCTACTCTTCTAAATGTACGTCTACTGGTTCTTTTATAAGCGGGTTGTAAAGCTAATTGAACATATTCTTCAAAATTGAAAGATTTACATAAGCTAAAGGGTAATTCATCTCTAACTATCCATTTTACAAGTGCCTTTCTTTAATTTTCATGATTATAGGTAAAAGTTCCAACAAAAGCACCCCCTTGTATATTAAGAGTGCTTTGAAGATGAGAATCACTTATCCTATGAGACTCTTGATATCTCTTCAAATGGCCAGTTCCTCCAGTACTAGTATAACTATATAATTTGACATATTTTTTATATTTTATCTTATAGACTTCATCTATCAAAATTCTATCAAAATTATTCCACACAGTGCTAGTCCTCTTATGGAAAGAGGATCTAGCTTCCTCAGAAGAAGCTTCAGAGGGAAAGGGGCTTTAGAGGGAGCAGAAAGAGTTTATTCCTCCTCCAAAATAGGAAGAGAAATGTCGGCATGCCCAGCGGCGTCGGCTATACTCTCATCATCATAACTTGCCATCTAAACTAAGTAAATATAAAAAAATAAAAACTAACCAGTAACCAACAAAAGAAAATTAAATTGTAGAGCTAAAGAGGAAGAAGAGATGGAGTTGAGATCGGAGAATTGGAAAGCCGGAGGAGGACGATCGGGCCGTCGGAGGTCGGATAGCCGAAGAGCCAGATTTGTGGAGCTACCCTTGAACTACGACCTCCAAAAGATAGATGCTTCCTCCTTGTATGACTTGAATTGCTAAACTATAATTGCTATGTACTAAATAATTTAATGAAAGAGAAAAGAATTGCTATAAGAGAGAACAAATAGAAGTAGGGATATTAAAGAGAAAGAAAATTAGTTTGATAAATTGATATGGTGAGAATGCAAGAGGAAGGCTTTATTTATAGAAGTTCTAAATTTTTATTATTTCAAAATATCCCTCTAGCCATTTTTTGATTGTTGAAGGGTTAAAACGGTAAAAATAAGAAAACTAGCCATTTCAACCCTTAAAAAAAAATGGTTTTCGTCGTTACGAACCAACTTGGCCCGTTTCGGGCCATTACGGGTTAGGCCAGGCACGACCTGTTTAGGACCATTATGGGTCATGCCAGGCATGGTCTGTTTCATACCGTTGTGGACCGTGCCTAAAAAAAATAAAAATGGGCCTAATGGGCCAACGGGCCGTGCCAAGCCCGGCCTGCCAATTCTCGAGTCTAGGGCTGTGCCGGACGGGGGTTTTATGCTTGCCATGCCGTGCCAGCACGGCCCGTTTATGGGATGGGCCATGCTTGGCACGGCCCACTACAGTACCAGGCCCGTTGGGCTTGGGCCAGGCCAGTCCAAGTATAGCCCGATGCTCATGTTTAAGCTCCAGCTCCGGCTCTAGCTCCAGCTCATGCTCCATCTCCCGAGGACGATGATGATATAGATTTAAGAAACTTTTGATGTTTTTTTTTAAAAAAATATTATAATAAATTTTATTCGACAATAAAATTTTAGTATTTTAGAAATAATTTTATATTTATAATATTTTCTATGTTATAAATCTTTGCATTTATCAGATAAAATATATAAAAAATTAAAAATTTTATATTTTTTTAATTATTCAGAAGCTACGGTAGTAGTTTTATAATCGCTGCCGTAGACGTGCCAACCGCTACCATAGGCAACGTGTCAACCGCTGCATTAGATCTATGGCAACGGTTACGTAACTGCTTCCATAAATAAGTCTGTGGTAGCGGTTTTATAATTGCTACCATAGACTGATCTATCACAACGGTTCTATAACTGCTGTCATAGACTTGTACAGCAGTTTGAAAACCACTACAATAGACGTCTATGATAGTGGTTTTCATAACTGCTGCAATAATCACTGTCATAAATTTATGGCGATGACTGTAGTGATAGCGGTTAGCTTCTATGGCGATGGCTGTAGTGGCGGTGGTTAGCTAACCGCTGCCATATTCTATTGTGATTTTTTGGGCACAATGATTATAAACTGCTGTCATAGTCCGATTCTATAGCAATGTATGTTATGTAGCTCGCATAGCATTTCGTAGGAAGAACCCGAACCCCGATGAATCTTACCACGTGATTCTTTGGCATGAAAGTGAACAACTAGCTTAAAATTCATTATAGGGATTGGTTATCGGTGGAATGAGATTGAACGAGGCTTCTCTTTTTGCTATGTAGCGACTGTGATCAGGTCAATGTCATCTCACCGTTTAGATGATCGTATTTGACGTCTAGAACGATCTGGACTATCCAAACTATGAGACTTCTTAGGATGGATGGAATAAATTCTGCAAGCTAGCAAACCCTTGAATAAATGCCATGATGTTGAGCAAGCCAGCAACCGAATGCTCTGTTATGTGGTTCGACCCGATTGGTTCCAAGGGATTCTAGGAGGCGAGATGGTATGAACTTGGAAAGATGGCAAATAATACCTTAAACCTCTCTAAAAATCTCCTGGTGGAGTTCTCATTGGTGCCTTTTCTTTCTCCCCTCAATCCCTCCAACCTTTACGAGGCCCGATCTCCTCCATTTCGAAGATGGCTGATATCCGATATGAAGAGGTTTTCCTCTCTTCCCCATACTCCCTTTCTTTTATTTCATCCAGACTTTCATTGAAGATTCGAATCTTGGAAAAAATGTCATTCTCTGGAGGAAATTATGTTTCTTTTGGGCTAATACATTTTCATGTTCTTTCCATCTTTCATTAGTTTTCCTAAATTCATATCTTTTCTTGATTTTTTCACTTCTCTATCTCTTCCTTCTTGAGGGGAGGGAAAAAATCTTTTCTTTTTCCTTCTTCTTAGAACTCTTGGTGCAAGATTTTTGTTTACATTGCTTGCAATTTAGTTTTTTGTTATTGAAAGATTCATTTTGTTCTTTTATTTTATTTCAGTACTATGAGTATCTTCATTCAATCAACTTTTGAAAATTTGTAGCCACATTTAATTAGCCAGATCGACGGGAGCTGTGACTAGTTTATTTCAATATTCGAGATTGCAACTAATCGTTGAAGCATACTTTGGTAGGTAAGTTTCTTAATCATGGCTTTATGCTAGATTTTGTTCGAAAAGAAATACAACTTCAGTGGAATCCTATGGGCAAGCTACAAGTTTCGGCTTTAACTAAGGGTTTCTTCTTCTTTCATTGTCCTTTGGCTGAGGCCATGGATGGTGTCCTCCAAAAAAGACCATGGTTGCTAGTAGGATAGTTACTTGCCCTATAACCCTGGCAACCAGGGTTTCGATTGGGTAGGGATTCTATGTCTCATGTCAGAGTGTGGATTAGGTTGCCTAATCTTCCTCTGAAGCTCTGGGATTAGGAAAAAATCTTAAAAAATTCAGCTCGAGCAGGGAAACCTTTATGTTTGGATGATTGGACTGCCTCATCTTCTCGAATGGGGTATGCTAGGGTTGCTATCCTCTTGGACCTTAATAAGTCTATCTGCTTGAGAATTAAACTAAAAATTCAAGACACTATTATACAGCAATAGTTTGTGTATGAGGAATTACCTGATATATGCTATGCATGTGGTTGTTTAAGGATCACCTTGGAGTCCCGTGGATGCTCGACATCCAAGGATTCATCAATTCCACTATTTGATCCCTGGATTCGGGCGGCAAGGGTTCTGAAATCTCCTAAGATAAGTGTCTCTGCTGCTCTGTTTTCTTCTGTTAGTAGACCGACTAAAGCACTATCTGGGATTGTTATTGACAATAGAGCTTTTGAAAGTAGAGTTTTTGAAAGTTGAATTTTTACAAAAAAAAAAATTATTTACTGTTTGGTAACTATATTTATAAAATACTTTGAAATTTTAATAAATATTTGATAATTAAAATAAAAAAAATATTTTTAATATAATAAAATAATAATAAAAATATTATATAATATTATATAGTAAAAAATAATATAATATAATATATTATTATATATTAAAATATTATTATATTATATAATATTATTATCATATAATATAATATAATATTATAAGATAATATAATATAATATTATAATATGATATAATATAATGGATTATAATTATGATTATAATATAATATTGTAACTATAATATAGTATTATTGTAATTATGATGTAATATATAATGTTATATAATAGAATGGATTATTAAATTAGATAATAAAAAATATATATAATATATAATAATAAAATAATATAATATAATTATATATATTTATTATATATATAATATTATTATCATATAATGTAACATAATATTATAAGATAATATAATATTATTATAATTATAATATAATTTATAATATAATATAATATAATATATTGGTTATAATCTAATCTAATAATAGATTATTATAATATATATATATTATATTATTATTATAATGTAATAATATTATAATAGATTATATTATATTTATAACTTAAATATTATTATATTTTAAAATATTTATTATTCTTATTATTATTATCATCATTTAATGTAATATAATATTATAATATGATATACTATAATGGATTATAATCTAATCTAATAATAAAATAAAATAAAATATATTATATTATTATAATATAATAATATTATTATATTATTAGTTATTGATATATCAAATCATATATATATATGTATGTATGTATGTATGTAATAATACTCTATGGAGGAGTATTATGGTGTTGCCAACTCAGTTTCTCAAATGATTTCTATTATGCCACGTATCTTAAGGCGGAAGCTCAAGGTAAAGGCATCGGGATTGAGGTCGTGGAGCGGTAATTTTTTGAAGAGTTGGAATGCGAGTTCGACGTGGTTATTTCGGGCACACCCAGTGATCAGGGCATTTCAGGTGGCTGTGTCGGCGGCGGGGGTATGGAGGAGGGCATGAGCCTTGGAGAGGTGGCTAGAGTCTGAGAGGTGGCATGGTGAGATGGGTGGCGAGGTAGAGGTCTAGGAAGAGGCCGAACTTAAGAGAGAGGGATAACAGTTGAAGGGTTAGGGGGGTCGGGTGGTGGACGGCGAATGGCTGCAGGGCTTCGGGAAGGAGGGCGCGGTGGAGGGTGGTAGTGATGGGCAACGACACCGATAGCGGTGGAAGGATGGTGGTGGCTACGGCGATAGTGTTGACGTCGGGGGTGTGGAGGAGGGCACAAGCCTCAGGGGTGTGGATGAGGAGGGCACAAGCCTCGGAGAGGTGGCCAGAGTGTGAGAGGCGGCCAATAAGATGGGTGGCGAGGTAGAGATCTGGGGAGAGGCTGGACTTAAGAGAGAGGGATAAGGGTTGAAGGGTTAGGGGGGTCAAGTGGTGGATGTTGGATGCCTGCATAGCTTTGGAAAGGAGGGCGCTGTGGAGGGCGGCAATGATGGGTGGCGATGCCGGCGGCAGTGGAAGGGTGGCAGCTACGACGGCGGGGGTGTGGAGGAGGAGGGCATGAGTCTCGAAGAGGTGGCCGGAGTGTGAGAGGTGGCCGATGAGATGGGTGGCAAGGTGGAGGTCTGGGGAGAGGCCAGACTTAAGAGAGAGGGATAAGAGTTGAAGGGTTACGAGGGTCGGATGGTGGATGGTGGATGCCCACAGGGCTTCGAGAAGGAGGGCACGGTGGAGGGTAGCAGTGTTGGGCGACGATGCCGACGATGGTGGAAGGAGGGTGGTGGCTACGGGAGGGATTTGGATAGAGGATATCGAGGAGAAGCGACGGAGGCTCCACTGCCCTCTCAGAAAAGAAAAGAAAGGAAAAAGGAAAGAAAAGAAAAAGAAAGAGAAAGAGAAAGAAAAAGGAGAGAGAGTGTATGTCTCTTCTCTCTCTTACTTCTATTTAATTTATTTCTTTTAAAACTAGGACATTTGGAGTGGGTTCGGTGAGTCACGAGAGATTTAAATTAAATAATTTATATTTTATTATTAGTATTT
This sequence comes from Cocos nucifera, assembly GCA_006176705.1. Lineage (NCBI taxonomy): Eukaryota > Viridiplantae > Streptophyta > Magnoliopsida > Arecales > Arecaceae > Cocos > Cocos nucifera. Next base: position 1,352,675 of record QRFJ01000320.1, read on the forward strand.
TTTTTGACTGATCCTATAAGAAAATAATTTTTGGATAAGAGATCTTCGAACAGATCTCTTTATAAATAGAGGTGTGGATTGAGATTAGGAGGATAAATTATTATTGGTAGAGATAAGAATCTCCTTCATTATCGCTGTATGTTGCTCCTTATTTTTCTTAATCATTTAACTTTTTTTTTATTTACTATTATGTTATATTTTGTTCTGTTGAAACTATTTATCGCTGTAATAAACATTGGCATGTTGAATGTAAAATTTGCTTCCACAGTCTGTATATAATAAATTTTTTATTTTTTAAAAAAATATAATTCTAAAAGTGCTTTATTAAACTCTCATAAAAATAATATCTTTAATTTTTGGCAGCTGGACGAAGGGAGGATGGCCGGGATGGAAGATGTTGGCGACAACAGGATGGGGGTTGGGCAAGAAGCAAGGGAGAAGAAAGGAGGGGTAGTGGTGGCATCGAGGGTGGTGGTATCGGTAGGGGCGCTACGGGGTATGATTGGGATCGGTGTTTGTTGAGAGAGAAGGGGAGTAATGGTGGAGCGGCAGGGGTGTGGGGCAGCATCAGCAAGTGTGGAGAAGGTAGAGAAGAAGAGAGGGGGCAAAAATGCAATCAGAATCGATATTTGTCGAAAAAGAAAGGAAGCCATGGTGGGGTGGCACTAGCGGGCACGGAGAAGGTATGAAAACAAGAAGAAAGAAGAAAAAAATAATAAAATATTATTTTAAAAAATAATATAAAATATATTATATATCATAAATAAATAAATAAATAAAATATTAAAAATATTTATTATGAATATTTATTATTAAAAAAAAATAATTATGAAATTTTATAATTATCTGCCTGCAACATGCGGGTCTTCGACTAGTTATATTTTTGTAGTATAATATATTATGTTATATATTTATATAGTATAATATTATATTATATTACAATATTGTATTACATTATATGATAATAATAATAATATAATAATATTTATGTTGTAAATGTAATATAATCTATTATAATATTATTATATTATAATAATATAATAATATAATAGTATAATATAATATTATAATTATGATGTAATATATTATGTTATATAATATAATAGATTATAATATAATCTAATAATAAATTTAATATATTATATTCTATTATTATAATATAATAATATTATTATATTATTAATTATTATTATATCAAATTATTTTTTTATAATATAATAATACTATAATAGATTATATTATATATTTATAATATATCATAATATTAATTTATTATTATATTATATTTATAATATAATGATATAAGATATAATTATGATATTTGTTAGTGGGCATTTTGGTCATTAAAAAATTTTATCTAAATCAAAATAGCTTTTCGATATTAGCCAGAAAGTACTTTGGGAAAAAGCTTCAAAATGGATCTTTTCCAAAGTAGATCTTTTCAACTTTCTGGCAAAGTCCAAATAGCTTTCTGATTTTTTACCAAATATCAATGTATCATCCAAAAGTGCTTGTAGAGGACCAGAAAGTGTTTTCTGGCACTCCAAAAGCTTAGCCAAACAGGGCCTAAGCTAGACTGGTCTGTCCCCAAAAAACTTGCAATAAGTCACCTCCTAGGGATCAACCTATGCCTGATGTGGGTTTAAACGCCACAAACTATATGTATTCTCCATTGATGACTTCATGCTTTGAGGAGAATAAATGTCCACATGCAATGGAGGTTACTGTTCCTTTAGTGTTTCAAGCCAAAAGTGATCCATCAGAGCAACACAAGGGTAAATGGAAGCAGTCACCTAGAAAGAACTGCTCTACAAGTAATTCTCCTAAATCAAAGTCTTCGCCACATGCTAAGCTTATGCAGGACGGAGACCGCAAGGATACTACTCGGCCACGTATTGAACACTTGATGGATACTGGTTCAAAGCAGAAGGGTGTGGTTACCATGGTTTGGAAACAAGTTAATTCCACTAAAAAATCTATGGTTTCTCAAATGACCTTAGAGTAGCATATTGGTACTACCCTGCTCAAAGAGACTTCACTAGCTACCGAAGGTTCATCCTCTTCATCCCATGAGACCGTGGTCGCTCAATTGCAAATTATCCTTGCTCGTAATAAAGGTATCGCTGATTCCTCTTCACATGAATTGCTAGTGACTAGTGGGTCTACCTCGGATTCTACTGATGTGAGTATTATGTTGGGGGGTGATCACCATTTACCTTCCTCTTCATCATGAAGGTGTTAGTATGGAATTACAGGGGGCAACAAAACCCTCCTTTGCAAATTATGTTAAAACTTTACTAAGACTTCACTAGCTACTAAGGGTTCATCCTCTTTGGCCCATGAGACTGTGGTCGCTTAATTGCAGATTACCCTTGCTCATAATAAAGGTATCATTGATTCCTCTTCGCATGAATTCTACTGATGTGAGGGGGATTACCATTTACCTTTGTCTTCATCATGAAGGTGTTAGTATGGAACTACAGGGGGCAACAAAATCCTCATTTGCAAATTACGTTAAAACCTTACTAAGATTGCATGATCCTGATTTGTTATATTTTCTAGGAACTGGACTTCAAGATAATGCTTTGCTTTCTATTCAACATTTTTTAGGTCCTCGGTGATCTATGTATTTTATTCCATCTATAGGTCTATTAGGTAGTATCATTATTGCTTGGTGCAAGAATTTAGGAGAGGTCCAGTTCATACATATTAATCCCAAATTTTTTTTGAGGTTATCTCACTTTCAAATGAACCCTTTTGGGTTTTGGGTGTTGTATATGCTAGTACCATGATTAATGAGTGTTGTCAGGTTTGATCTCAAGTTTTTAATATTCTAGCTTTGGGGGTAAGCCTTTTAGGGTTAATCGGGAGGTTTGTGAGTTTAGGTCTTGTATTCGTACCTCCAGTTTGATTGATTTAGGGTTTTAGGGACCTTTGTATATATGGTGTAATAATCGGCAAAGGACTAGCTAGAGTTTGGGAATGTATTTATTGTGTTTTTTCTTCGAAACTTTGGTTAGATTTGAATCCACTGTCACTCATCTTCTCTCGTTCGCTCCTGACTGTTGCCCTATACTTTTTAATATTTTTTATCACTTTTCTAAAGACCCTATTCTCTTTAGATTTGCGAAGTTTTGATTACCTTTTGTCTTGTCATGATGTTGGCATTATAACGATAATCATTCTTCTAGGATCAAATTATCATTATTACTTAATGTTGCCCAATGATGGCTATCCAAGAGAGATGATGAATTTGGTACTTATAAAATTTTAAGTCTAATTGAACTTTATCAAAAATGTACTTTAACAATCATCCAAAAGATGTGATGATGATGTGTGCAACATAAATGGCAGCAGAATTATATAAATTGCTAACTATAAAATAAAACTAAGTTAAGTAAGAATTGAAAGCAAACAAAGAAAACACAAGAAGGCACAACAAACATACAAAATTTATAGTGGTTTAGAGCAACCCGCAACTACGTCCACTCTTCAAGCTTTCCTTGAGAATTTCATTATAATCTTTCCTTGATTATAGTGTGTTTGTTTTCTCGGATTCATAAACAAGCTCAGTTGGTTTTCAATATTAACACCAACTAAAATCTTACACCGTTAGTTTTTCGGGCTCACCAACAATCCAGTTGATTTTAACCTTGGCTCACCAACCACAAACATACAATGATTATTTTTTCGGGTTAACAATCAACCATGATTGATTTTAACCTTGGCTCATCAATCAAGCAATATAATGTCCAATTACGGGCTTGGACCGGCCTTTACCCCAAGTTTCTTTCTTCCAAAGAACTTGTAAAAAAAGTAAAATATAATTTCAGCACAAAAAAATAGAAAATAAAAACTCTTTAAAGCACGGAGAAGGAGTTGAATAATTGATCTTTTGAAGCTTGACTTCTCTTCAATCAATGCTTGATGGGATGTTGAGGATGTTGGAGAAGATCACTCTTGGAAAGCCCTCAATTTTGTGCACTTTATCCCTCTCTTTTTTCTTTTTTCAATGATATTCAATAACTCTCTATTAGTTTGAGGATTTTTTCTCTTTAATCCACTTTCTTGCTTTTCTCATGGAGTCTCTAGCCTTTTATATGCTTAAAAGTGGCCGAAGAATAAGTTTTGACCGTTGGAATCTTTAAAATAGCCGTTAAGAGTCATTGTAGATAAAAAGTTAAAGTTCTGAAAAACTAGCCATTACAGTCACTGGGTCGGCTCAGTTTTTCACTAGATCGGCTCAGTTTCTAATTAGATCGGCTCAGTATCAGTAGACTTCAAAAATCAACTTTCTATCTTTCTATTTTCTGAGATTGAGCTAAGTTTTTTACTGAGTCGACTAAGTACTGAGCCAGCTTAGTTTTTCACCGGATCATTTCAGTTTTCAGTTTTCAACAATTTTCCATATATTTCTGCATGAGTAGCTTTTTGACTTCAACTTTTGAGAACTTCTTTCATCTTGATTTTTACGATCTTTCTGACCATTAAGGCTTCCAAAACTTTTTGTTTAAGCTTTATTTGAGTATTTGAAATCATTCTTTTCTTTGACTTTTTTCTTTTGAGAAAATTTTTTCTATGGATAATTTGTTCATTTTAAGTACTTGAAAAGTTCTACATACATTCTTGAAATATATGATTAGTATCATTTATACTCAATATTTTGGAATCATCAAAATCAATTATGAAGTAAAGATTAAATATATAAATAAGTATTTCATGAATATTCTCAATTAATCTTTTGGTTCATTGTACATAATTAATTCATTACACATTTTATATACTCATTTCAAATTTATGTCTTAATTCAAATAAACGAGTATTAAAATTTCAAACATCAAATTCATTGAGTTTCTTAAGCATTAATCCTTTAAGTATATACTCAACATTTTTCTCTTCCTCCTTTTTGACAGCTTCAAAAAGCTCATGGAAATGATGAAGAAAGATCATCAAAATCAATAATATATGAGAATTGTATCAATTTAGAGATCTATCAATTTAAAAAAAAATCAAGTCAAGTGAATTATTTCTCTTTGAAAACTTATCTTTTGATTTAAAACATATTTAAAATACTTCATTCATTTTCAGAAATTAGCTTGAATTCAAATATCAAAGTTTCTCCTTTTTGAATGAATATGATCTTTTTAATCAGATTTTCAAATATACACTTTTAAGCTTTAAGAGGAATAGAGCTTTTTAAAAGATTTGATCATGAAATCAAGCATAATATGTACTTTAATATTCAATCTTTTATTTTCTTAAGAAATTTCAGTCAATTAAGTTCGAAAAAGATATGTATCAGAAATATATCGAGCAAGTCAATGATAGTATCAGAATAAAAATAATTTTATAATGATTTCTAAATGCACATAAAAATTTCTATATTACATTTAAATTTTTAAATGAGTTTCAAAAATAGATTTAGAAATTTATTTCTTGGAGTATACTTTAAATTTATTTAGACTCCAACTAATTATCCAAAATTAAGATTGAGCAATCAAATTATGTAAGTCAAATTTGATGATTACATGAAAGCTTAAATTGAGAACATTATAAAGTAATTGGTTGAGAATCATTCAATTTTTTTAATTTTCAATCAAAGTTAGATAATATTCAACAAATATTTTTCTCCTTATTTTTAAGAGTAAATACCAGAAAGTTCATCATAATTTTTTTTTTTGAATAGTAAATGAATCAAAAATATTTTTTCTCCTTTTTCTTTCAAGTTAAGCACCTTTAGTTGATACTAAATTAATCTTTAATTAATACCAATTTAGTAATCAATTCATCTTAAATGAATTCTCCCTCTTATCTTTGCAAATAAAGATTTTTTCAATTAAATGGTCTTTTAAGATTAAATTATTTTCTTAAGTGTTTTCTTTCTCTTTTACAAAAATATAATGTGGATTTTATATTCAAATTCAAATCAACAAATATATTCAATGTAAGTACCAATAAATCATCAAAATGAATCAGTTATTCTAAATAAATTTAGAAAATATTGATAGTATGATGTGGAGAAAAGTTTAGCTTTTATCAAACAACATCATCCATCCATTTTCATTTTTAAAGCATCCATCAAAAGAATTTTTCTCTTTTCATTCTATTAGATCTTTGGTGTACTTGCATAAATCAATTTGCAATTTTTGGTATCCAAGCTTTATTGGATCCATCGAAGTTAGTGCTCAAGAATTTTTTTGGAACCCAAATTTATCTAACCAAAGTATGGCCAATTCTTTTAAAATTATATTCTAAAATTTTATGGCCTACTTTATTGCATTTAAAGCAAACTATAGAATGTTTTTCAGAATAAGCTTTGCTAAACATATTGTTCATAAATTTCTATTTTTTTAATGAATTATAGTCAATTTCAACTTTATCGAAAACAGCTTTTTGATTGATTAAAATAGATTGAGTTTTTGAGAGCCAATTATAAATTTATTAAGCATAGGCTTCAATCTTTTAATCTCTTTTCTTAGATTGGCATTTTCTTCCAAAAGAGACTTCTTTTCTTTCAACAAATTTTCTTTCTCTTTAATATAAAGTTTTAATTTTTCAAATTCCATTTTCAGCTTAATATTTTCTTCGACCAAAAATTTTTTAGATTTAAGAAGTACTTCTTTTTCTTTAGCTAAAGCATTCATTTCTTTCAAAAGATTTTCTTTTTCACTCAAAAGGTTATTCTTTTAATTAGCTAGAAGAAGATTTAATCTTTTAAGCTCTTTATTTTTCAGCCTTAAATTTTTGAATTCATCTATTAATTCATTAAACGCTTCAAATAACTCATCAAAAGTAAAATTAGAAGAGTCATTAATGTTTACCTCATCATCACTGGCTATGAGGTAAAGATTGGCGATACCTTCTTCTTCTTTCTCATTTTTCTTTTCTATGCCCTGCGCCCTCTAAATTAATACTTTCTTTTTCTTTTGTTTCTTCTTCTTCTTTTTCTTTTCATCCTCATGAGTCATGAGGCATAGGTTGGGGTGAGCTTCCTTCTCTTCATGGTGATTTAATTCTTCTCTTTCATTTGCTCCCTCAAAGATCATTTTCAATTTTTTCTATATTTCTTTTGCTAAAATATAAGAAAAAATCAAGTTAAATTCATTTAAGTTCAAAGAGCAATAAAGCATGTTCATAGTCTTAGCATTTAGTTGGATTATTTTTTTATCAATAATAAATGTATTGTATATGTGTGGACCATTGACAATAATTCTCCATACATTATAATCATGTGCTTGTATGAATATTTTCATCCTAGTTTTCTAATAGATAAAGTTTGAGCCATTAAAATGTGGAGGTCTATCTATGGAATTGCCTTTATTAAGAAGAGATTCCATTTTGGGTTGCCAATATCTTTAGCTCTTGACCGTTAGGTCAACAACCAATAATAGAGCACCTGCTCTGATCCTACTTGTTGCCTAAGGATGGCTATTCAAGAGGAAGGATGAATTGGGTACTTATAAAATTTTAAGCCTAATTAAACTTTATCAAGAATGTACTTTAACAATTATTCAAAAGATGTGATGACGATGTGTGCAATATAAATAGCAGCGGAATTATATAAATTGCTAACTATGAAATAAAATTAAGTTAAGTAAGCATTGAAAGCAAGCAAAGAAAATACAAGAGGGCATAACAAACACAAAATTTATAGTGGTTCGGAGTAATCCGCTCCTACGTCTACTCTCTAAGATTTTCTTGAAAATTTCACTATAATTCTTCCATGATTACAGTGTGTTTGTTTTCTCGGGCTCATAAACAAATTCAGTTAGTTTACAAAAGGAGCACTAACCAAAATCTTATACTGTTAGTTTTCCGAGCTCACTAACAACTTAATTGGTTTTCACCTTGGCTCACTAACCACAATCATACAATGATTGTTTTCTCGGACTAACAATCAATTTCGATTGGTTTTAATCTTAGCTCACCAATCAAACCATACAATGTCCAATTACGGGCTTGGACCGGCCTTTATCCCAGGTTTTTTTTTCAAAAAAAACTTGTAAAGAAAATAAAATACAATTTCAGCACAAAAAAATAAAAAATAAAAAATCTTTAAAGCACGAAGGAGTTAAATAATTGATCTTTTAAAGCTTGACTTCTCTTCAATCAATGCTTGAGAGAATGTTGAGGATATTGGAGAAGATCACTCTTGGAAAGCCCTCAATTTTGTGCACTCTATCCCTCTCTTTTTTATTTTCTCAATGATATTCAATAACTCTCCCTTAGTTTGAAGATTTTCTCTTTTGATCCATTTTCTTGCTTTTTTCATTGAGTCTCTAGCCTTTTATATACTTGAAAATGGCTGGAAAATGAGTTTTGGCCGTTAGAACCTTTAAAATAGCCGTTGAGAGTCGTTGTTGACAAAAAATTGAAGTTATGAAACCTACCAGTTATAATTACTGGGTTGGCTCAATTTCCAACTGGATCGGCTCAATATTAGTAGACTTCAAAAATCAGTTTTTTATCTTTCTGTTTTGTGAGACTGAGCCAACTAAGTTTTTCACTAGGCCGACTAAGTACTAAGTTAGCTCAGTTTTTCATTAGGTTATCTCAGTTCTCAGCCTTCAACAATTCTGTATATATTTCTGCATGAGTGGCTTTTTGACTTCAACTTTTGAGGACTTCTTTCATCTTTATTTTTACGGTCTTTCCCTCCATTAAGATTTTCAAAACTTCTTGTTTGAATTTTATTTGAGAATTTGAAATCATTTTTTTCTTTGACTTTTCTTCTTTTGAGGAAATTTCTTCTATGGATAATTTTTTTATTTTATGTACTTGAAAAGTCCTACATACATTCTTGAAACATATGATTAGTATCATTTATATTCAATATTTTGGAATTATCAAAATCAATCTTAGGGTCAACACTTAATAATGTTCGCAAGGCTATTAAACCTTGGAAAAAGAGAATTGGCAATTTATTTTCCACGGGTTTGAGGCTTTATGATAATATATATCAATTATAGTTGTAAGAATCTCTTAATGGTGGGTTACCTTTATATATAGTTATATTTTTTTGTTGTGCTGAGTTTGCTCCATGAATATAATCAAAATTTACAGAGACAAGAATATTTTTGGAGGCAAAAATCTAAAGCCCGGTGAATGCAAGGAGATGCTAATACTATTTTTTTCATCATTGTACTCTATTGTGCCGAAGGTAAAATATAATTCATCCTATTTCCACTAATCAAGGTTGATCGTGTCACAGATCTTGACACCAACTGGAATATGTTGGTTAATCATTTCTCACGGAGATAGGTGGTGGAAGAGGTTCTTGGATGTCTGGATTCTCCAACGTTTCAATCTCAGATTTATAATTTACTTAATCAGAAGTTGATCCAACAAGTTTCTAAGGATGAATTTGATTAGCCTTGACAGTTATGCACCCTAATAAAGCCCCTGGGCTTGATGGGCATCCTCCTTTCTTTTTCCAACATTATTGGCCTTTAATAAAAAAACAAGTAATCAATGCTATTACTACTTTCTTTGATTCAAATGAGCTCTCTCAAACTTAGACCAATACATTTATTACTCTGTTACTAAAAAAAATTAAATCCATAATCACCTAATGATTGTCGTCCTATTAGTCTCTGTAATATTATTTATAAGCACATTGCTAAAGTTCTTGTTAATCGCTTAAAGTGCGTCTTGCCATCCTTAATTTCATGTGAGCAGGGTGCTTTTATTTCTGATAGGCATATTTCATCCTCCTTATTATTAGCCCAAGAGCTCATGCATTTTGTGTCCCAGGCTCCTCGGTGTAGATGCTTAATAATGTTAAAGTTGGATATATAGAAGACGTACGATAGAGTAAATTGGCAATTTCTTTTTCAAGTGCTACACCACTTCGAATTTCATCCTAAGTTTATCAAATGGATTGAGCTGTATGTTACTTTGCCTCAATGTGCCATACTTGTGAATGGGTCTCCCTCTTATTGGTTTTCTATTTCCAGAGGCCTTATTTATTCTTCCTCTCATCTGAGGTCTTCTCCAAATTACTTCATTGTGCTGTTCACAATAATTTGCTTAAAGTTTATAGACCCCGTGGCAGCCTGGATTTTTCTCACTTGTTTTATATGGATGACTGTTTGTTGATCGTTCATGCCACTCTTAAGGATGCAGTTTGTTTAGCTACTCTCATACATTCTTATTCTTATCATTGTCAATTATGACAAATCGTATATCACTTTCAGCCCTTCTACTCCCATTATTATTAGAACTGTAATACTTATTGCGTGTTAGGAAAAGCTATCTGTTTGGCAACATTTAGGTTTGCCTCTTGTTGCTAAACAACCGTCACAAGCTGACTTCCAACCTTTAATTTATAAAATCACAAATAAAATTGCTATATAGAAATGGAAAGCTCCTTTCCTAGCTGCTCGTGCTGTTCCATTACAAACTATGTTGTCCTCCATTCCTCTTCATGCTTTGTCTTCCATTTCGGTTCCTCAGATGATAATTTATGAGATCAAAAAGGAGTTTCAGACTTTTTTGTGCATTCATCCTTCTTATAGGCATGGATTCCATCAAATAGCCTGGGATCATGTTTGTCTTTCAAAGCCGCACGGAGGTTTAGGGATGCAGCCTTTGGTCCAATGGCGATACTATACTTTATGCTACTTCCCTTTAGGCTCAATTGGTATATGCTAAATATAATTTTTCAGGATCTTGGTTGCATTATCATAAACCACTCATAATTCTTCTATTGCTGGGATGCTGCTGTTTCCTGTCCAAGTTCATGCTTGCTTTCTATTGCTTATGCTTGCCGGGGTGTCTAAACTTTTCCGCTGGATTTCTGCAGCCGCTCGTTGTGTTTTTCAGTTATAGGCTTCCAACGAATTGGGTGCACCTCCATTCACCTATTTTCTCATTTCCATTATTCGCATCCAACCATTTTCTATTTCACCGACGCTATTGTGTCTCTCATGTGATCCTGCATTATATTTATACTCGGTAATCTGCACTTCTCACCAATTACCTAGTTTGAGCTTTCAGCATAATATATATATATATATATTTTTTGCCTGCAATCTATGCTGTATGGATCCTATATGGTTAACAAGGTTCTGAATTCTCAAGTAAGCGTGCTACAACCTCATCAGAGTATTCAACAAAATCTGGAAAGGTATACTTCCAGCGAAAAAAGAAAGATGGTATGGAAGGAAAAAAAAGAAGTTTGAGACTCTTAGAGTGGACCAAAAAAAGAAAAAAAAGGAAAAAAATACAAAAATCAATGAAAAAGGAAAAAAGAAAAAAAAATGGTAAAAAAAATGTTTGTACTAACTACTTATTTGTTTGTTTTTGCAGGGACTTCATCTCATTCACAACAGTATATGTTTGTTCCCTCTGCAACGTTAGGCCTCTGTTATCCTAATTTCCTATTGGGTATATATGCATATCTTTGTTTCTTATACTCCATTACCTACGTTCTTTGTCGGCATATCCTTAGTGTATCTATTTATGGAATCGTTCTGGTAGTTGCCTCTGGGTTTCACGCATCCGAGGCAATATTTTAACTCTGCTTCGATAGGGGAATATCATGAGTATCTCATGCTCGCTTCTTATGATGGTTGCAACTTCAAATTCTATTTATCTTGGATCTTGGCACGGCATATAGTGTATCTGGCTGCACTTCAGTATTTATGGTAACAGGGTTCCATCAATATTCGCTTTTTCTTCAATACTGCTGGTTCCTGTTTTTGGTACTACCATGGTTATTACCGCCACACATATATTTCGGATGCAATTAGGATATATATCCAAAGTCTAACCTAGTATGTATTAGTTACGCTGCTGCTTGCATATGTTATTTTTTCTGTTGATGTCCCCTTCATCACAACTCTATCCGACACCAGCAATTCAATCAACTTATTCTCTTTACCAAAAAAAAAAAATTTCAATCAACTTATTCTGATATTATACCGACATTAGCTGCTATGTCATCAATCATTTTTGTTTGCTTGTCTCTATGTATCTTTTGATTTCTACCATCGCATATGTTTATAAACTTTTACATTTTTCTGCTTCTGTCACCTAGTTACCTGTGTTGTATAGCGAGTTGTATATATTTTTTAGGCTTCGTGGTTTAAACTCATCACAGCTTAGGTTTTGTTTTTTGATACTTATAATATGGGTTGTTTTTGATTCCGTAATACTTTCATACCTCATAAATAAAGTACCTCAGCTGCCGCTACCAAAAAAAACCGAATGCCTTTTTAGCGGTTCGACCCGACCGCCTCCGAGGGATCCTGGGCGGCGGGGCGCTTTGGAGTCGGGAAGACAACAACTCTATGCAATACCAGGAGCTCTTTTAGCACGCCACGTGTCGAGCTTGGATTGAGTGTTTTATTCAAGCAGCGGCAGCGTTTTTTTTTTTTGGTTTTTTCGCCAAACCCTTCCCAAGCCCTCGCGGACGCCCACTTCCTCGCCGCCACCTCTCGCCATCTCCACCGTCGCCTTCCTCCCATCATCACCGGCATCGGCCTTCCCCGTCCAATCTTCCTCAGGTGCGTTCTTTCCCGCAGATCTCCGAAAAGGAGAGACTCTGACCTCCTCTTACTCTCCTCGCCACCACCTCCCGTCACCGGCGACAGCCTTCCCCTCCCTCAGGTGCTTTCCACATCTCCGAAAAGAAAAAAAAATCAATCTACGTGGGAAAAAGTCTCACTATTTAATTTTTCCACCTTTCCTTTGTTTTCGTTGATTTTTCCTATGTTTTTCCATCGTTTTCGTTTACTATTTTCAGTGTCAATCAAGTGGGACGTTGGAGCAGTCGAATAGAGAAGTTTAGATCCATGAGTGAGAGACTTGGAGTGGGGAAGCAAGGTTTTTTCAGTGTGGGATTTGTGAAATTGTGTGCCGAATAGAGAAGTTTAGGTCCGGGAGAAGAAGTTTAGACGTTCGCTAAGGGTTTTTTTCAATGTGGGATTTGTGATATTATGTGAACTGAGAATGTTGGAGGGATTTGTGAGTATTATAAATTAGTGAATTTATTTGTTATAAAAATTATATGGCGATGGGATATTAGAGAAAATTGAAAAGAATAATTTGTAAGAATTTATAATATTTTCTTTCTTTTTATTATATAATCATTCTATATAATAATATATTCTATATAATAATATATTATCATGACATTAAACTATCTTCAATATTTAAAATCCGTAAATTTTGGAGAACTTGAAAAAATATCAAAATTTTTAGAGGTAAGCTGCTTCCTTATTTTTTTAAAATATTTTGTTTTTTTTTTTTTGTTTTTTTTGTTTTTTTTTTTTTTTTTTTTTTTTTTGGAGATGGTAAGAACTGCGCGATTTATTTGTTATAAAGTTCTTGTAAAACCGTAAAGCTCTCTAATAAACCAAAATTTTTTTTTTCGTAAAACCCTAAAGCTCTCTAAAATCTCCCGGTGCAGTTCTCGCCGGTACTTGAATCTCGATCTCCTCCGCTTCGAAGATGGCTGATGTCCGATCCGAAGAGGTTCTCCTCTCTTCCTCACACTTTCATGCAATTTCATCGAGGATTCGAATCTTGGGAAAAAGATGGGGGAAGATTATGTTTCTTTTGTGCTAATACTTTTTCACGATCTTTCCATCTTTCATTAGTTTTCCTAAATTCACATCTTTTCTTTATTTTTCTTTATTTTTCTCACTTCTTTGTCTCTTCTTTCTTGAGGTTTTCAGAGATATACATGCAGTTTGTATTGCATGTAATATAGTTCCCGTTTCCGTAAAAGCCTTGGTTTGCTTTTTTCCCCTCTCGAATTTTGCTTGTTTTTTTTGTCTTGTTGACTATTCATCTGCTCCTAAAATTTTATCGTTGTATTAAGTTGTTTTGGTTGACATGAACTATGACTATTTGGTTTCATACATACCAATATTGAAGTCATTCTATGTTTTTGTTGAAATTCCTATTTTTTTTGTTACATCATATTGAGTTTTAAAGGAGATGAATTTTCGAAGTACTCATTACTTTACTGATGCTATATCCTCCACTTACGCTTAGCACTAATTTAATGCTTCTGGAGTTGGAGCAGGCAGCATCAGAGGTTGTGGATTCAGTCCACTTTCACTTTTATACAGCAGAAGAGATTCGAAAGATAAGTGTTAAAAAGATTACCAAACCCGGTCTCCTTGATTCCAAAAATGCTCCTGTTCCAGATGGATTGTATGATCCTGCAATGGGTCCAATCAATGATACTGACTCGTAAGTTTAATTTATTGATGATTCAATTTCTGCACCAAAAAATACATATGTATACCAGACTAAACTTGTTGGCTTGCAGAAGGAATGCGGTTCTGAGTTTATTTAGTTGTTGAACTCAAATTTTAGATGATTAATTTTCAAACTTGTTATATTTAGGTACTTCTGCTAATTTTTCATTTGTTTTATCCTATAGTTTATGTCTTTTTATGCCTGAATTATTACTTGGCAAATGCATTTACTAGGTTTTCAGTTCCTGATTTTTATAATACTTTGTGCAGCTGTAAATCTTGCGGCCAGCTTTCTTTTCGTTGCCCGGGTCATTGTGGTCATATTGACCTTGCAAAACAACTTTATAACCCATTGTTATTCAGGAATCTTCAAAATCTTCTTCAGATTACTTGCTTCTTTTGCCATAGGTTTAGGTTAAACGAAGAAAAGGTAATTCCACTCCTTGCTGTCTTTTAAGTTTCCTTTTTCTTATTGTGTTATCTAAGTTCATTTATAATTTTTTCAAATTTTTTAAACTTCTCATAATTCATTCCCCTTTGAACCATGTTCAGGTCCAAAGATATGCTAAACAACTTGATCTCATAGCAAAGGGTGATATTGTTGGGGCTAGAACTTTAGAAGCTCGCTCATGGGGATTCCCAGAGGGAGAAGAAACAAAGTCTGCTGTTATTTCTACCAATGAATCTTTGTTAAAAATAACAAATTTGAAGCAACAACAGACATGGACCTCACTTCAGTATTCTGAGGCTCTCTCCATTATGTCTAAATTTTTGAGGGAAAAGTCTAAGAAGTGTGCAAACTGTGGTAGGAAAAATCCAACAATTACTAGTCCTACATTTGGTTGGCTCAATAAGGTATAGTCAACACTCCATTCACGTGTTCCTTCTCCTCCAACCGGCTTAATCTTAGGTTTTTTGACTATGAATTTAACTGTTCTTAAAATTCGACCTTATCAAACTTCATTTTTGTTGTTTTTGTTTTCTGCACAGCAAATTGATATTATGATTCTTGTGCTAACATTTGGAATGATTACGTGTAGGCTATGCAAGCTTCTGATATAAGAACTAATTTCATAATAGGGTATGATCTGGGTCTGTCATCCACTGAGGATCAAAATGCTGAAGCCTCACAGTCAAGAGGGGACAGTGCTTCACAGACTGATGAAGAACCATCTTCCATTGCAAAAGTCGAAAGAAAAACTAAAAAACAATCGAGGGACCTGCAAAAAACTAAAAAACAATCGATGGACCTGCCTCCTGAGATTGCTAAGCAGATGCTATCTTCAGGACAGAAGAAGCATCTATTACCTTCTGAGGTGTGTACTGTATTTTTTACATTCAATTCATGTTTCATGTATTTTATAAATTTAAAATTTGTTAGAGGCATTAATAGTTGAGTTTTGAGTATGCATGATCGGATCCATGTGTCTGCTCTTGCAATTTTTTCAGGTGGAAGCTATTTTAAAAGATTTGTGGAAGAATCAAGCCAAAATATGTGCACTTATGTGCGATCTTCAGCATAGAAGTTTGAATGCTTCTGGGAGGGACAAAGGATATGCAATGTTTTTCTTGAAGACTCTTCTTGTTCCACCAAGCAAGTTCCGTCCTCCTGCTGGGAGTGGTACTCGTGGGGTGAGAGAAGCTTTTCCAACATGTCCTCATACTCAGTTTTTTTTTTGCTGATTTTGTCCCTAAACAAACTACTTCACCACTTGTTATGATGCCATACTAATCAGAGTACATTAGCATTATTATGCAATTCTGGGTTTGATAAATACATTATTGGCCCTTTTCTTCTTCAATGATTTGCATCGTTTATTTTTGCATCCATTTATCTAAGACATTTTGCCGCTTCGTGATGCTTCTAGAATTCTATCCTCTGTGGAAATCCCAGAATACCTAGGATTTGATTCCAAGTGGTCTAGCACCTATCTGGACAGCATGAAACAACTTATGTTTTGCCATATTGTTGGAACCCTACAGCGCTTTTGTATTTGCTGTGATGCTGAAGGTGACAGTCTTGTGATCAACTAAGTCTGTCTGGCATTGGGTGAAACAACACAAGTCTTGGCTTTTACTCTATTGGCAGGCTTGATCCTGACCTGAAGGCTCATTTTGGAGTAGAATGACATCTTGCTTTTATATCATGTTAGTTTATAGTGTCTCTGTGAAAGTAGTGGTCATATTAATGTGTCTAAACTACAAATCATGTACTATCGTAATTCTGCCCTAGAATTTCTTCTTAGGCATGCTTTAAGATGTGCCATCAAGCATAGGCCTTTTAGTATTTAGCATCATGCCAGTTACATTATTGCATGTTCGATATATTTCTTTTGCTTATTTTGACATTTTTATTTGTACAATTTATGGTCATTGCGTTATTTTTTTATCATATTATGTAAGTAATGAAGAGTTTTTTTGTCTTTTCACAAGCAAAAGCCTGACTTTTTCAGAAGATGCCAATGTTATGTATATGATCTGTTTCCTTCATTTTACCTGTTGAGCTAGTTCTTACATCTCATATATTTGTATATATCATATAATCTAGGTGTTGGAGCATCCACAAAATGTTTTGTTAAGTAAAGTGCAAGAATCCAATATTGCTTTAAGAAATGTCATTGCCAATGGCCCTGATCATCCTGATATTGTGCGGAGGTGGATGGATCTTCAAAGAAATGTCAATGTGTTGTTTGATAGTACTAAGGGCTGGGGTAAGTATCGTGCCTCTAACATATTTTTGGTTTATTACATTTTTTGATGTTATCTGTTTGTGTAAATAGTTGACAGACATTGTACAAACATATCTAAAACTAGCATTACCCTGTCTTCCTTGTGCTGGCTTCATGTTGGTTCCTAATGACATTGCAGGTGATGTATCAAAAATGGTTAATCTATTTGAAGGGAATGATTTTAGTTAATTTTGTCAATTAGTTGCTCTTTTCTTGTTGATTTTGTTGCAAATATAAGACAGTTTTTGAGTTCGTCTCCAGTAAACTTAGCTTCTCATGCTATGAACTGTTATGTAATCTGAGAATTGAAACTTTTATCATGACCATGTTTGTTGGCTTCCCCATGGCATGCTTAAGCTGCAATTAGCATCACGGCTAGTTTATTTTTATTTTTTTTAAAACATGAAAATTACAACCGTGCTTCTGTTTTTTCCGAAATCATTGAACACAAAAATATGTTTGATATGGTCGATTGTTTTTAAAAGTGGAAGCATAAATTCTATGAGCAGCAATGGTAGTGGTGGCTGCGACGGTTGTGAGGGCAGTGGTGGTGGCTGCACCGCTAGCGGTTGTGGTGATGAATATGGGGAGTGGTTGTGACAATGGTGATGATGGGGGTAAAACAAAAAATATATATTTTTTCAGAAAAAAAGTGATAGCCACTCTTAATAGCTTTCACATTTTGCAAAAGCCAGGCATGAGTTTTTTTTTTTTAAAGAAAGTACTCTATCAAACATGTTTCTTGCCCTAGTTTTTGTGTTTTAGTTTTTAAAATCTGAAAACAAAAATTTGCAATGATATCGAGCAAGGCCTTAGCATATAATGTTGGTGCAAATAGATAGATGACATTCCAGAATATGCAATTGGTATGCTAAGACATGCTAAGCTCTATTTAGTGGCTCACTACTGTTAAGCGGACATGTTCCAAACATTTACACATAATTTTTAGATCTAGCATCTTTAGCCGTGCTAAGGATGCACAATAATTGTTTATAAGTAGGTCTTAAGTGTATCCATTATGCGATTTAAAGAAGCCAAAACAAAATACTAGCATGCCCTAGAGTATGTCATACAATGAAATTATATTCAAGAAGTTCAAATATTAAGTTAAGAACTATAAGAAAAGATGCAAATAAGTTGAGCATGAGAGCATGAGAATATACCAAAGCTTGATTAGGGGTGCAATCAAGCCGAGCCAAGTCAAGTAGGTAGAGGCTCGAGTTTGACTCAATTCAAAATACTAGGGCTCGAAACTTGACTCGAGATTGATCGAGCCTTCATATTCAAGCTCAAACTTGGCTCGATAAAAAAAGAGCAATACTCGAGATCAACTCAACTTGACTTGAATATCAATCGAGTCATACTCAAGCTCAAATTTGAGCCTGGGTCATAATTAAAAAATATGATAAAAATAAAATATGTCATAATATTATATTTAAAATATTAAATTAACAATATAGATCATAAATAATATATTGTACTTCTAAAAATATATGTACTTGACTCAGCTTGCAAGCCTTCGAATTGAGTATTTTGCTACTCAAGCTTAACTTGAAAATTGTTCGAATCTACTCAAGCTAAGTAATAGTCGAGCTCAAGCTGCTCAGCTTATTTGCACTTCTAAGCTTGACCTAGGTTGATGTTCCTCGGAAATTTAGCTTTAAATTGTTTGCAATTAGGAAATTAGAAGAACTCCTATATACATTGTCAGCTATTTTATTAGTTAGATAATTTGTTAACTAACACTACCTTGAAACATTTCCAAACTTGGATTTGGTGTATAAAGTAGTTGGAAGAGTTTGGGGAAGAGAGTTATGGGTGTCAGTGAACTTGTTTGACCTAGTCCAGCCTATAGTGTTGAAAGCTCAAACCTAGGCCAGGCGCCAGCTTGAACTTGGCTCAAACCCAAGTTTGACTCTTTTGGTAGTCCCTCAAGCTAGGCCTAGCTCAAACAGGATGCTTATTCATTTTAGTCAAATATCCTAGTCCAGACTTGGCCTAGTGATTCAACTAATCATGCTAATCATATTCTAGGGATTTGAGTTTAGGTTCTAAAATCCCAACTGGGACTCTTGTTTTTGTTTCGGCAGTTAGGCCACTTAGTCTTGGTGAGAAAGGATGGGATCCTGCTTTCTTGAATGAAGAATATGGGGTTGGATGATGTTTTGTGCCCTTAAGTTCTTTCAATTTTTTAACTTGCTGTGGCATGTAATATTGAATCGTAATAGATCAGCATAACTAATGCATCTGATGCACTAGGATAGCTTGAGTGGTTTGGGGCTTTAATTTTGGGCATTAAAGCCCTACTGACTAGAAATAAGAGCCCTTGGAATGGTCTGGATTTGAGTTTTGCCTGATTTGGGCATGGTTTGGTCCAGCAAACCCAGTATTCAGGCTTGACATTCTGGGGCCAGTTTAAGGCTGAGGCTGGTTCAGGCTGAGGTTTTAATGATCGACGGTTGTTGGTCTTGAGCCAGCTCCATTGGTCCATTGAAGCCCTTGGAGATTAGGATTGACCCAACCTGATCTAGGCATGATCCGACTTGGACTTGACTTGCCTAATCTGACCTGTCAGGCTCACTGGTTGGGTACGGGTCAGCCAAACCCACCAGCTAGTCGGGTTGGATTCGGGTCAGGACCTCCCAACTTGTTGTGTTGTGGGTGTATATGCTATATTTTTATTTTTTTAATATATTAATATTATAACTTAAGTAATGAGAAAATATGAGCCATTGGGTAGCTTGTAGCTTGGAGTTTGGACATGTCATTTGAGAGAAACTTGCGTAAAAGCTTGGGTTGCCATGCCATATAATAGGTTTTGAGATAAGTTGTGGAAGAAACGGTCAAAAAAAAAAAAAAAAAAAGCTTCTCACAGAAAAAAAAGGACTAGCCATACAAAAAAAATCTCCCAAAGCTAAATGGGCCTGGGCCAATTAAATGGGTCAGCGGGTTGGGATGGTTTGGGTCAGGTCCGTAGAGCCTTGACATATGAGCTCAACCTGACATGACCTGTCTATTGCCACCCCTATTAGAAACAAACCTTTTCAGGCAACACCCAGTTATACAGAGAATATAGAACAAGAATATATCTTGTCTTTGGGTGACTTGAATAATATTAGCCAGTTGACATTAGAGTGAAAATGGTTGAGAAAAGAAGTAAAACTACTGCACGAGTGCAAAGTTACAACTTGGGCCAAGAATAGTGTTTTCGAAGCCTAGACTTCTTTTTGGTAT
This sequence comes from Cocos nucifera, assembly GCA_006176705.1. NCBI lineage: Eukaryota > Viridiplantae > Streptophyta > Magnoliopsida > Arecales > Arecaceae > Cocos > Cocos nucifera. Next base: position 1,372,851 of record QRFJ01000320.1, read on the forward strand.
TAAATATCACATCAGACATGTCTGCCTCTCTTCTTTACATATTTACTTTCCATTTTGAACCTGGCTTTGCATGGATGTACAGAAGCTACATTTACCAAATATAAACATTGAAAAATTTGGTCATCTTTAACCTCAACATCTTAACCATTTCTTAATAAGTTTAAGCATGACATTTTAAAGTATTGTGAGTAACAAATCATGGATATTCTTAAGGAAATCAAAACCTGAAGCTGAAGCTGAACTCTTAATTTTAGAACTTGGTAGTTTTAGGGGCAATGTTATTATATCTTGTTAAATTATCATGTTAGTGGTGCCTTCACAAAATCAAGGTTGCCTTCTCACGCGTATTTTCTGAATAAAGCCAAATTTCAGTGACAATTATGTTTCTGTTCTTGAGTTCAGATATTTATTTACGTATCATTCTTATGTGCACTTACAATAATCTTTTGCATCATTGAGTCTACAAGTCAGACACAAACACAACAGTATACATTTTCTTCCTTTTTCCTAATTTACATGTCATGTTTGTCAAGGCATATTCCCGTTTTGCTTGTTGGAGATTCAAATTGTTTAGTTCTTTGATTCTGACATTTATGTTGGTTCATTTTGCTGCAGTTAAAACTGAGAGGGAAGTCAATGGTATACGTCAATTATTGGAGAAGAAGGCGGGTATCCTTCGTCAGAAAATGATGGGAAAGAGGGTCAATTTTGCATGTCGATCTGTTATATCTCCAGATCCATACTTAGCAGTCAATGAAATAGGAATTCCTCCGTATTTTGCACTGAGGTTAACATATCCTGAGGTATATTAGGTTTTTATTAAACTCAAATATCCTCCTGACTCATGTTTTCTGACTGTTTTGCTCATGCACATATGGACGTGTATATTTGTAGGACAAATGAACATAATTGTATGGAAAATTGCCAAATTCTATTATTAAACTTTGCTTTCTGACATACTATTTCATTCTTACACCAACCAATCTCACAACCATATGAGTGAATATGCCTATCAGTGTCTTTATGCAAGTTAGATACAAAGAAATGCCTATGTCTATCTTTGTGCATGTGTTGGGAGCCTGGATTTGGGATATAAGTATGTTATAATGAACATTTTCCAACCGATGCTCATGCTGCATGATGTATAGTATGCTCCAGCACAAAACTAGAAAAGGTCAAATGAAAGTATGAGGCATGGACCTATGCATTCCTACTACTATGTTATCAATCACCTTCACTGGTTCATCTTCTGCTACTATTTCATCCTTCATTTTAATGGTTTAAATCTTGATATTATTCAATAGTGGTAATAAATTTTGTGATTATTCAGCGAGTGACACCCTGGAATGTTAATAAGCTACGGTATGCTATCATCAATGGCGCTGATATTCATCCTGGAGCTACACATTACAAGGACAAGGAGAGAATGTATAAATTACAATTAGGTAGAAACATGCGCAATGCAATTTCAAGGAAGCTGCCCACATCAAGAGGAGTTCTTGTGCAGCAAGGGAAGGGTCCAGAATCTGAGTTTGAAGGGAAGGTTGTCTATCGTCATTTACAAGATGGTGATATTGTACTTGTTAATCGACAGGTAGGATTGTAAGAACATTTGATTGCCATGGTGTTCTTTTCTTTAACAATTTTAAAATTTTGCCATTTGTACTGGGTATTAAAAGAATGGTGTGTTAGATGTATAAGCAACTTGGTGGAGCACATTTTTTATTTATTTGACAACTAATCTGTACTTCTAATCTGATTTTATCTATTCTCAGTTTTTCCTTTATTTTATTATTATAGATAAATCTTTTCAGTGGAGAAGAAAAGATGGGTCTGCTTTGTTTATTATTTTGTCTCATGATTTATGAATAGATATGTGTAAAACATCTGGTCCCTTTTGGAGTATTTTGGGCGCCTAAATACTCAAAAATGAAGAAAGCAGTCCTATACCCATTTGTAACTGAAGACCAGTCAATAAGCTAATTTAACATATAATTTTTGACATATCTAAATTAATATGATTTTTCAGTAGCATCCTTTGTTATTTCTTATAGGTTTCTTATTCCTTGATGGTTTTATTGTTTGAATTTGCAGCCTACTCTTCACAAGCCTAGCATGATGGCTCATGTTGTTCGTGTTCTGAAAGGAGAAAAGACACTTCGCATGCACTATGCTAATTGCAGGTTTCAAAATGAGTTGATTTTGGTGTAGGCTTCCTCTTTCTTGTCAATGGTAAATAAAAATCTTATTTTTGCAGCACCTACAATGCTGATTTTGATGGAGATGAGATGAATGTTCACCTTCCGCAAGATGAAATTTCTCGGGCTGAAGCCATTAACATTGTTAATGCAAACAAGCAATACATTGTTCCAACAAGTGGGGATCCAATTAGGGGTCTGATTCAGGTAACGAGTTGACACCGTTTCATTTCTTGAACTTTTTTTTTTTTCCTGAAAGAAACTGAATTTGTCAGTTCCCAATGTTTTCTGCAATGTATTCTTCAGGATCATATAGTAAGTGCTGTCCTTCTGACAAAGTTGGACACATTTTTGACCCGTGAGGAGTACCATCAGCTTTTGTATGCTTCTTTCATGCCTCCTATTGCCAGTTCTCAACCTGGCAGATTTGGTAGAAAAGTTTGCATATTATCTTTGGATGATGAGATACAGCCTCTTCTTCCTGCTATCTGGAAGCCAATTCCGCTATGGACAGGAAAACAGGTTAATGCTAGAAAAATATTGATGGAAAACTGTTTAGAAATTGCTATCTTTAGCTTGAAACTGTTTAATATTAAGAAACATTCGGTGATTTGACAATATGCACTTTCTTCTAACTTTTTTGTGGCAAGCCAGGTCATAACTGCCATTTTAAATCATATTACACAAGGTCGCCCACCATTTACTGTGGAAAATAAAGGCAGAATCCCCAAGGAATATCTTGGAAAAGATCATAATGAGCTGAAGTTACTTATTTACAAGAATGATCTTATACATGGAATGATTGACAAGGCTCAATTTGGGAAATATGGGTTGGTCCATACAGTCCATGAACTCTATGGTGCAGACACTGCAGGCATTTTGCTCTCAGTTTTCAGTCGTCTATTTACTTTATTTCTGCAGGTCAATTGCTAAGTTTTTTCCCCAGGAGTTCTATAATTGATGCATTGCTATTTATTTTAATTTCTTAGCTGTGTGTGTATGGTGAATGATGACTTGTGGTTTCAGATGCATGGATTTACTTGTGGAGTAGATGACCTTCTACTTGACCAGAGTTCAGATATGGAGAGGAAAAGAATATTAGAAAAAAGTGAAGCACTAAGTGAAGATGTCCACATCCGTTTTACTGCTTTTAAAGATGGGGATAGAGGTTTGTTCAAATTACTCTGCTACAGCATGCATGTTAAGATTCCATTCACATGCCTTTCATTTTAAAATATTAAATAATGGATCTATGTCCCCAATCTCCTTCCCTCCCCCTCCCTCCCTCACCATCCAACCTTCAACCCCTAAAGATATTTGGTGTGTTACCACTTCTCAGTTGCCGTGTTAAGAGTGCCTGGCAAATACCCAGTTGATCTACTTATGTATTTATCCTACTCTTAAGCTTCTTTCAATGTTGGGGCCATTGTGGTGCATTTATTTAAAAATCCATATTTGAATTAAGCATTACCAAGATGTGCTTTGGACGTCTAAAAAAACAACTACTTCAATGCCTTTTCTGTTTCATTTTGTATGGAGTAACATGAGCTTTTAATGGAATATGACATCTTTAACTAAAAAAAAAAGGTATATGACATCTCTTGAAGATTTTTACTGTAGTTTGCATTTTAGAAATTTAATATTTTTAACACACTTTGTTTGGATATTGTATTGGAATTTTGCTAGACCCAGTGAAATTACAAATGGAGATTGAGGTCCTATGTCGTAATAGAGAATCTGCAACAACATTGTTGGATAGAATGATGTCCAGTTCTATGAATGTTCTGACTTCTGAGGTGAACCAAACCTTATTTCCAAGTGGACTACAAAAGCCCTTTCTGAGAAATTGTCTCTCTCTTATGACCACAACTGGAGCTAAAGGTGGTTTGGTAAGATATTTTTCCCCCTTCGTATTGTCTTCATGTAGTATGTAGAATTGGATGCAAGTCTGTTCACATTTTTTTAGTGATTTTGTTTGTGGTAAAAGGTTGTTGTGTTGCCATAACCATTCAATCTGTAAAATTTGTCACGTAACTATGTCCTTGCAACATTTAATTGTTTTGCAAGATTATCAGACATCCGTGTCATCTGGCTATTGGCTGTAGCTCATGGCCAATGTTCTTATGCACTAATGTTATTTTGCTTTCTTCTTTATGGGATCCTCTAAGTGGAAGTTGGAAACTGTTTTCTTTTTTTTTTTTTAACCAAAAAAAATGAGCATTTTAAATTACCAAAGTGTCAGCATTAAAAAAAAAAAGAAAAGGTGCAAAGTGACGCTAGATTAAACCTAAGCTAGAACTGCCTACTCAAGATTGAGCAAGTTCTTTTTGGGTGAGATTATGAGCATTAGGTTTCATGAGCATTCTTTGTGCATTCTTCTACATAGGTAGCTAGCCTCCAAGAGCAATAATAGTTGTACTGTAAGTAGAATCATGATTTTGTGGACTTGTTAATGCAGCTTATGATTCTAAAACTGATTAAGGGTTAAACTTGTTGGCCTTCTATGCTTATAAAGCTGATTTGCCTCCTTTTTCTTAAGCCTGTTGCAGAATGGGTTTAACCTAGGGTAAAACTATGTTTTTTAACATTTCATTTTATCCTGTCCACCACTGCTTTAGAGTTGGTGTAGTACTGGCACCTTTTGGGATCTCTCTCTCTCTCTCTCTCTCTCTCTCTCTCTCTCTCTCTTTTAAAAGAAACTCACCTATCCATTGAAGTCAAAATAAAGATATTCTGAGACACTGGTAGAATGTAGTTATTCTTCACCACTCCTTTATCTTCTATGAAACTTATTACTTATTTTCTGCCATTCCAGCAGATTCTATTCTGCAGCCAAATGAATAGGGACTACAGGATTGTCACATGCAGAGGAACACACTTCATACATTTTTGCAAAATTTTCTCCAATGGTCTTTGAGAGGTTTTCTATTCGATATGTTTGCATGCGTATGCATTGCTTCAGATAACTTCACTTGTTCAACTTGAACTCGAAAGTCAAAAATGAGTTAATCACGCTGCTATATGGTTAAAGGATTTGGAGCAGTATTTCATGTCATATGAGTAGTTTTCTCCAGGCCTTTGTTGAATAAAATTAGACTGCAGGAGTAAAACTTATTGTAATTTCCTTCTGCATTCTAATGTATTTCATCTTCCCTATTTGTTCTTGAGTGTGTAACCCAGTGTTACTAGGAAACCAGAAGACTCAGTATATGTGTCACTGTCACTGACTTCTGCCGTGAGGACTCAGAATATCTGTTTAATGAACACTGATTTAACTTTGAAAGTGCAAAAAATTATGGCAGGTCCTATCTAGGTGCGTCGTAAACAATCAATCAATCAATCTCTCTCTCTCTCACACACACACACACACACACACACACACACACACACACACACATCAGAGAAATATTTGATTTGCTATATCGCACCTAAATGTACATTTTTCACATCATGTAATCATTTGAGTGCAAATGAAACATTAGGACCTGGCTATTTCTGTAATTAACATGCCATTGAGCACCTGACGATGAGGTCTGTATTAATTCTCCACTTGTACATGTTTGTCATGCTTCGTTAACTTAGTCATATTACTACCTGAACAAAATACGATAATGGTAGAGCTTCATTGACCTATTTGATTTCTAATAAAACTAAAGTTTTTTGAATTATTATAATGTATCGTTAATATTGGAGCTGTTTAGGTTTTCATTTGTATATACTAAGTTCACCTAATTGGTCTCTAAATTATAGTTTTGAACCCTTCACCAATCAGAGTCTGTCAAAAACCGTGTTTTTATGAGCAAAACAAGCAAGATGAGAATTTAGGTATTAAATGTGCTTGATTTAGTGATATAGTTTAGGACCTGGCTATTTCTGTAATTAACATGCCATTGAGCACCTGACGATGAGGTCTGTATTAATTCTCCACTTCTACATGTTTGTCATGCTTCGTTAACTTAGTCATATTACTACCTGAACAAAATATGATAATGGTAGAGCTTCATTGACCTATTTGATTTCTAATAAAACTAAAGTTTTTTGAATTATTATAATGTATCGTTAATATTGGAGCTGTTTACTGTTATCAGAAGGTTTTCATTTGTATATACTAAGTTCACCTAATTGGTCTCTAAATTATAGTTTTGAACCCTTCACCAATCAGAGTCTGTCAAAAACCGTGTTTTTATGAGCAAAACAAGCAAGATGAGAATTTAGGTATTAAATGTGCTTGATTTAGTGATATAGTTTAGGACCTGGCTATTTCTGTAATTAACATGCCATTGAGCACCTGACGATGAGGTCTGTATTAATTCTCCACTTCTACATGTTTGTCATGCTTCGTTAACTTAGTCATATTACTACCTGAACAAAATATGATAATGGTAGAGCTTCATTGACCTATTTGATTTCTAATAAAACTAAAGTTTTTTGAATTATTATAATGTATCGTTAATATTGGAGCTGTTTACTGTTATCAGAAGGTTTTCATTTGTATATACTAAGTTCACCTAATTGGTCTCTAAATTATAGTTTTGAACCCTTCACCAATCAGAGTCTGTCAAAAACCGTGTTTTTATGAGCAAAACAAGCAAGATGAGAATTTAGGTATTAAATGTGCTTGATTTAGTGATATAGTTAATGCATGTATATGATGGGCTTATTCTCTTATGATCATATATATTACATATTGGTCATTAATGAAAGTATCTTTACCAATTGCTTTCTCCCCTTTTGTAGGTCAACATGACACAAATTTCTTCTTTGCTTGGGCAACAAGAGTTGGAAGGGAAACGAGTCCCACGTATGGTTTCAGGAAAAACATTACCCTGCTTTCCCCCTTGGGATATTTCATGTCGGGCTGGGGGATTCATTAGCGATCGCTTTTTGTCGGGTCTTCGCCCTCAGGAGTATTATTTCCACTGCATGGCTGGTCGTGATGGGTACAACAAACTTTGAACTTAATAACAGTTTTACCTAAAATTTCATATCAAAGTTCCTTTCCTATTTTTCATCTATCTAGTAACAGGGTAGCATGTATAGATACCCAAGTGTACTGCAAATGCGTGCGTGTACGGTCTTTTTAATTGTATTTATTCGCATACACATTCATTGTTCCAAGTATCATAATTTCAAGTTTTTTAGCACATTGACCAATATGCCATATATGCAGGTTGGTTGATACAGCTGTCAAAACATCTCGAAGTGGATACCTTCAACGATGTCTTGTTAAGAATCTTGAGTGTCTGAAAGTATCTTATGATCACACAGTACGTGATGCAGATGGATCTGTTATCCAGTTTATGTATGGTGAAGATGGAGTTGATGTTCTAAAAACCAGCTTTATTTCTGAATTAGGAGCACTTGCTGCTGTAAGGACAGGATCCCTAAACTTCATTCTTCTTTGAACTCTTAACCTCCTGGTGGTAATATATTGTTTTTTTGTCACCTGCAATCTTCAGAATCAGACGGTTGTTCTTGATAGGCTTAGTAGTCAACTTGAGGATGCACATTTGTCAAAATCAAATGGTTATATTAAGGAATTACCATATTTGCTGAGAGAGAATGCAACTACTTTTGCTCGTCTATCAAAGAACCACCAAGGCTCCCTTCATCAAATTAGGCGAAGGGACTTGATGAAATTAATGAAGCTCAAATACATGTCAAGTCTTGCCGAGCCTGGTGAACCTGTTGGTGTGATTGCTGCTCAGTCTGTTGGAGAACCATCGACACAAATGACGTAAGATGTCTTGTAATATGTTGCCTTAGACATACCTGTTATATTAAGCAACAATTAAACACATTTCAGATTTGATATTTTATGTTGCATGGACACTTCATTGTTAAGCTGTTTGGAATTTTTGACACTCATGGACACCTGGACACAACATCACACCACATGTAATGACTGGACACTACTTTTAATTGTCATGCTGATGTCAGCAAGAAGTGTTTAACACTTGGCACCTTTTTTTTCCCGGGAGTGTCATGTAAGGGACTCTTGGTTTTAAGTGTTGGACACTTGAGGTTTTGGGGGCATTTCAAGCAGATTGTCCTTATATTTTTAATGTAAAATTATCAGTATTTGTATGGATACTTAAACCAAATGGCACTTTGTTTTTAATAGTTATCATAATTATATGAAAATTTATGCAGAATGTCTTCATGTTTTAAATATTAATGTATCATGATTCGTTATCATGCTAGGCACGTCGCACATCTTAAATAATTTTTTAAATGAATCTATTAAGTAAATTAAACTACTTGCAATCTCTGCTATATGAATTAAAACATGAGCAGACATGTTTATGCATATAATATCTATTTTTGGATGTCCCCATGTTCACCTTGGCACCCATGCCAAGTGGCTAGGTGACACCATAATGATGTTATCAATATTTAGATTATTATGATTATTCTTCACTTTTGTAGAGGTTGCTGTAGAATCATCAAATGAAAATCTGCTATCTATCTATCTATCTATGGCCCTGTCCCTGTGCTTAGATTTTAGATTTTTGGATGTTCCCATGTTCAAAACTTGAGGATGCTTGGAGGCTTTGGCGCCCAAGCCAAGGGTCTAGGTGACACCATAATGATATTATCAAAATTTAGACTATTATGATTTTAATTATTCTTCACTTTTGTAGAGGTTGCCATAGAATCATCAAATGAAAGTTATGTGTACTTGTAGAAACATAGATTAACTTGAGGGTATGTTTGGTGTTGCTTAAAAAAAGTACCTTTTTAACTACTAAAGCAAAAAAGTTTTTCCTATAGGAAGTAATTATGTTGGTAACATTGGCTAAGAAGTGCTTCTATAGGAGAAAAAGTCAAAAAAAGTGCTTGTAGGAGAAGCCATAAAAAAACTAGCTTCTGGCTTATCCTTTTTTAAGGAATTCTGAAGAAGTAGAAGCGGCACCAAGCATGCTCTAGTAATTCTTCCACTATTCTTTTGAGGTAGATATATTGTCCCATATGACTTAAAAGTGACAACTAGTTAGGCCAGTACTTTTGACTTATGTAGTAGTATGGATATTTATCCAGGTATTAACCGTTCTGGTAAGTTGGTATCATATCACCTATGTAGGTTTTGGTTGAATTGAAGGCTCTTGTTGATGAAAGGTACTATAATTATGAGATTTATTGCTTGTCTGGCAAATTTATGAATGAAGAATGAACTGCTTTATTGGAGGCAGTATTGGAACAGTGAATCAAAGCATGTAGAAGGTGTTTTGCTTATGTTAGAACAAACAATTGAAGTTTGGAAGCTACAGTCAAAAGTAGTAACGGTGAGATAGTATAAGTTTTTACCATAGGTTCTAAATGGTATGAAGTTCTTGCTTAAAGTTTTGTAGGCAGGAATTTGCCCTTTTATAATTGGAGATGATTCTTCGTTGGTTTAAAGATCATTATTTTACTTGGACATAAAAGTTTGTGCCATTATTTTGTTCAACTATCTGATGTTAGCTATGCAAATGTCACAACTAAAATTGTTAGCATGTATATACTCATATTTAACCTAAGGTTTTCCATCTCGATACTGAACCCTATACTAATACTATCCTATTACAATGTTAGTACGTGGTATGGTAAGAAACGGCTGGGCATACCACAATAGAGGCATAGCTTTATTATTCTCCAGTAATTTTAACTATTTTCCAGTACTTTTTGAAGACAATTGAGGGAACTTGTGAAGGCCTGGGTTTTCAAAGTGATTGTGCAGCAATAGAGGCATAACTTAATATATTTAGGACATTCTTGGAGAGACATCCTGAGCTAACCCATTAAATAGTAGTAGTTAGCTGAGCCAGTGGACGTATATATTAAGGTAAATATCCATTAATAGGAGGGAGCATTATTGCTAACAAAGCTACTTCAAGAGTCCTAAGGTGATCTGGAATCAGAATGACAGTTTCAAAGGTTTTTTTTCAATACCAGCATCTGTCTAGCCAAGCTCACACTTTCTCCAACATCTAAATGACCTTCCAAACCTTAATTTCAATCAAACCTCTAATTTTTATTGGGTTTCATGAGAGCCTGTTCAAATGTAGTCACAATAACACCATGTTTATCCAACGTGGAGTTTGTGTTTACTGGAGTAATGTGTATATGGTTCAGTTGAAATGTTTCCATACTTTTCTGGATCACGAGCATTGCAGGTAACATTTTAAGAGTCTTGTGACTTTGTACAAATGGATTCCAAAATGTTTATTATTTTAATGTAATAAAAATTAGGCTTTCTTGGAGGATGCTTATGTTCCTGTAGGTGAGAAACCCAAGAAATGCTATTGGAGTTCGAATTACTGTGGCTGCTGGCACCAGACTTGCCCTCCAAGTATATAATTCTGGAATAACTATTATAATTTTTTTTTGCCTTATTTTTTTTTTTTTTTTACCATTGACATTTGACATGTTTCGCACACTTTTCACATTTCATTTACCATACTCTAGCTGGACATCTCACACGATAATTTGTAATTTCTGGTTTTCAACCAATTAGAAGTACCTGATCTATAGTACCAGTGGTACTGTCCTGTTCTGCCAGTATTTTAAACCATGGTTTGGCCTTTCATAGGTTATTATTTCTGGCATTTCATGGAGGCCATGTTTGTGTTTGTACTACATTTTTTATCAGTCCTTACTGTATACATTGAACACAAGCTAATTGAAACATGATCAATTTCTTCTCTGCTATATAAATATAGTTATCAGTAACCAGTGAAAATAAGTTCTTTGTGCCTGCTGGGATTTTTTTTTACTTCATATTTTTTCCCTTTTGGCACAATATCTCGATGACTGTTGTGATGGCTTGCATCTTTCGTGACTTGGTGTACCATCTTTTACTTTTCTTTTTTATTTGGTTCTTCAGGCTCAACACTTTTCATCTTGCTGGCCGAGGGGAAATGAACGTGACTCTTGGTATTCCACGCTTGCAAGAAATCCTGATGACAGCATCAGCAGACATTCGTACTCCTGTTATGAAGTGTCCATTGCATGATGGAAGGACCAGGTGAGTCAGAGGATTTGTTCCTTGTACCTGCTAATGGGGAGCCACCCATGTATTATGTGAACTACCTTGCTCCATGATGGTTGATATTTTTAGCTATTTTTGTGATTGCTAAGAACCTATTTTCATTTATATATATATATATATATATATATATCCTGTCTTGGTGTTTGTTCCCAACCCTTCTTTACAACTTGCAGTTATTTGCTGCCTTTTTGCAGGGAGGATGCCGAACGGCTGGCTTCAAAGTTAAGGAGGGTCTGTTTGGCAGACATTGTAGAGAGTATGGAAGTCTGCAGTGTGCCATTCTGCATTCATGGGAATGAGGTGTCGACAATTTATAAGCTGAGGATGAACCTTTACCCACCTGAGCTTTACCCCCAACATTCGGACTTAACCTTAGAAGATTGTATGACAACCTTGCGTACAAACTTTATTGATGATATGGAAGATGCAATAGCAAAACACTTGGACATGATATGCAAGATCAGTGACATCAACTCTGTTACTGCAAAAGGAGAAAGTAACTTAGCAGAAGGGACAGACGAAGGTGAACATGGAAGTAAATCCACTCACGGGGAGGACAAGGATAATAGCAGGGGCTTTGATGACGTTGATGATGATGATGGAATCAATGAGGATGAAGGAATGGATGCTGAAAAGAGGAAACAACGAGCTAGTGATGAAATGGAATATGAGGATGGTATTGAAAAAGAGAGCTCTGCCAAAGCAGATGAGCATGATGGAGATACTCAATCTGGATTTGAAAGTGAAATTGATCAGGTTGAGGCTGATGAGGACTATACAGTGGGAGGAGATCCCAGCATGGAAGTCGAAGATCCTAGCTTGGAGGTTGAGGAAACACCTGAAAGCCCATCTAAAGCTGAGCCTACTCCCACGTTGGAGGATGGCAAGAAGAAGCAGAAACTGGCAGACAGCAAGGAATCAAAATCAGAATCCAAGAAGAAGAAAACCAAGTCAAGGAAGAAAAAGATTAATAGAACCATCTTTGTGGATGCAAAAGGTTTGAAATTTGAGGTTCACTACATTTTTAAGGAGGAGCCTCGCATTTTACTGGCTGAGGTACCATTCTTTCTGCTACGCTTAAATTAGCTGGGAGAAACTTGATTTGTCTATGCTCAGGGCCTATGCTTGTGTCATTTATTCTTTGCTGAAATTGCTCATCACTTTCTTTTGATGTGGTGTAATTATTTTGGAAAGACCAGCATTCTATCAATCTGCAAGACTGGAAACAATAATTTGTGAATATCATATTGGTTGTTTCATAAAGTCTATAGTTTGGCATAGAAACTGCAGCTCTCCAATCAAACGCGTGAGAAGTTTTGACTTGACACCTTTTTTTTTAGTGTGTCATCTATAATCAGTGTCTCATATATATTGATACAGGACATGATGAGAAAGCCTTGCTGATGCATGATATGAGCTCAAGATAGTTTTAACAGCGGACAATATTATTATTTATAACAAAATTAACTGTATTTTCTGTATAAAATTATTATTTATCAATCACTTATTTCATCGAGCTTATGAGATCAATGCTTTCATGCAGGTTGCTCAGAAGACGGCCAAGTCCGTCTATGTTAGGGATTCTAAGAACATTGAACTGTGCTCAGTGGCGGAGCCAAAGAAAGATGAGCCCCTCTCACTTCAGACTGCAGGAGTGAACTTCCAAGCATTTTGGGACCTGGAAGACCACTTGGATGTTAATAAAATAACCTCAAATGACATACATGCAATGCTAAACACGTATGGTGTAGAAGTAGCCAGAGCTACCATTATAAAAGAGGTGAAGGGTGTGTTTGATGCGTACGGCATACGTGTAAATATCCGTCACCTGACACTGATTGCAGACTTCATGACTTTCCATGGTGGGTATCGGCCGATGAACAGAATCGGGATGAACAATTTCAACACCTCACCTTTTGGCAAGATGACTTTCGAGACAGCAACCAAGTTCATTGTTGGATCAGCTTTCCATGGGGAGGTGGATGCCTTAGATGCCCCTTCGGCTAGTGTCTGCCTTGGCCAGCCAGTGAAGATGGGGACCGGATGTTTTGACTTGATGCAAAATCTGCAGCTCTGATGAATGAGTAGATGGATATGGTTTTGCATTCATGTATTATTTCATAAATGCATATGGCATTCATGTCTCTATTTATGAGTTTTTTTGGCAAGTTGTTTCATTTTCTTATATGGTGCCTCTATCTGTCTCATGATGCTTAATCATAGCTTATTTCTAAGAGTGAAAAAGGAGATACTGTACGGGTATTCGAGCAAATTGTATATTTTGTTTCTAGAAGTACAGGTCTTACACTAATTAAATGATCTGTCAAGTTCTTTCTTTAATGTGCTACTGAATTAAAAATGCAAGACTGTCTAGAGCAACCAGAGGTGGACTTTCATGTTGTTAGTTGAAATATACGGTTGTTCTCAATCATGGGGGAATTGATGTAAACCAAATGTGTACTTATTTGGAGTTTCTCTGGTCTCCAGCTAATGACTGGTGATCCATTTTGTTCGAGTTCAACAAAGCTGCGTTTAATGATAATGAGATGTATATTTTGCTAAGTTACCCATGTGAATGAATGATGCTCTACGTATAGAGCAGTGTTCTTTTTCTCCTGGAAGTTTGGTTATCTAGTTTTCTTTTTCAATTTCTGAGTTGCAGCTTAGAATTATTTGACAGGTTGAGATACCAGCAACGATCTTTAAAGATTCTTTAAATGAGTTTTAGTTGTATATAGCAATTGGCTAAACTACAACAAGCCAGGATTCAACATTATAAATCTGATGTTAAGTCCGTCTTGTATGATCATTTGCGGTGCTGCTTTACCCCAATTATTTATTCCCCAAAGAGGGCATACAGCATGTTATTTCAACTGCACCCAGCAACAGTTGCAAGGAGGTTAAGAGTGGTTTAGTTGGAACTACCCGTGTTATCCATATATTTTACTCTCTATCTCCTCCCCTTCTCTCTCTAAGCGATTTACTTCAATTTTATGCTGTAAGTTCTGAAGAAAATGAATAAAAAATAAAGTATGGTTTCCTAACCTTCCAATTTTATTCTTTCATCATGTCATTTAAAATGTATTAAATTACTCTTTCTAATATATTTAGGATGAGACGTCTATGTACCCATTATATTCACATATAGTGCGGCACAAATAATTGACGGAGCTAAGAAAAATTTGAAGAGCAATTTGAGTCCTAAATTCTTTCTTAAAATATACATTCTGATGCATGTGTTACCAAAGATTTTGAGATATGAAACTAAAATCTAAATTCTAAAATGATGTAAAAATAATAAAATTATAATTACTATTTTTCCAATGCATTACATCTCTCTTTCACCTCTTGGTTTATATTTTCACCTTCATTCATATTCTCTCTTTTGTTGGTTTGGAAGTTAGTATTGGACTATTGGTGGGTCTTTTCCTACATATCATATCTACTCTTCTTTCTCTTATTATTTAGATTTCATTCTTCTATATTAGTCTAGTATATCTTAATTTTTCTAAGAAAAAAAAATTTAAATATTCACAGTAGTAGTCTGATTAGGATTACTTTAGGAATTGGATGATTGGACACTTAGGCCAAGTTTTAAGGATACAAAAGGGTGATTGCCCAAGTAAAAGCATGTAAGAGTTTGATAAGTAACCAAAATTTAAAAGTAAAGTTTTGACTCACTGAGGCATTTAAGTAAAAATGATGAATAGTTCATCGACTGTCTTTATACTATAGAAAGGTTATGATTAGCCAATGCACAATGATTTATGTTGGGGATAAACTTCGCTCCTGTCGAAATCCAGTTCGTTGCTCAGTCTAATACAGATCGACCGCCTCCCGGCATCATGGACACTATCTTCGAGGCTTGGTATTTCAGTGGGCTATCATCTTCTAGCATCAAAGCTAAGAGAAGCTTGCTCCAAATTGAGAAGGCCAGCATGAGATAGAGGAGGTCATCCGGCCCGAGACTTACCGCACGAGAAAACTCGGAGGAACAACGCCCCCACGACCCTGAAACATAGAAAATCCGGGGATGTGCTGCTAGTAATTTTTCTTCGGTAAAATTCTTCTATTTCAATAATATTGTTTCTTGGTGCAAACACTACGTGATGATAGGGAAGAAGCAGTCAATAGTGGCCGTGTTAGGAATAGGAGTAGAATCTCGTCCTAACACGAGCAGGTCAAAGACCTTCAATCTCGGCTAGAGATAAGATCTCTCTCGAGCGACCATGTCAACCTCGATTAAAGATAAGACCTCTTTCGAGCATCCGAGATAACCTCGACAGGAGATAAGATCTCCCCCGAGGATCCGGGCTAACATCGGCTGTAGGAGATAAGATATCTCCCGAGGGTCCAGACCGATCTTAACTGTAGGAGATGAGATCTCCCCCGAGCGCCCGCAACAACCTCGATCGCAGGAGATAAGATCTTCCCCAAGGGCCCAGGTCAACCTCGGCTGCAGGAGATAAGATCTCCCCCAAGCGTCTGCATCAACCTCAATCGCAGGATATAAGATCTCCCCCAAGGATCCAGGCCAACCTCGGCTGTAGGAGATAAAATCTTTTTCGAGCGTCCGCATCAACCTCGATCGTAGGAGATAAAATCTCCTTCGAGGGTCCGGGCCGACCTCGACTGTAGGAGATAAGATCTCCCTCGAGGGTCTGGACCGACCTCGGCTGCAGGAGATGAGATCTTCTCCGAGCGCCCCGCAATAACCTCGGCCATAGGAGATGAGATCTCCCTCGAGGGTCTGGGTCGACCTCGACTGTAGGAGATAAGATCTCCTTCGAGCGTTTGCATCAACCTTGGTTGCAAGAGATAAGATCTCCCCCAAGCGCCAACAATAACCTCAGCCACAGGAGATGAGATGTCCTCCAAGGGTCCGAGCCGACCTCGACTGCAGGAGATAAGATCTCCTCCGAGTACCTCGATCATAAGAGATAAGATCTCCCCGAGTGCCCCGCAACAACCTCAGCCGCAGGAGATAAGATCTCCTCCGAGGTAATCTCGACTGTAGGAGATAAGATTTTCCCCGAGCAACCGGGCCAACCTCGGCTGTAGGAGATAAGATCTCTCCCGAGCGCCCACAACAACCTCGACCGTAGGAGATA
Source organism: Cocos nucifera (assembly GCA_006176705.1). NCBI lineage: Eukaryota > Viridiplantae > Streptophyta > Magnoliopsida > Arecales > Arecaceae > Cocos > Cocos nucifera. The sequence goes on from QRFJ01000320.1 coordinate 1,389,191, forward strand.
AAATCTCTTCCGAGGATCCAGACCGACCTCGACTGAAGGAGATGAGATCTCCTCCGAGCGTTCGTAATAACCTCGACCACAGAAAATGAGATCTTCCCCGAGGATTCGAGCCAACTTCGGTTGCAGGAGATAAGATCTCCTCCGAGTGCCCACATCAACCTCGATTGTAGGAGATAAGATCTCCTTCGAGGGTCCGAGCCGATCTCGACTGTAGGAGGTAAGATCTCCTCTGAGGTTCTGGGCCGATCTCGACTGCAGGAGATGAGATCTCCCCCGAGCGCCTAATCTCGACCGCAGGAGATGAGATCTCCCCCGAGTGCCCGCAATAACCTCGACCACAGGAGATGAGATCTCCTCCGAGGGTCCGGGCCGACCTCGGCTGCAGGAGATAAGATCTCCCCTAAGCACTCGCATCAACCTCGATCATAGGAGATAAGATCTCCTTCGAGGGTCCAGACCAACCTCGGCTATAGAAGATAAGATCTTCTCCGAGCGCCCGCATCAATCTCGACCATAGGAGATAAGATCTCCCCCGAGGCAACCTCGACTGCAGGAGATAAGATCTCCCTCGAGCAATCGGGCCAACCTCGGCTGCAGGAGATAAGATCTCCCCGAGCGCCCGCAACAACGTTGGCCATAGGAGATAAGGTCTCTCCCGAGGATCTGGGCCGACCTCGACTATAGGAGATAAGATCTCCTTCGAGTACCTGCAACAACCTCGACTGTAGGAGATAAGATCTTCCTCGAGGCAATCTCAGCTGCAGGAGATAAGATCTCCCCTGAGCGTCCGCAACAACCTCGACCATAGGAGATAAGATCTCTCCCAAGGCAACCTCGGCTGCAGGAGATAAGATCTCCCTCGAGTGACCGGGCCAATCTCAGCTATAGGAGATAAGATCTCCCCCGAGCGCTCGCAACAATCTCGACCGCAGGAGATAAGATCTCTCCCGAGGATTCGGGCCGATCTCGGCTATAGGAGATAAGATCTTCTTCGAGCGCCCGCAACAACCTCGGCTATAGGAGATAAGATCTCTCCCGAGGCAACCTCGGCTACAGAAGATAAGATCTCTCCCGAGCACCCGTATCAACCTTTGCTGCAAGAGATAAGATTTTCTTAGAGGCAACCTCGGCCGTAGGAGATAAGATCTCCCTCGAGGGTCTGGGCCAACCTCGACTGCAGAAGATAAGATCTCCCTCGAGTGCCCGTAACAACCTCGGCTGTAGGAGATAAGATCTTCCTCGAGCGCCCGCATCAACCTTGGTTGCAGGAGATAAGATCTCTCCTTAGCGACTGCAGGAAAGGAGATCTCCCCCGAGTCAACCTCGGCTGCTGGAGACAATATCGCCCCCGAGGAGCTCAACCTCCGACCTCGACCGTAGGAGACGGGATCTACTTTAACCTTGATTGGAGATGAGATCTTCCTTGGGCTTCAACTTCAACATCAACTTTGGCTGGAGATGAGATCTCCCCTGAGCTTCAAACTGAATCAGCATGGAGCCCAGAAGAGGACTTCGACAGTCATCTTTTCTGCACTCCCTTCCTTCGAGTTTCAAACTCGGAAGTGGGGGAGACTATCATTGGGGATAAATTCCGCTCCTGTCGAAGTCCAGTTCGATGCTCAGCCTAATACAACGATAGCCATGGAAGAGCTTCAGCAGATGGATCTTAGCCGAACACCTTCAGCCGACCGAACTCCTCAACGGTCGAGCTCCTTCGGACTCCCAGCGATCGGGCCTTAGCCAAACTCCTTTAGCCGGCCAAACTCCTCAGTGGTCGAGCTCCTTCGGACTCCCAGCGATCGGGCCTTAGTCGAACTCTTTCATTCGATCGAACTCCTCAGCAACCGAGCTTCAGTCGGACTCCCGCGAGAGCCGAACTCCCTCTGCGCTCTTCCAGTGAGACGCTTATGAAAGCCGAACTCCTTCTGAGCTTTTCCTTCGGCCAAACTTCTCTGAAATTGATACATGCCAAAGTCCACCAATCAATGCTGTTGCTATCAGTCTGCCACAGACGATATGATCGAACGACGTGGCTACCACTACTGGCGACACCACTCTCTCCATAATCAGCCCCATGCAGCCCACGACCCGCCAGTATGGCTGTCACTATCCGTCTGACAATGCCTTTCTCTCCGTACCAAACTTCATGTGGCCCCGAGCGGCCCACGATCGGACGATATGGTCATCACCATCAACCCGCTGTAAGCTCCACCTATAAAAAGGGACCCTCCAGATATGCTTTCTAGAAGCTCTCCTCTTTCCTCTAAAACTCTAAGCTCACTTCTTATTGCTGAGCACTCCATTTTTGTTGGTCAGAAGAGCTGACTTGATCGTTGAAAGGTCCTGTCGGAGCCACCCCCACCGGCTCTAGATGGGATTTTATTTTGCAGGTCTCCGACGGCAATCTCATCTTCCTCCACTCCAACTGGATCCAGCGACAACCAAATTCTGCATCAATAAATAATATTTATTTTTTTTATTTTATTTTATCTAAATATTTATGATGATTCCATTATCTGAGTAAGAAAATATAAAACATATGCAAAAAAAAAGAATATGCAATAATCAAGTAATATACTAATAATATTTACTGATGCAAAAAGAAATATATATAAAAAAATTAAAATTAATAAATAATCATGAATAATATAAATATATGAGCAAATATACAAATAAATTGATATAAAATTAATAAAAAATATAAACATATATTTTGTTGGTACCTAAAATAGAAGAACATGCGGGACATTCTAGGTAGGATTTATGGAACAATCTAGCAAAAAATTTTAATAATTAATTATTATATATGGGACATGCAGGACATTTTCTTCTCCTCTCTTATGGCAATAATTGTTGTATGCCCTCATCTTGACCTGCATGTTTTGTCTTTCACTTACCGTGTCTCGACCTTTTTCTTTGTTTCTCCTCCCAGCCAACTTTTCTGCTAGGCCCTGTACCAAACCGTAATAAGTACTACTATCTGTTGCAAGGGGGATGATACCCTTAAATGATTGTCGATTAGAATTCCTTACCAATCTCAGTATCTTTCAACCATAAAAAAATTATAAATTATTAATGCAAAATCTAATTATCGCCGAATCTAATTGAAGTGAAGGAGGACGAGGTCATCGTCGAAGATATGCAAACCAAAATTCCATTTGGAACCGATGAAGGTGGCTTCAATAGGACCTTCCGACGATCAAGTCAGCTCTTCTGACCAACAAAAATGGAGTGCTCAGCAATAAGAAGTGAGCTTAAAATTTTAGAGAGGAGAGGAGAGCTTCCAGAAAGCATATATGAAGGATTCCTTTTTATAGATGGAGCTTGCAGCGGATTGATGGTGATGGCCATACCATCCGGTCGTGGGCTGTTTGAGACCGCATGGAGTTCGATACGGAGAGGAAGACGTCGTCAGACGGATAGTAACAGCCATACTGACGGATTGTAGACTGCATGGGGCTGATTACGGAGAGAGTGGTATCGCCAGTAGTGGTGGCCATGTCGTCTGGTCGCATCGCTTGTGGCAGAGTGATGGTGATAGCATTGATTGGTGGACTTCGGCATGTATCAATTTCAAAGGAGTTTAGACTCCTAAAGGAGTTCGGCCGAAAGGAAAAGCTCGGAAGGAGTTCGGCTTCCGTAGGCGTTTGGCTGGAAGAGCGCGGATGAAGTTCAGCTCTTGTAGAAGTCCGACTGAAGTTCAACTGCTGAGGAGTTCGGCTGGATGAAGGAGTTCAACTACGACCCGGTCGTTGGAAGTCCGAAGGAGCTCGGCTGTTGAGAAGTTTGGCTGGCTGAAGGAGTTCGGCTAAGGCCCGACCGCTGGGAGTTCGAAGGAGCTCGGTCGTTGAGGAATTTGACCGATTGAAGGAGTTCGGTTAAGATCTATCCGTTGAAGTTCTTCCGTGGCTACCGGTTGCATTAGACTGAGCATCAAACTGGACTTTGATAGGAGCGGTGTTTATCCCCAATAATAGTCCCCCCTACTCTCGAGTTCGAAACTCGAAGGAAGAGAGTGCAGAAAAGATGACTGCCAAGGTTCTCTTCTGGGCTCCATGCTGGTTCAGGTTGAAGCTCGAGGGAGATCTCATCTTCAGCCAAAATTGATGTTGAAGTTGAAGCCCGGGGGAGATCTCATCTCCAGCCAAGGTTGAAGTAGATCTCATCTCCTATGGTCAAGATCGGAGGTTGAGCTCCTTGGGGGCGATATTGTCTCCAGCAGTTGAGGTTGAGTCGGGGGAGATCTCCTCTCCTGCAGTCGAGGTTGACTCGGGGGAGATCTTATCTCCTGCAGTCGAGGTTGATGTGGGCACTCGGAGGAGATCTTATTTCCTACAGTCGAGGTTATTGCGGACGCTCGGGAAGATCTTATCTCCTACAGCCAAGGTTGGCCCGGACCCTCGGGGGAGATCTTATCTCCTGCGGTTGAGGTTGCCTCCGGAGAGATCTTATCTCCTACGGTAGAGGTTGATATGGATGCTTGAAGGAGATCTTATCTCCTGCAGCCGAGATTGCCTCAAAGAAGATCTTATCTCTTGCAGTCAAGATTGTTGCAGGTGCTCGGAGGAGATCTTATCTCCTGCAGTCGAGGTCGGCCCGGATCCTCAGGAGAGATCTTATCTCCTACTAAGATTGTTGTGGGCGCTCGAGGAAGATCTTATCTCCTATAGCCGAGGTTGGCCTAGTTGGTCGAGGGAGATCTTATCTCCTACAGCTGAGGTTGCCTCAGAGGAGATCTTATCTCCTACAGCCGAGGTTGCCTCGGAAGAGATCTTATCTCCTGCGGTCGAGGTTGTTGCAGGTGCTTGGAGGAGATCTTATCTTCTATAATCGAGGTTGCCTCGAGGGAGATCTTATCTCCTGCAGTCGAGGTCGGTCCGAATTCTTGGAAGAGATCTTATCTCCTACAGCCAAGGTTATTGTAGGCACTCGGGAGAGATCTTATCTCCTGTAGTCGAGGTTGGCCCGATCGCTCGGGGGAGATCTTATCTCCTACAGCCAAAGTTGATGCGGGCGCTCGGAGAGATCTTATCTCTTGTAGTCGAGGTTGGCCCGAACCCTCGAGGGAGATCTTATCTTCTGCAGTCAAGGTTGATACGGGCACTTGGGGGAGATCTTATCTTCTATAGTCGAGATTGACCCGGACCCTTGGGAGAGATCTTATCTTCTACGACCGAGGTTAATGCAGGCGCTCGAGGGAGATCTTATCTCCTACAACCGAGATTGGCCCGGACCCTCGAGAGAGATCTTGTCTCCTATGATCGAGGTTGCTGCGGACGCTCGGGGAGATCTTATCTCCTGCAGTCGAGGTCGGCCCGGACCCTCGGGGAAGATCTTATCTCCTGCAGTCGAGGTCGTTGTGGACGCTCGGAGGAGATCTTATCTCCTACAGCCGAGATTGACTCGGACCCTCAAGGGAGATCTTATCTCCTACGGTCGAGGTTGCCTCGAGGGAGATCTTATCTCCTGTAGCCAAGGTTGCCTCAAGGGAGATCTTATCTTCTGCGGTCGAGGTTGTTGCGGGTGCTCGGGGGAGATCTTATCTCCTGTGATCGAGGTTCATATGGGCGCTCGGAGGAAATCTTATCTCCTACAGTCGAGGTCGGCCCAGATCCTCGGAGGAGAATCTTATCTCCTGCGGTCGAGGTTATTGCAGGTGCTCGGAAAAGATTTTATCTCCTGCGATCAAGGTTGATGCGGACGCTCGGGGAGATCTTATCTCCTGCAGCCAAGGTCGGCCTAGACTCTCGGGGGAGATCTCATCTCCTACAGTCGAGGTTATTATGGATACTCAGGGGAGATCTCATCTCCTGCAGTCGAGGTCAGCCTGGATTCTCGGAGGAGATCTTATCTCCTGCAGTTGAGGTTAGCTCAGATCCTTGGGGGAGATCTTATCTTCTGCGATCGAGGTTGATGCAGACGCTCGGAGGAGATCTTATCTCTTATAGTCGAGATTGGCTCGGATCCTCGGAGGAGATCTTATCTCCTACGATCGAGGTTGATGCGGGTGCTCGAGAGAGATCTTATCTCTTACAGTCGAGGTCGATCCGAACCCTCAAGGGAGATCTTATCTCCTATGGCTGAGGTTGTTGTGGGCGCTCGGAGTAGATCTCATCTCCTACAGTCGAGGTCGGCCCGGACCCTCAGGGGAGATCTTATCTTTTGCAGTCGAGGTTGGCCCAGACCTTCAGAGGAGATCTTATCTCCTATCGAGGTTATCTTGGACACTCGAAAGAGATTTTATTTTTAGCCGAGATTGACACGATCGCTCGAAAAAGATCTTATCTCTAGCTGAGGTTGAAGGTCTTTGACCTGCTCGTGTTAGAACGAGGTTCTACTCCTGTTCCTAACACGGCCACTATTGACTGCTTCTTTTCTGTCACCATGTAGTTTTTGCACCAAGAAATAATATTATTGAAATGAAAGAATTTTATTGAAGGAAAGTTACTAGCAGCACATCCCCAAATTTTCTATGTTTCAGGATCGTGGGGGCGTTGTTCCTTCGAGTTTTCTCAAACGGTAAGTCTCGAGCCGGACGACCTCCTCTATCTCATGCTGGCCTTCTCAATTTGGAGCAAGCTTCTCTCAGTTTTGATGCTGGGAGATGACAGCCCGTCGAAGTACCAAGCTCTGAAGATAGCGTCTATGATGTCGGAAGGTGGCTGATCTTCTTGCCGTTCCTTCCTCAATAGTGGTTCTAGCTTCTGAGGGGAGGACTTCTTCTCATCCTTCCATCGAAACTTTCTTGATGACGAGCTCAAGAAGTTCGGATCTTGGTTGAACTGCGGAGGTCGTGAGCACGGTCGAACTTCATTCCATCCTCCTATGAAACCTGCGGGAGAACTTCGTGTCCCTTTGTCGGGGCTTCCTTGATGATGAACTCGAGGAGTTCAGTGGCCTTGCTTACGCTGAACTTCATTCCGCCTCCTATGAAATCTTTGTTTGGGCTTCCTTGATGACGAGCTCGAGGGAGAGCTCGGCCTCGTTTGCGCTAGGAAGGTCGTGAGTACGGTCGAACTTCATTCCTCCCTCCTGTGAAACCTTTGTCGGGGCTTTCTTGATGATGAGCTCAAGGAAAAGTTTGGTCTCGCTTGCATTGGGGAGGTCATGAGCGCGGTCGAACTTCATTCCTTCTCCTGTGAAACCTTTGTCGGGGCTTCCTTGATGATGAGCTCGAGGTGGAGTTCGGCCTCGCTTGCATTGGGGAAGGTCATGAGCATGGCCGAACTTCATTCCGTCCTCTTATGAAATTTTTGTTGGGACTTCCTTGATGATAAGCTCGAGGGAGAGTTTGGCCTCGCTTGCACTGGAGAGGTTGTGAGCGCGGCCGAACTTCATTCCACCTCCTATAAAATCTTCTAGGAGAGAACTTCTGCTCTCTATTTCTCCTTCCTAAGGGCGATTGGTATGCTAGGCCAAATGCTCTTTCTTAAGGCCGGTTTCTGACATCCTGATGATGGATTTGTTGGCAAAATTACCGTCAGAAGCTGTCGCACGGTCTGCATCATCTCGACGAGGCCACAAACCTATTAGATCAATAGGTTGAACTGCTCCGCATCTACGATGGCTTTAGATGGAACCTGAATTGCCGAGGCTGAAGCAGGAGCAAATGGATCTGGCACGGAGGCCACCGATCATCGAGTCGAAGCTCTCTTGGGAGGCATTCTTTCTCAAAAAAAAACTCTAGAGAAAAAGAAGAGAGATCTCTGGAGAGGGAAGAGAGAAATCATCATCGAGCACTCCTTTAAGAACAAAGGGCCTCAAGAACACCTCAAGAATAGAGGCGGCCCTTCCTCTAGCGTTAAATCTATTGGTGCAGAATCTGGTTGTTGTCGATCCAGCTGAAGTAGAGGAGGATGAGGTCACCATCAGAGACTTACAAAATAAAGTTTCGTTTGAAGCCAGTGGGGGTGGCTCTGGCAGGCCTCTCCAACGATCAAGTTAGCTCTTCTAGCCAATAGAAATGGAGTGCTCAATAATGAGAAGTGAGCTTAGAGTTTTAGAGAGGAGAGGAGAGCTTTCAGAAAGCATATCTGAAGGATTCCTTTTTATAGGTGGAGCTTACAACAGATTGATGGTGATGGCCATACCGTTCGATCACGGACTGCTTGGGGCCACATGAAGTTCGGTATGGAGAGGAAGGCATCGTCAGACGGATAGTGACAGCCATATTGGCGAGTCATGGGCCGCATGGGACTGGTTATGGAGAGAGTGGTATCGTCAATAGTGATGGTCATGTCGTTTGATCGCATCGCCTGTGGCAGACTGATGGCAACAGCATTGATGGTGGACTTTGGCATGTATCAATTCCAGAGAAGTTCGAACTCCTAGAGGAGTTCCATCAAAGGGGAAGCTTAAAAGGAGTTTGACTTTCATAGGCATCTGGCTAGAAGAGCGTGGAGAAAGTTTGGCTCTCGTGGGAGTCTGACTGAAGCTCGATCGTTGAGGAGTTCGATCGGATGAAGAAGTTTGGCTAAGGCCCGACTGCTGGGAGTCCAAAGGAGCTCAACCGCTGAGGAGCTCGGTCAGCTAAAGGAGTTCGGTTAAGGCCCGACCGTTGAAAGTCTGAAGGAGCTCGACCGTTGAGGAGTTCGGCCAGCTGAAGGAGTTCGACTAAAATCCGTCCGCTGAAGCTCTTCCATGGCTACCAGTTGCATTAGGTTGAGCATCGAACTGGACTTCGACAGAAGCGGAGTTTATCTCCAACATTATTATTAATAGAAGAGCTAAGAAAATAATAGAACCTAATAATAATTTAAAAAATATTGATAAAATAAGGAGAAATACATATATAATTTCTCATTCTACTGTTAATAAGAAGGGAGATATCCATACCATTAATTACAAAAACTTCTCAGCTATGGATATACTTATAATTTCCAATAATAAGAAAGACATAATTGTACATATGATTGAACCAAATATCTACACAACATCTTCCACCAAATATTCCAATTGAATAATAATTCATTTTATTTTCTTTTATAATTTGGTCTATTGTATTTTTTATTATACTTTCATTACTATGTAGGTGTGTATATTGAACTGTTAGATATTGGAGAACTTAAACATGAATATCAATATTGTGAAGCTCTTTTTTGGTATAAAGAATGCATAATAAATTGCATAATATATCAACTCCTATCATTACTTAAAAAAATTCTGGCTTTCTTGGACAATTTATCATATTATAATGGAGTAAAAAGAGTTTCAAAATTTTAAGAAAATATTAAAGTATATAATTCAATGTTTGTATTTATATCAATAGAGGCAAAAATTGATAACAAGATTAATACCAAATCTTGCTCATATATTTTTCAGATCAATGATCAGAACCATCATAGAATTGGTTCATTACTATCAGTTGATGGAGAAAGACCGAAATTTGTGCATGTGCATATATATATATATATATATATATATATATATATATATATATATATAATATAGAAAATGAAGTGAATAATAGAACTAGAGAATTAAGCTCTAATAATGATGTCCGATTATTGATTGTGAAATAATAGAAGGATTGATAAATATGTTTAACCAAAAAAATAAAATTGTCAGAGCTTTTAAAATGGCTAGAGATTGTTCTAAAGAATCAAAATTTTTAACAATAATCCTAAGATTGATAGGAAGGTGTAGGGGAGACATTACATAATACTGTGCTTTTTCATGTTCTAAAATAGTATGTTTAATAGTTGGTGATCTTGAACATATTGATCATCATTTCGATCTTTTCATTGAGCATAAAATATAATGATTGAAATGAATCAATATCTACACCCTACCTAATGTTTATGTAATATCCAATTCTATTTTTATTTGGTGAAGATGGTTATAGAATAGATATAAAATATCGAGATTATTCTCATAAATATTCAACTACAAGATAATATATAATAACAAGAGAATTTTATATTTGCAGATTGTAACAAAAATGAATGAAGAAAAAATATTAATAAGAGGGGGTAGATTATTTAGCAATATATAATAGATACATTTTCATGTATTTAACAAGAAAAATTGGCTTATATCAAAAGAAATCAAAAAGATGTCAAATAAAAAATCTATAAAGACATTAAGGATGCAGTTGTAAGAAGAGATGTTAACAGAAATGCAATTGAAAAGAAAATTATATTACTATCGAGTTTTACTGAAAGTCTAAGATAAATGATCCAGAATTATCAAGATGCAATGACTATTTGTAAATATTATGGATACCCTAATCTCTTCATTATATTTACCCATAATATGCTAGTCAAAAACCTAAAGATAGGCTTGATAAGTAGAGTTTTTAAAATAAAACTAGAATCGTTAATATTGGATATTACAAAAAAGCATCATTTTGAAAAATCAATTGTAGATGTATTGTTATTTATTATAACAAAAAAATGATATTTATTTAGGATTAAATTTTATTGCCTAGGAATGGTTACCCAAGAGGGAGGGTGAATTAGATATTTCAAAAATTTTTTGACTAATGTGCAGATTTGAATGATTTAAATTAAGTGATGTGCGCACAATAGGTAATAAAACAAGCTCTGTAATGTGCAGTGAATAAAAGCAATAAAGTAAAGAATACATAATCATAAACACATAAATTTTATAGTGGTTTGGTGTCAAACTCAGCACCTACGTCCACTCTCCAAGTATACCCCTTGAAAATTTAACTATAATTCTCAATAAGAATTACAGTCTGATTATTTTTTGGACTCAATCAAATTCAATTAATTTTTTCTAGCTCATGAACCAAAATCATATACAATTATTTTTTGGACTCACAATCAATCCAGTTGATTTTTTCTGGATCATCAATCAAAATCTCATAAGTGATTGTTTTTCTTTGGACTAACAATCAATCTCGATTGATTTTACTTTTGGCTTACCAATCAAACTAATACAACGTCCAACTCGAGGCTTAGACCAACCCAAGTTTCTCACTCTAAGAAACTTGAAATAAAATATAAAAAAATATAATTTAAAATAAACTCTATAAAACCTAAGAGAAGAAAATCTGGATTGCTTTGCTTGTAGGATTGATTTCTTCTCTTTGAATGCTTGAAAAAGTAGGAGATAATCTTCAATAATGATGGCCTAACTTCTCTCAGATTTGAGAATGTTGGAAGGGTAAAGAATGTCTAAAAATCACTCATTCCTTACTCTTTTCAGCTCACTCTTCTTGCTTTCTTAATGGATACTCAATAAATTCTCCAAAAATTTATTTTTAATACTGTAAGTATTTTCTTATATATTTTAGAAGTTTTTCACTATTACAAGTCACCAACATGGACTTCTGAAAGTGATCTAGCCATTGAAGAAGAGAAAATAGCCGTTGGAAGACGTATGGAGTGAAAAAGCTATAAAACTAAAAACTAGCCATTATAGGCACTGGGCCGACTCAGTTTTAAACAGATCGGCTCAGTTTTCAGCTGAGTCAGCTCAGTTTCAAAAATTCTAAATTATTATTTCCATCTTCTTCTATTGTTTGAGACTAGGATGGCTCACTTTTGGACTAGGTCGACCTAGTTCCACTGGGTCGGCTCAGTCCCCTGGGTTTTGAAAAACTAGCTTTCTGCACTTTCTATCTTTTGCTTTCACTGAGACTAGGTCGGCTCAGTCTCAGACTGAGTCGGTCCAGTTTGCGTGTCAAACATACCAAAGACTATTTCTGATTCTTTCTTCTCCAAATTATTTTGTAGGTTAGACTTATCCTTTATGTCTTGATTTAATCTTCATTTTGACCTCTTGAAAGCTGTATCCATTCTAATATTTTTTTCCTAAAATTTTGAATGATGAATCTTTATTTGGATGAATTGAAATACTTGATGTTTGTGAGCACTTGAAATTTACAACTACACATCCTCACAATATAGTTAGACTTTATAACTTATATTCAAAACTCTTTGTCATCATCAAAATCAATCTTTGGATCAACAATCTTTTCTTTTTTGATGATGATAAAACTTTTAAGTATATATAAATAATATGTAGTGACATTCTAAAAGATTACATATTTATAAAGTATGAAACCACTAAATAATAAGGACATACTTTATTCTAGTTAAGCTCAAGCATATACTCAATAATAGCTCTCTTCCTTTTTGACAACATCAAAAAGAATAACTCAAAAGAAGATAATCAATAAAATCAACAGAGTAAATTTTTCTTTAACAATCCAAAATCAGTAAGCTCTCCCTTAATATTATAATCAATTAAGATTAAATTTTATTCAAAATTTGCTTCCTCTTACTATATGCTAAATTTCTTAATTTCATTTCTTGCCCTTAATAAAGTTTATTTCTCATAACCAAATTTATATCACATTATGAAAAATATCATAAAATTTTGAGTAATTTAATATGTTAAATTCACTTTCTCCATTTACCAATTTTTCTTCCTCCTTTTGTCATTATAAGTATTTGCTATAATTCAAGGTACCAATTGAGTTTGAAAGTATTTCTTTAAGAAGTTCAGCTTATCAAATAAATATGTTAATATTTTAAATTATTCTTAAATTTTAATCATGAAAGTTCATAAATTAATTTTATTCAATATATCTTCAATCATAATGAATTATAATAATATTATCAAAATCAACAAGATAAAATATTGAGTTATTTGACATTCAATTGGTGGTATGATAATCAATCAAAGTGTAAGATTATTGAAAGCATTGAGATCATCAAAATTTATCAATTTATAAATTTAGCACTTAAATAGTTTTATATACAATCAAGCTCAACAAAATAATCAATATGATATGCGGTCAATATATCAAACTTTTAATTCATGGAGTATGATCATTTTAAGCAATGATAAATCATCAAAATTAATCAAACATGCTTAATAATTTTACTAATTAATAATCAAAATATATTTAGCAAACAATGGTGGCATGATGTGAGAAAAGTTTAGATTTTATAAAATATCATCATCCATTCAATTTAATTTCCAAGGCATCCATCTATAATATTTTTTTCTTTTTATTTCATTGGATTCTTGGTATACCTGCAAAATCTATTCATAATTTTTGGTACCCAACCTTTCTTGAGTCCATTGGAGTTAGTATTCAAGGTTCCTTTTGGAATCTAAATTTGTTTGATTAATGTTTGGCCAATTCTTTTAAAGTTATATTCTAAAATTTTATGGTCAATTTGATTACATTTAAAGCATTTAATGATATGATTGTTGATCCAAAGATTAATTTTGATGATGATAAATAGTTTTGAGTATAAGTTATAAAGTCTAAGTATGTTGTGAGGATGTATAGTTGTAAATTTCAAGTGCTCACAAACATCAAGTGTTCCAATTCATCCAAATAAAGATTCATCATTCAAGATTTTAGAGAAAAAATATTAAAATAGATACAGCTTTTAAGAGATCAAAATAAAGATTAAATCAAGACATAAAGGACAAGTCTAACCTACAAAGTAATTTAGAGAAGAAAGAATCAGAAATAGTCTTTGGCACACTTGGCATGCAAACTGGACGGACCCAGTCTGAGACTGAGCCGACCTAGTCTCAGTGAAAGTAAAAGATAGAAAATATCGAAAGTTAATTTTTTAAAACCCGGAAGACTGAGTCGGCCAAGCTGAAAACTGAGCCGATCTAGTGAAACTAGACCGACCCAGTCAGAAAGTCAGTCGTCCTAGTCTCAGACAATAGAAGAAGACATAAACAGTATTTCAGAATTTCTAAGACTGAGTTGACCCAGCTGAAAACTAAGTCGATCCAGTTTGGACTAAGTCAATCTAGTTTAAAACTAAACCGGTCCAGTGCCTGTAATGGCTAGTTTCTAGTTCTGCAGCTTTTTCACTCCACATATCTTTCAATGGCTATTTTCTTTTCTCCAACGGTTAGATTATTTTCAGAAGCCCATGTTGGTAACTTGTAATAGTGGAAAATCTCTAAAATTAATATATAAGAAAATATCTGAAGCATTAAAAATAAGCTTTTGGAGAGTTTATTGAGTATCCATTAAGAAAGCAAGAAGAGTGAGCTGAAAAAAGTAAGGAAGGAGTGATTTTCAGACATTCTTTGTCCTTCCAACATCCTTAAATCTGAGAAAAATTAGGCCATCATTATTGAAGATCATCTCCTACTTTCTCAAGCATTCAAAGAGAAGAAATCAATCCTACAAGCAAAGCAATCTAGATTTTCTTCTCTTAGATTTTATAGAGTTTATTTTAAATTATATTTTTTATATTTTATTTTAAATTTTTTGGGGTGAGAAACTTGGAATGGTCCAAGCCTCGAGTTGGATGTTGTATTGATTTGATTGGTGAGTGAAGAATAAAATCAATCGGGGTTGATTGTTAGTTCGGAGAAAAATAATCACTTTTGAGGTTTTGGTTGGTGATTCAAAAAAAATTAATTGAATTGATTGTGAGCCCAAAAAATAATCGTATATGATTTTGGTTGGTGAGTCAAGAAAAATCAACTGAATTTGATTATGAGCTCGAAAAATAATCGAACTGTAATTCTTGTTGAAAATTATAGTTGAATTCTCAAGTGATATACTTGGAGAGTGGACGTAGGTACTGAGTTTGATATCAAACCACTATAAAATTTATATATTTATGATTGTATATTCTTTACTTTATTACTTTCTTTCACTACACATTACAAAGCTTATTTCATTATCTATTGTGTGCACATCACTTTGTTTAAATCATTCAAATCTACACATTAGTCAAAAAGTTTTTGAAATATCCAATTCATTCCTCCTCTTGGATAGCCATTCATGGGCAACAAGTGATATCAGAGCAGATACTCTATTATTAATTATTAACCTAATCGTCAAGGACAAAAGATCAAATGGCAATCCTAAGTGGTGTTTCTTTTGTTGAAGGCCAATCCACTTCTAGACCACCTCTATTTGATGGCACCAACTACACCTTTTGAAAAAATCAAAATGAGAATCTTCATACAAGCTCTAGACTATGATTTATGAAAAATCATAACTAGAGGACCACACACACCCACAAAAATAGTAAATGGTATAACTCATCCTAAACCAGAAAAAGAATGGAATCAATTTGATAAAAAGATGGCTCAATTGAATACAAAAGCCATCAATGTACTTTATTGTTCCTTAGATGTGCATGAGTTTAATAGAATATTTTCTTATACATCAGTTAAAAAAATTTGGAACATGTTAGAGATAACTCATGAAGGATCAAGTCAAGTCAAAGAGTCTAAAATTAATTTCTTTGTTCATAAATATGAAATATTCAAAATGGAGAAATATGAGTCTATTTCTGATATGTTCATCAAATTTACTAAAATTATAAATGCTTTAAATGGCCTAGGCAAAACTTATTCTAATTATGATCTTGTTTGCACAGTGCTTAGGTCTTTATCTAAAGATTGGGAAGCTAAGATGATGGCAATACAAGAAGTGAAGGATCTCACCAAGCTATCCCTAAAAGAACTTGTGGGTTTTTTTATGATCCATGAGATGCGTATGGCTTAAAAGGAAGATGAAGAGGAGCCAAAGAAAATAAAGACCATCGCCTTCAAGTCTACTTCAAATTATCAAGAAAGCGATGAGTTAGAGGAAGATGAAGAAAAAGATGATGAGGACATGGTGCTTCTTTTAAGAAAGTTCAAGAAGTTCCTCATAAAGAAGACATGAAGAAGAAGGAAAAAGAAGAGAAGAAAATTATCACCAACAACTAAATGTACCCCAAAAAGATGAAGAGGAGAGTCTTACTAGGATTTTTGAAAAGTGGTGACTCGTCAAGCTCAGATGAGGAAGAGAAAAATGAGAATCTTTGCCTCATGGCCTTGGAGGATGAGATAAATTCTAAAAATTCATCCAATTTTATTTTTTATGAACTACTTGATGCTTTTAATGAACTAATGTATGGATTTAAAAAGTTAAGACAGAAAAGTAGGAACCTTAAAAAGAATAATTTCAATTTAATGGAAGAAAAGAATTTCTTAACTAAAGAAAAAGAAAATTTGATTAAATCTGAAAATTCTTTAGATAAAAAAATTCTTGAGCTTAAAAAAAAAAAAGATATTTTAAGATCCTTCCTAAAAGAAAATGAAAATCTTTCAAATAAAAAAAAAGAGCTCTTGGAAGAAAACAAAAAATTAAGAAGAGAGATTGAAGCTTTAAAACTTATTGCTGAAAAGTTTACCATTAGTTTTCAAAATCTTCAATCTATGATAAAAATTAATGAGACTATTTTTAATAAAATAGAAATTGATTTTAATATTTTTAGATGGCAGCAAAATACTAGAAATATTTTCACAAAAGTTTCAACTAAAGGTCAACAAATTTTTAACAATATTTTTTTTAAAAATTTTGTATATGATAGAGTTCCAAAAATGTGGTCTCCCATATGTTCATATCCTATGATAGCTGGATTTGGAACATAAATATCCAACAATATTAGATATTGACTTTATAATTTCTACATAATTACTTGATAAAGATAGTGGTCAAATTGAATATGAAATAGTTGAGAAATTTATGATGCATGGATCATATTGATTAGATATTCTAAAATCACCATGCATATTAAAAGGATATTGTTCCAAATATATTTTTTTAAAAAAATCAATTAGAAATAATGATTAATGAAAATGAATTTTCTATTTATAAAAGAAAAAATAATAGATATTATATCTCAAAAAATGGTACATGCTCGATAATAGATATGTTATTCTCTATAATTTGAGTTTATTGATTCATTATCAAGTCCATATCAATATTGAATGATGCAACAAATAAAAAATGATTAAATATCTTTTTAAATATACCAATAAAAGTGCCAACAAAATAAGGGCTATAATTATAGAAAATGTTATGGTCAATGATAGCACTAGAGAATAGCGATATGAGTAGGAGGATGAAATAAAAATATATCTACACTATAGATATTTATCAGCATATAAAGCTATATATATGGAAATTATTTTAATTTGATATATATTTTAGGGAGCCAATAGTTGAACGATTAGTTTTGTATCTTCCGATGATGCACATTATAACTTATCATAAAAATTAAAATTTCACAAATATTTTTAGCAAAAAAAAAAAAGATAAAAATTAATATTTATAGAATGGGATGGAAATTAATGAAATATATAAAGATGCCATAGACCTAACATATGTTGAATTTTCAACAAAGTAGGTATGGAACTTTAAAGATAGAATATGGATCAGAAGAGAAAAGAAGAATCAAATTGAAGAATTATTTATGTACATCCAAGTTTTAGTGAATTACATTATTTGAAAATACCTTTGAATGTCATCAAAGGATCAAAAAATTATGGTAAAATAAAGATCATAAATGGTATTATTTATCCAACTTTTTAGTTTGCATGTAATGCTCTTAGATTATTAGATCATGACAAAGAATGGCATAAAGCATGAAAGGAAGCCTTTTATTGGACAACAACATCCGAATTAAGATAATTTTTTATCACTCTAATCATTTGTTGTGAAGTAGATGATCCAAATAAACTATTAGAGATATTTTAGATCATTGAAACTTTTTAGGGATGATGCACTTTGCAGATTAAGAGATATTTTAGAAATGTCTAATTACATATTCTATTTTTTTTTTAAAAAAAATATATTTTACTTGAATCAAAAAAATTATTTAACAAAGATTATTGCCCTCTTTTGGGTTATAGTCTATCATACCCAATAGACTTATAATGAAAGAAATTAATAATAGATTATTTAGAGAAGAATTAGATAAAGATATATATTAAATGCCACGAGAATGTTCAAAATTATTTGAATGGCTAAATGAAGAACAAAAATATATTTATGACTATATATTAAATGCCATAGAAAAAGATAAAGATGGTGTCAATTTTGTATGCGGTGATATAGGGATCTAAAAAAAAGTATCTTTATCAAACAATTATTCTAA
Source organism: Cocos nucifera (assembly GCA_006176705.1). Lineage (NCBI taxonomy): Eukaryota > Viridiplantae > Streptophyta > Magnoliopsida > Arecales > Arecaceae > Cocos > Cocos nucifera. The sequence continues at coordinate 1,407,091 of QRFJ01000320.1, forward strand.
AAAACCATTCTAAAGAAAAAAATATTCTGATAGTTGCATTCTCAAAAATTATATCTCTGTTACTTTAAGGTGATCAAATAGTATATTCAAGATTTAAAATTTTTATTCATATTGATGATCACTCGCACATAAAATAAAAAAAATGAACTCAACTTGCAAGATTAATTAGATCTATAAGTTTATAGTTTGAGATGAAGCTTTGATTAATCATAAAAATTATTTTGAAGCACTTGATAAATCTTGGAAAGATATTTTGAAAATAGATAATTCAAGAACAAATGAAAAACTATTTGAAAAATTTTCAGACAAATTCTTCTAATTGTTATTAGAGGAGGCAAAGCTGAAATAATTGATGCATTGATAAGCCAATCGTGCTTATGAAAATATTGCAGAATCTATATATTGAAAAAAAATATGAGACTATTTAATAATAATATTGATGAAGAATACAAAAAGATGCTTATTAACTTTAGTAAATATATTTTAAATGTTGGTGATAGAAAAATACTAATATTCAAATTTCAAAAAGAGGAAAAATAAAGCAAGTTGCATAAAAATTTCAGATATTTTTATTATAAAAGTTGATGAAAGTTACATAAAACGTATTGCTTTGCAAGTTTATAAAAATTTCAAAAAAAAAACCAAAATAATCTTATATACTTAAAAGAATGAGCTATTATCATACCTTCAAATGATATATATAGTTGATGAAATAAACATGCACTTACTTTCTTTGGTGCTAGTTGAGGAATAGATTTTGTTAAGTATAAACACAATATTCAATACATTGACTGACATGATTATAGAAGAAATTCTCTATCCTGTTGAATTTCTAAACTCCTGAAAATTCAATGGCAATCCAAATCATGATTTGAGATTGAAAACAAGCATTTCGATTATGTTATTAAGAAACATCAATTACAGACTTTATAATAGAGTTTGACTTATAATAATCAAATTAATGTCAAAAGTACTTAAAGCAACAATCATTATTGAAAATCATATTGATGAGAAAGTTTATATCCCTCGGATTATAATGCAAGTGATAGAAATAAAATAGCTATTTATTTTTTTAAAAAATAATTTTCAGTAAGACTTTGCTATGCAATGATAATCAATAAATTTTAAGGATAAATATTAAAAAAAATTAGATTATATCTATCCAATTCAGTATTTTCTCATGGCTAACTCTATGTTGTCCTTTCATGTATTAGTTCACATGAAGGTACTGAAGTTCTCATAAGAAGTGAGTATGGTATACCAAAAATATTTACTAAAAAATTATTTACACTGACATTATTTTAGATTTATCTTTAAGTATTTATTTTTTATATTATTATTTTTTTCTTATAACTTATATCACTACTACAGAATAGGATTACGGCAGCGGTTTGTAATTACTGCTACAGCCTAAAAAATTACTGCCATAAGTTATGGCAACGATTAGCTAACTGTTGCTACTACGGCCATCGCCGTAGATCTATAATAGCAGTTATTGAAGCAGTTATGAGAATCATTGCTATGCATCATCTATGACAGTAGTTTTCAAACCGCTGCCATAGGTTGAGCAATAACAGCAGTTTTCTAACTGCAGCCATAGCTTTATCTATTGCAGCAATTACAGAATCGTTGCTATAGATCTAATGCAGCAGTTTCGTAACCACTGCTATAAGTTAATGACAGCAATTGGAACATAACTTGAGGCCTCGCTTGGCATGTCTACGACAGCGGTTGCAAAATCGCTGCCATAGCTTTTGAATAATAAAAAAATATAAAATTTTTAATTTTTTATATATTTTACTTGATAAATATAGAGATATATATAATATAATAAAATATATAAAAAATATTATAAATATAAAAATATTTTTAAAATATTTAAATTTTATTATCGAATAAAATTATTGTCCAGGTAGACAATCCAAGAGAGGGTGAATTGAGTTTTCAAAAATTTAAAGTAGATATGTACAGTGAAAATATTTGAAGCCTATGTGAATCAGATGAGAGAGTAAATAAAAGATACAAGCAATAGCACGTACACAAATAAGAAAATTTTATAGTAGTTCGGTGCACTCTCAATACCTACGTCTACTCTCCAAGCAAGATTCTTGAAAATTCTACTACAATCTCGTAACATTATAGCTGGATAGTTTTTTCGGAATCACTATCCAAAAACTCAGTTAATTTTTTCCTTAGGTTCACCAATCATAACCCTTATAAAGATCAGATAAATCAAAATGAGATAAATAATGTAGAGAAAAATCTCAAAATCCAAGTTCTAGCCCCTACCGAAACTAAGTACACGAAAAGAGAAAGAAATATTTTACAACAAAGAATGCTTCTTTGAATGAGCAAAAAGATTGTCGTTGCAGTTCGTTGAAAGCCTCCTTGAATACTTGGAGTTATTGCACTTGAGAGCTTTTCAATGCTTAAGAGAACTATTTGATTGGAGATTGTGTATTCGTTAAAAAATAGGACGTGCATTTCTTTCTCTCATTTTTCTTATGTCTTTTAAAAATACATCTTCTTCATTTTATATCTGGTGCATTCCCTCTCTTCTAGTGATGATTGGAGTTCAAAAAAAGTGAAATCCGATTGTTGGAGAGTAGCAACTAGCCATTGGAGCCGAAAAAATGCAATCTGAAATGTCTCGTCAAAAGGCAGTTGCCGTATCTCGAGACCTCTCGATTTATCTTGAGACATCTCGTCAGGTTATGAGGTCTTTTGGTTTGATCAGGAGAGTTCTCACCTTCAGTCGCTTGAAAAAATAACTTTTTAAAAAAATTAATTTGTCTAAGATCGAGAGCTCTTGCTGAAACCATGAGATCTCTCGAGAATACTACGAGACCTCTCATTCTTAGGGTGCAGAAACTGTATTTCTCTCTTCTGAGATTGAGAGCTCTCAAGATCTCTTGAAACTATGCCAGAAGCTCATCTAGACATGCCAGTCCTCATAAGAGCTCTCAAAAAAATTTTGAGACGTCTCGAAAACTGTTCCAAGACTATTTTGAGGAATTTTTACATCAATCAAGAAGATTTGATTTTCATTTGAATTGAGCTTCATGTCATTCTCATTTTGATCAAAGAGCTTTTTTTCTTCTGATATTAGAATTCTTAAAATAAAATATATTAGTAGTCATTTGCTTTAATATTTGGTCATCATCAAAATCACTTAGGAGGGATCAACAATTTCTTTCTTTTTGATGGTGACAAAATATCAAGTAAGTCATAACAAGAGTGTAAGCTATACGTATATCATGAATTAATAAATGAGAGTATGCAAAAATTTTTGTGCTAAAGCTCTCCTTTAATGTATGCTCTTTTGAATTATATAGGATTAAATAATATTCTTTCTTTTTATATTTATACATTTATATTTTTCTTTCTTATACTTTTTTTCTTAATTTTTCTCTTTCTTTTTGTCAGCATCAAAATCATAAAATTCAGATAATCATAATTGAGAAAGTCAGACATTTTGGCAACGAAGGCAAGAATATAATAAAAAAGATTGATTCCATTGCAAGAGATTGAAATTACAATGATAAAGATGTATATTGGTTTACAAAAAGTGGATCTATACCAACATACTCAAGAGTATACTTAGCAACAAATAAAAAACATAGGAGAAACTAGATCTATTCCTCATCAGAGAGGAACTCTATGATTGGTTCAGAGGAAGATTTAGGTCTAGAAGAGGATAAGTGAGGTGCAGGTCTAGGAGATGGTGAGGATCTAGAAGTGGATGGAGTCTGAGAACCAAGGCTGCCAAGTCGATCCATAATCTTCCACAATGATGAAATAAGGACTTCAGTCATGGTACACTGAATGGTGATATTCTCCTCTAGTCTCTGTGCAATTCTGGCAGTCTCGGATAGAAGACATTCAATATGAGTTGACGACCCATGTTGCTCCTCCAAAATTTCAAGCCTTTGAGATAATCCACAAGTTATTGGCTAAGCATTTCAGTCTGACCTTTAGAAGATATTATTTGTTCTTCAATGCTCACCAACAGTTGATGCCTTACACTGGAGAGAAGATCAATGAACCTTTAGACACTTTTTGAGCTACTTCCTCTACCACCATTTCAATTAAATTTTCTTGATCAAAAGTAGAGGGAGGTGCTGGAGCATGACTAGGAGGCCCTTATAGAGTATGCGGAGACCCTAGTGTAGTGAATGAAGGTCCAGCAGCAGAGGATGATGGTGGAGGGGGTGGAGATCTATGCTCTTTGGACTCATTTATAGTAGCAACATGTTCATCTATCCTTATCCATCTATCATTCCTTTTTATAAATTTCATTCTATTCAAAGTTTTCTCATTTATGTAGTCGGTGTGCCAACTTTTTGAAGTCTTTATCTTCTAGATTAATGTAAAAATTCTTAAAAATTAGAGTCAAGATCATTCTGTAGGGCAAACAGGCTTTGGTTTTGTTGGCTGTGTCCTTTAACTATTGAAGCATTAGAGATGGAAAGCTCATGGGTGTTCTAGTTACCATAAAAAACATAACAGTCCGTTCTTTCTTCCCAACCCAATCATATCTTTCTATCTTTGGAAAAATTATGTGGCTCACAAAGCATTGTAGTAATCTCATTTCTATTGAGAGATGATGTGAGACCAATTATTGATTTTCATCAATATTTTTTCTTTCTAAAATATATTTTAGAGCTTGAGTTTTATCAATCAAATTTAGATTGCTTGCTCCTAACCTAGGTACTTCCAGGAGTTGCCCTATTTTTCTTTCGTCCAAAGAGATGATACTCCTTTAACAACAGACTCTATCTTTGACCCATGCTCAAAACTAATGTTCTCAAAGAACTCTCTAATTAGGTCTGGATAGACATTTACCTCAAGAGTACACAGTTTCTCCCATCCTTGCTGCCTGATCCATGATCCAATACGAAAATATTTCCTATCTAGGTATTCAATGTCGATACATCAGCCTGTTAGAACAATCCTTGTGGCAACGAAGAGATGAGCACGAGAAGAAGTGGCGAATGGAGATGCTTGGGCCATGTCTCGCTACCACTTAGCCCTAGCTTCGATCGAAGGAGTGACGGACGATCTTTGTGCAGCGAGGGTTCTCTTCTTTGGAGCCATTGGAGTCTTGGATTTGGACGGAATGGGCAAAGAAAAAGTGATTCAGAAGGTTTCGAGGAGGGGATGGGAGTTTGAAAGAGTTTGGAGGAGAGATCTCGAAAAAACGAAATGAATGAATGAAATAGGAGACCTCTCAGACATTCAATTAAAAAGGAGCCCCACGAGAATTGAGAGCTCTCATCTTGAAGACAAGACATCTCAAAAAATTTGAGAGCTCTTGTGTTTAACGTGAGAGGTCTCGAAACCCAGCCAAGAGGTCTCGTGAGTAAGTCGAGACTTCTCGAGCATAGGGGGAAGAAATCAGAATAAAAAAAAAAATTTCAAGCCGACTTTTCTTGATTTTTCAAGATTGAATTAGGAGTGTTTAGGATGATAGAAAGAAACTAAAAAATAATCTAAAAAATTTAAGATTAAATATTTTTATAGAGGATCACATATATCAAGTTCATTTTGAATTTTTGAGAATCTATCTTAATTTAATGGTTTTGTAAAAATATCAGCAAGTTGATTTTTAGTTGATATAAATTCTAGCTCAATGTTATTATTTTGAATATGGTCTCTTATAAAGTGATGTCTAATTTCAATATGTTTGGTTCTTAAATATTGAATAGAATTTTTTCTCAAGTTTATGGCACTAGTGTTATCACACCTAATAGATACATTATTTTGCTTAATTCCAAAGTCTTCGAGTTATTGCTTGATTTATAGTATTTGAGCACAGCAACTTTTCACAGTAACATATTTGACCTCGACCGTTGACAGTGCTATAGAATTTTGCTTCTTGCTATATCAAAAAATCAAGTTCAACCCTAAAAATTGGTAGGTGCCACTAGTACTCTTTCTATCAATTCTACATCCTCCATAGTTTGCATCAGTATATCCTATCAATTCAATGGAGGATTGTTTTGAGTACTAAAGTCCTAAGTTATGTGTGTAGATTAAATATTTAAAATTTTTTTTGACAGTTAGTAAATGAGATTCTTTAGGGTTAGATTAAAATCTAGCATACATGCAAAGACTAAATAATATATCAAGTCTACTTGCAGTTAAATAAAGTAGGAATTCGATCATATCTCTATAGAGCTTTTCATTTATGGTTTTACCATTTTCATCTTTGTTGAGTTTACTTGAGGGGCTTATTGGTGTGCCGATTTTTTTTCTATTTTTCATGCCAAACTTTCTTAGCATTTTCTTGATGTACTTAGCTTGGCTAATGAAGATACCTTTCTTTGATTATTTGATTTGTAGTCCAAGAAAGAAGTTCAGCTTTTCCATCATGCTCATTTCGAATTCATCCTATATCAATTTTGCAATCTCTTGATAGAGAATTTCATTGGTAGCTCCGAATATGATGTCATCCACATATATTTGAACTACAAGAAGATCATTATTTTTTTTTCAAAAAAAGTGTGGTGTCTACACTTTCTCTAATAAAATTATTTTGTAATAAAAATTTACTCAATCTCTCATACCATGCTCTAGGTGCTTGTTTAAGTCCATAAAATACTTTATTTAATTTGTACACATGGTTAGGAAGTGAGTGATTTTCAAAATCAGATGGTTGTTCTATAAATACTTCTTCAGCAATATAATAATTTAAGAAGGCACTTTTTACATCCATTTGAAATAATTTAAAGTTCATGTAGTAAGCAAAAATAAGTAACAATCTAATAGCCTCTAATCTTGCTACAGGAGCATATGTTTCATCAAAGTCAATCCCTTCTTCTTGATTATATTTCTTAGCAAATAGTCTAGCTTTATTTTCTACAACATTATCATGTTTATCTAATTTGTTCGTAAATACCTATTTTGTGCCAATTATAGGATGGTTAAGGGGTATGTTTACAAGAGTCCATATATTATTTCTTTCAAATTGGTTTAGTTCATCTTGCATGGCTAGTATCCAATTAGAGTCTTTCTCAGCTTCTATATTTTTAGATTCTATTTATGAAATAAATGCAAGATAATCAAATGTATCTTTAAAAGAAGATCTAGTTCTTATCTCTTATGAAGGATCACCTAAAATCAATTCTCTTAGATGATTATGTGCATACCTCCACTCTCTGGATAGATCTCTATGATCATAAGATGCTTCATTCTCATCGTTCTTATTTTATTCAATGATTATTGTAGATTTATCTTTGTCATGAATGTTATTGTTCCTTAAGTTTAGCTCCTTCATTCCATCTTCAAGAATTTTTGTATCATCATCAAAAATATCTTTCTTTCTCAAAGATTAATTATTAGCTTCATTGAAGATGACATATATTAATTCTTCAATAATAAAAGAGTGTTTGTTGAAGACTCTATATGTTTTGCTAGATGTATAGTATCTAAGAAAGATATCCTCATCTGTCTTAGCATCAAATTTATTTAGATTATATTTACCATTATTATGAATGAAATATTTACAACCAAAAATATAAAAATAATTAATATTATTTTTTTTCTTTCTAAAGCTCATAAGGGATTTTTTTTAGGATTGGATGAATAGAAATTCTATTTAGAATGTAACATGCTGTGTTAATGGCTTTAGCCCAAAAATATTTAGATAGATTTTCTTCACACAACATGGTATGGGCCATATTAACTAAGATTCTATTTTTTTTTCGATAACTTTATTTCGTTGAGAGGTTCTAGGTGCAAAAAATTTATATTCTATACCATATTCATTATAATTTTTTTTAAAATATTTATTTTCAAGTTCTATGCCATGATCATTATGGATACATACCACAGTTGAATTTTTTTCATTTGTTATCTTCTTATAAAACTTTGAAAATATTGAAAATGCTTCATCTTTGTGGGCTAAAAATAAAATCCAAGTAAAACGAGAGTGGTCATCAACAATGATAAGACCATACTTCTTTCCTCCTAGGCTTGTGGTCCTAGTAGGTCCAAACATTTATAGATTTAAAACTCTCCTTAGTTTATTGTTCAAATTGGCAAGCATCACAAATATGATCAACTTTAAAATTTAGTTTTGGTAGCCCCTTAACTAAGTCTTTATTAAGCAATTTATATAGAGTATGCATGCTAGCATGACCTAACCTATGGTGCCAAAGCCAACTAGTTTCTTTGATGTTAGTATTCATTGCAACTAGGCATTAACCACTCTTCATGATAATTTTATCAAGATTCACCATGTAGATGTCGCCATACCTAAATTCAATGAATTTTAAACTATCATCCAAGGAACTAGATACTTTGCATAAAGAAGGTTCAAAAAAAACTTTAAAACCTTTATCATATAGTTGACTAATACTAAGCAAGTTATGTTTTAAATTATCAACTAATAATACATTATCTATAAAGATGGAAGGAGTAATCTGAATTTTACCATAGCCAATTATTTTGCTTTTGCCATTTTCGCCAAAGGTGACTACTCCGTCTTTCTTTCTTTCTAGGATGATGAATTGCTCATTATCACCTGACATATGTCTTGAGTAGTCACTATCTAAGTACCACTCTTGTTTGGATCCTTGGGCTGTAAGGCATTCCTGCACAAACAATCAAGTGATAGTTTTAGGTACCCAAGTCTTCTTGGGTCCTTTTGGATTAGTGGTCATGATTTCTTTTGAAATCCAAATTCTTTTAACTTATTTTTTACTAAATTTTCTAGTATTATACCTAAATGCTTTATGTCCTACTTTTCTGCATCTAATGCAAGTAATATGTGAAGTGCTAATTGATATAAGTGCAGTAAATTTTTTTTTTAGAAACTTAGTTTTGTCTTTAGGTTTATATTCTAGTCCAACTTTATCATAAACTTCTTTTTGATTATTTAAAATTATTGATAATTTTTTAGAACTACAAGTAGTAAATTTATCAACTAAAGATTTTAATTTATCCAATTTATCCTTTAGGATTTTATTTTCTCTTTTAACTTGTTGTGGTTACTAATTATCTCTTCTTTTTCTTTTAAAAGAGTTTGAATTATTTTCTTAAGATTTTTATTTATTGTACTTATATTTTTAAAATCTTTCATCAAGTCATAAAAGAATCTTGAAGCTCATCAAAAGTAAAATCTAAATCAAGAGTAGAGGATACCTCATCATCTTGTGCCATGAAATATAAGTTTACTTCATTTTAGTTTTCTTCCTTCGAGCTTGACTCATCGCTGTCGCTCTAAGTTGCTAACATAGCTTTCTTTTTTATTCTTTTTGATCTCTTCTTCAACTGAGGATATTCAGTCCTAAAATATCTTGACTTCTTGCATTCGTAGCAAGTGGGCTGATCCTTCTTTTTTTATTTCTCTTTCTCCTGTTAGCTTCTCTTCTAATGAAGCTCCTCTTCTTGAATCCTTATCTTCTTCTTTTCATAAATTTTTTAAATTTTTTGATCATGAGGGCCATGTCTTCATCATTCTCCTTACTGATGGATAGATCATTTTCTTCTTTAGCTGCCATGGATTTCAATGCTATTATTTTCTTCTTCTTCTTGTTCTCTTTATTATGCCGACTCATAATAAGTTCATATGTCATCAGGAATCCAATGAGCTCTTCTAGAGGTAGAGTGTTCAAATCATTTGCCTCTTGGATAGTTGTCATCTTAGCTTCCTATATTCTAAGCAAAAATCTGAGAATCTTTCTTACCAATTCACTGTTAATGCAAACTTTTCCTAAGCTTTTTAAATCATTTATAACATTAGTGAATTTTGTGTACATGCTAGTGATAGATTCAGTGGGATTCATTTTAAACAATTCATATTGGTGAACTCGCATGTTAATCTTTATTTCTTTTACTTGATTTATCCTTTCATGTGTGACCTCAAGTCTATCCCAAATTTTCTTAGCTGAATTGCAAGTAAAAATTCGGTTAAACTCATTTACATCGAGGGCACAATAGAGTACATTCATTATCTTGGCATTTAATTGGATAAGTTTCTTGTCTGTCTCATCCCAATTATTCTCCGACTTAGGAGAGGATGTGCCATTGATAATGATTGTAGGTGTGTGTGAGTCATTGATAATGATACTCCATATGTCATAGTCAAGGGTTTGAATAAAAATGTGCATGCAAGCTTTTCAATAGATATAGTTGGACCCATTGAAAAGAGGTAGCCTATTTATGGATTGCCCTTCGACAAGTAAACTTTCTAGTTGGATTGATATGATCTTTGTCTTTAGTTGATAAAATCAATAATTAGTAGAGAATCAAGGCTTTGATACCAATTGTTGCCCAGGTAGACAACCCAAGAGGGGGGGTGAATTGGGTTTTCAAAAATTTAAAGCAGATATGTGTGGTGAAAACGTTTAAAGCTTATGTGAATTAGATGAGAGAGTAAATAAAAGATATAAGCAATAGCACACACACAAACAAGAAAATTTTATAGTGGTTCGGTGCACTTCCAGCATCTACGTCCACTTTTCAAGCAAGACTCCTAAAAATTTTACTATAATCCCGCAAGATTACAGTCATATAGTTTTTTCGGAATCACTATCCAAAAATTTAGTTGATTTTTCTTTTAGGTTCATCAACCATAACCCTTACAAAGATTAGATAAATCAAACTGAGATAAATAATGGAAAGAAAAATCTCAAAACTCAAGTTCCAGCCCTTGCTGAATCCAAGTACACGAAAAGAAAAAGAATGATTTTACAACAAAGAATGCTCCTTTGGATGAGCAGAAAGGTTATCGTTGCAGTTCGTTGGAAGCTTTCTTGAATGCTTGGAGTTATTGCACATGAGGGATTTTCAATACTTGAAAGAATTGTTTGATTGGAGATTGTGTATTCGTTGAAAAATAGGGTGTGCATTCCTTTCTCTCATTTTTCTTAGGTCTTTTGAAAATACATCTTCTTCCTTTTATATCTGGTGCATTTTCTCTCTTTTGGTGATGATTGGAGTTCAGAAAAAATAAAATCTAATCGTTGGAGAGCAGCAATTAGCCGTTGGAGCTGAGAAAATTTGATCTGAAATGTCTCTTCAAAAGACTGTTGCCGTGTCTCGAGATCTCTCGATTTATCTCAAGATGTCTCGTTAGGTTATGAGAACTCTTAGCTTGATCAGGAGAGCTCTCACCTTCAGTCGCTCGAAAAAATAGCTTTCTAGAAAAATTGACTCGCCTGAGATCAAGAGCTCTCGATTTTGAACGAAAGCTCTTGCCGAAACCATGAGACCTCTCAAAAATACTGCAAGACCTCTCGTTCTCAGAGCATAGAAACTATGTTTCTATCTCCTAAGATCGAGAGCTCTCGAGATTCACTTGAGACCTCTCGAAATCATGCCAGAAGCTCATCTGAATATGCTAGTCCTCACGAGAGCTCTCGAAAAAATTCTGAGATACCTCAAAAACTGCTCCAAGGCTATTTTGAGGGATTTTTGCATCAATCAAAAAGATTTGATTTTCATTTGAATTAAGCTTCGTATCATTCTCATTTTGGTCAAAGAGCTTTCTTTCTTCTGATATTAGAATACTTAAAATAAAATATATTAGTAGTCATTTGCTTTAATATTTGGTCATCATCAAAATCACTTAGGAGGGGTCAACAAAATTTTATTACAATATGTTGACGTAGAAACTTATCGTCGTCGGAGTTGAGGCCGAAGAGGCTGCCGCCGGGGACCTACAAAATAAAGTCTCGCTCGGAACCGGTGGGTGTGGCTCCGGAAGACCCTCCGACGCTCAAGTTAGTTCCTGTCAACAGGAATGGAGTGCTTGATAGAGTATAGAGGAGAAGAAAAGGATTTTCAGAACCTGTCGTAAAGGTATCCGGAGGGTCCTTTTTATAGAGGAAGCTTATTGTAACCGTCCTGATCAATGTCGATCGTTATTGCTGATAAATGCTGATCGTTATTGTCGATCATTATTGCTGATAAATGCTGATCGTTATTATTGATCGTTATTACTGATAAATGCTGATCGTTATTATCGATTGTTATTACTGTCGTGTAACCGTAGCGAGATTGATTGCCTGCAGGAATCCATCATAAGGAGTTCGGCCATTGAGAAGCTCGTCCATCGAAGAAGTCTATAGGGAGTCCGGCTTCCGTAGAAACTCGGCCCGAGAGGAGGTTTTGGGGAAGTTCGGCTCCCGCAAGGGTCTGGCTGAAGCCCGGACGCTGGGAGTCCGAAGGAGTTCGGCCCGGAGCCTAGGCGCTGGGGAGTTCGGCCGCTGGACAGGAGTTCGGGGAGCTCGGCCGCTAAGAGGGTTGAAACAAGCTCGGTCGTCGGGGTCTCGGCCGAAGCCCGGCCGCTCGGAGTCCAAAGGGGCTCGGGCAATAAGTAGTTCGGCCGCTTGAGGAGTTCGGCCGCTAAGAATCTGAAGCTCGGCCGCTTGATAGTTCGGTTGGTTGAAAGACTTCGGCTGAGGCTCAGCCGCTGAGAAGCTCGGCCGGATGTAGTAGTTCAGCTAGGACGCGTCCGCTGAAGTTCTTCCGCATTGACCACATCAGGCTGGGATCGAACTTGACTTTGGCAGGAGCGGGATTTATCCCCAACACTAGCCCCCCCACTCCCGAGTTCGAAATTTGAAGGAAGGGAGTGCGGATAAGGCGACTGCCAAAGTTTTTCTTCCGGGCTTCGTATTGGTCCATGTCGAAGTTCGGGGGAGATTTCATTTCTGGTTAAAGTTGATGCTGAAGTTGAGGCTCTCCAGCCGAGGTTGATTCGGTCAAAAATCCTAACTCTCGCCGAGGTCGAAGTCGGCGCTCTTCAGCCGAGGTCAGCCTAGTCGCTCGGGGGGATCTTATTTGGCCGAAGTTGATAAGATTGCTTGGAGGATATCTCATCTCCTTTGGCTGAGGTTGATGTAAGTGCTCGCGTTAGGACGAGGTCTTCCTCCTGTTCCCAACGGGCTGTGGGGGCACATGCGGACCGTCGTCCGAGCTTCTCCCCCCATCTCGTCTAAGGTGAACGAGGTCTTCGACTTTGCTCGCGTTAGGACGAGGTCTTCCTCCTGTTCCTAACGGGCTGTGGGGGCACATGCGGACCGTCGTCCGAGCTTCTCCCCCATCTCGTCTAAGGTGAACGAGGTCTTCGACTTTGCTCGCGTTAGGACGAGGTCTTCCTCCTGTTCCTAACGGGCTGTGGGGGCACATGCGGACCGTCGTCCGAGCTTCTCCCCCCATCTCGTCTAAGGTGAACGAGGTCTTCGACTTTGCTCGCGTTAGGACGAGGTCTTCCTCCTGTTCCTAACGGGCTGTGGGGGCACATGCGGACCGTCGTCCGAGCTTCTCCCCCCATCTCGTCTAAGGTGAACGAGGTCTTCGACTTTGCTCGCGTTAGGACGAGGTCTTCCTCCTGTTCCTAACGGGCTGTGGGGGCACATGCGGACCGTCGTCCGAGCTTCTCCCCCCATCTCGTCTAAGGTGAACGAGGTCTTCGACTTTGCTCGCGTTAGGACGAGGTCTTCCTCCTGTTCCTAACGGGCTGTGGGGGCACATGCGGACCGTCGTCCGAGCTTCTCCCCCCATCTCGTCTAAGGTGAACGAGGTCTTCGACTTTGCTCGCGTTAGGACGAGGTCTTCCTCCTGTTCCTAACGGGCTGTGGGGGCACATGCGGACCGTCGTCCGAGCTTCTCCCCCCATCTCGTCTAAGGTGAACGAGGTCTTCGACTTTGCTCGCGTTAGGACGAGGTCTTCCTCCTGTTCCTAACGGGCTGTGGGGGCACATGCGGACCGTCGTCCGAGCTTCTCCCCCCATCTCGTCTAAGGTGAACGAGGTCTTCGACTTTGCTCGCGTTAGGACGAGGTCTTCCTCCTGTTCCTAACGGGCTGTGGGGGCACATGCGGACCGTCGTCCGAGCTTCTCCCCCCATCTCGTCTAAGGTGAACGAGGTCTTCGACTTTGCTCGCGTTAGGACGAGGTCTTCCTCCTGTTCCTAACGGGCTGTGGGGGCACATGCGGACCGTCGTCCGAGCTTCTCCCCCCATCTCGTCTAAGGTGAACGAGGTCTTCAACTTTGCTCGCGTTAGGACGAGGTCTTCCTCCTTTTCCTAACGGGCTGTTTTTGCTTATTTTTCTCTTGCCATCCCACAATTCTTATGCCAAAAACCAAAAACGCAGAACAAAGAAATTCATTGATGATACATTCTCAGATTTTCTGAGTTCCATGGTCGAGGAAGCATTATTCCTCCGAGTTCCTTCAAGCGATAGGTTCCGGGTCGGATGACTTCCGTTACCTTGTACGGACCTTCCCAATTTGGAGCGAGCTTTCCTTGACTCTGAGGCTGAGTGATAGCAGCTCGTCGGAGCACTAAGTCCCCTACTCTGAACGTCTTATTTTTAACCCTGGAGTTGTAGTACCGAGCCACCTTCTGCTTATAGGCTGATATCCGGATGCGAGCTTCCTCCCTCTTTTCTTCCAGAAGGTCGAGGTTGACTCTGAGGTTTTGGGGGTTGTGCTGTTCATTGAAGCCTACAACTCGTGCGGAAGGGAGCTTAAGTTCAACCGGGATGACTGCCTCAGTACCGAAGGCCAAAGCGAAGGGTGTTTCTCCAGTCGGCACCCTCTGAGTAGTTCGGTACGCCCAGAGGACATGGTAGAGTTCGTCTACCCAGGCCCCTTTTGCCTTATCTAGCCTCGTTTTGATTCCCTGTAGCAAGGTCCGGTTGGTTACCTCAGCTTCCCCATTGGTCTGCGGATGAGCCACAGAAGTGAAGCGCTGGGAGATGTTTAATCCTTCACAAAACTCTGCGAACCTAGCCCCGGCGAATTGTCGCCCATTGTCGGTTATAAGGGTTCGGGGCAGGCCGAACCGACAAACTAGTGACTTCCAAACAAAGTCCTGTACTTTGGCCTCGGTAATTTTCGCGAGTGGTTCGGCTTCGACCCACTTGGTAAAGTAGTCAATCGCGACTAAGAGGAACTTCCGCTGTCCCGACGCTGTCGGGAAGGGGCCGAGTATGTCCATTCCCCATTGCGCAAACGGCCAGGGTGAATTAAGCGGAGTGAGTTCGGATGCCGGCCGTCTCTGCACACTAGCATTTTTCTGGCAGCGGTCGCACTTCTTTACGTATTCCACAGAATCGCGAAATAAGGTCGGCCAATAATACCCTTGCCGAAGTAGCTTTAGCGACAAAGACCTTGCTCCTAAATGGCTTCCGCAAAGTCCTTCGTGCACATCCCATAGTGCAATATTGGCTTCTGAAGGTCGAAGGCATCTCAACAATGGAAGGGAGTACGACCTTTTGTACAACTGGCCTTCGTATAAGACGTAACGGGAGGCCTGATTTTTGAGTTTTCGAGCTTCTTTTCGGTCATGAGGGAGAACCCCCTCTTTAAGGTAGGTGACCAGTGGGTCAATCCAGCTGGGCTCGAATTCCGTCTGTAGGACATCCTGAGGTTCTTCCGTGGTTGGGTACTTCAGAGTTTCCTGAAACACTTCTTTGGGTAGTTCGGCTGGAGCCGAAGTGGCCAGTTTGGAGAGAAAATCGGCTCTCGCATTTTCTGTCCTTGGGATATGTTGAATGACGAAATTATCAAAGGCCGGGGTTAAACTTTTCACTTTCCCGAGGTATCTCGCCATGCTCTCTTCTCTTGCTTCAAAGTTGCCGTCAACCTGACCGACCACTAATCGGGAATCGCTGTAGACTCGAAGCCGATCTACTTGTAGCTCCTTTGCTATTCTTAATCCCGCAATCAGCGCTTCGTATTCGGCTTCGTTGTTGGTAGCGGAAAACTCGAAGCGCAGCGCGAACTCGGCGACAACTCCCTCGGGGCTGACCAAGACTAGCCCTGCACCAGCTCCAATGGAGTTGGAAGAACCATCCACGTGTAGAATCCAGAAGCCTTCAGAGAGGTCGGCCCTTTCCTTTGGGAAGTTCGGCTGTGATGGTTCGACTTCATCAAGGCTCGATCTCGCCTCTGTATTTGTCTTGCTTGATTCAAGTTCGGCTTCGTCCGGAATAGTGCATTCTAATACAAAATCTGCCAGTACCTGGGCTTTGATTGATGGCCTGGGCTGATAGTTGATGTCGAACTCCGTGAGCTCCATTGCCCATTTTGCGATTCTTCCGGAAGCGTCTGCTCGGTGGAGAACTGCTTTTATTGGTTGGTCCGTGAGGACCGTTATGGTGTGCTCCTGAAAGTAAGGTCGGAGCCTCCTGGCGGCAATTACGAGACAGTAAGATAATTTTTCTATCCGGGTGTATCTGGTCTCCGCGTCCCTTAGGACTCGGCTCACGTAATAGATCGGGCGTTGTGTTTTTGCTTCTTCCCTAACGAGAACCGCCGCCAGGGCCACCGAGGAGACAGCTAAATACAAGAACAACTCTTCCCCAGGTTCAGGTTTTGCCAGCAGAGGGGGCGTGCCGAGGTAATTTTTGAGTTCCTCAAATGCTTGTTGACACTCTGCCGTCCAGCTGAAGTCCTTTGGTCGCCTGAGAACCTCGAAGAAGGGCAAGCAACGTTCAGCCGACCTCGAGACGAAGCGATTTAGGGATGCCACCCTTCCGGCCAAGCGCTGAACTTCTTTAATTGTCTTTGGAGTGGTCATTTCTTGAATAGCTCGGATTTTCAGGGGGTTTGCCTCAATTCCACGTCTCGACACCATGAACCCAAGAAATTTTCCAGAGGTTACGCCAAAGGCGCATTTGGTAGGGTTCAGTCTCATCTTATGCTTCCTCAATGCATTGAAGGTCTCTTCAAGGTCGGCCAGATGGTCAGCTGAAGCTCGGCTTTTGACGAGCATATCATCCACGTACACCTCCATGTTGCGGCCGATCTGCTCCTTGAAAATTTTGTTGACTAAACGTTGGTATGTTGCTCCCGCATTCTTGAGTCCAAAAGGCATGACCTTATAGCAGTAAAGACCTCGGCTAGTGATGAAGGCTGTTTTTTCTTCGTCTTCAGGCGCCATACGTATCTGGTTATAACCAGAAAAGGCGTCCATAAAGCTGAGGAGCTCATGACCCGAGGTTGCATCTACCAACTGATCGATCCTGGGCAAGGGGTAACTATCCTTTGGACAAGCCTTGTTTAGCTTTTTGAAGTCGACACACATCCTCCACTTGTTGTTTGCTTTCTTGACAAGAACCACGTTCGAAACCCAAGTCGGGTAATGAACTTCCCGGATTAGATTGGCTTTAAGGAGTTTATCTACCTCTTCAGCGATCGCTTTCTGCCTCTCCGGGGCATGTTGGCGTAGTTTTTCTCTTACCGACCGGTGTTTCGAGTCAACGGCCAGCCGATGTTCCATGACCTCGGCGTCGATTCCTGGCATATCTGCTGGAGTCCAAGCGAAGACGTCTGCGTTCCTTCTGAGAAAAGCGACGAGTTGCTCCCGAACCTCGGTTGCCAGGTTGGAGCCGATCTGCACCACATGGTCTGATTTTCCATCATTTAATGACACAGAGACGAGGTCCTCTGCAGGCTCAGCTCGTTCCTCAGCGAGGTCGTCACGGACATCCAGTCCGTCAACCAGACAGGAGTCGGGCTGATCTCCCTTATACAAGGCGATTGAGTAACAATACTTTGCTAGGGTCTGGTCTCCTCTGACTTCTCCAACCCCATAGTTCGTAGGGAACTTCATCTTTAAGTAATAAGTCGACACGACTGCCCGAAGGGCATTTAAACCAGGTCGACCAAGGATAGCATTATAGGCGGACGGCGTCTTTACGACTAGGAAGTCGACCTGAGCTTTGGCCTGCTTTGGGTACTGCCCTGCTGTTACGGTCAAAGTTATGATACCTTCGACTGGTACGGTGTTGCCAGCAAATCCAACTAGCGGAGAATTCACCGAGCTCAATCGATCATCAGGTAGGGACATTTTCAAGAAGGCACCGTAGAACAATACATCAGCCGAGCTTCCATTATCTACGAGGATGCGGCGTACATCGTAGTCAGCAATATTCAACGAAACTACAACCGCATCATTATGCGGAAGTTGGATTCCCTGGACCATCCTCCTCGGTGAAGACTATAGGCTCCGAAATCTTCCGTTTCTTCATCGATCCTTCAAGCCTGCTGGTTTTCCTTTTGCTGAGATCCCCCTAAGATAGTGTTGATGACGCCAACGGGTGGCCGGTCTTCTTGTTGGTTTTCCCCGCTTGGCGTTAGCGTTCTTGGCCGATCTTCCACCCCCTCGGGCCGCCTTCGAAGAAACCGACTTAGTCTGCCTCGCCTGACGAGCTCTTCGATCTCGTCCTGGAGTTGAATGCACTCCTCCGTGTCATGACCGTGATCGCGATGGTAGAGGCAGAACTTGTTGGGATTACGCTTGTAAGGGTGAGAGCGCATTCTTTCTGGTCTTGGAAGCCGTTCCCGGATCTCCATCAGAACTTGAGTCTTCGGGGTGTTTAGGGGGGTGTAGTTGTGAAATCGTCGTAGGCGGGGAGAACTTCGGCGCTGAGGAGAACTTCGGCGTTGAGGAGAACTTCGGCGCGTCCTTCCGTCAGAGCTTCCCCGCTTCCGAGCTTGAGGGGGAATCCGAACTTGCTCGCGACCAGGGGGAGTCCTGGAGCGTGGCCGAGCTTCAATTCGCTTCCTTTCTTCGGAGGGTCTATCCAGCCTGCCGATCAGCCGTTTACCACCGATTTCACCATCCTTAGCTTCGAAGGCCTCCTCTGCCCGGGCATAACTTTCGGCCCGAGCCAACATATCGGCAAAGTCCCTGGGATACTTTTTTTCCAGGGAGAACAATAGGTCATTTTTCTGAAGGCCGCTCTTGAGCGCGGCCATGGCGACCGATTGATCCAGGTCTCGGACTTCTAACGCAGCGGTATTAAACCAAAAAATGAAAGCCCGGATGGATTCCCCTTCTCTCTGCCTGATGGCCATTAAGGAGTCTGAGCTTCGGCGTGGACGCCGACTACTGACGAAGTGGGCCGCGAACTGTTGACTCATTTGGTCGAATGACAGGATGGTACTCGGCTTGAGTGCCGAATACCAGTTTCTGGCGGCTCCTTTAAGAGTAGAGGGAAAAGCCCGGCACAGGATGGCGTCTGGCGCGCCATGAAGCAACATCGTCGTCCGGAAGGCTTCCAGGTGGTCGACCGGGTCAGTGGTCCCATCATAGCTCTCAAACTGTGGGAGTTTGAAGTTCGGCGGGACTGGTTCTTGCATAATTTTCTGTGAGAATGGAGGGTCGGTTCGGATCTCATTACCATATGAGGGAGGAGCGTGGCGGAGTTCTTCGATCCGACGACTCATTTCCAAGAGCCTTCTATCCAGGAGATCTTCGTGGTCTCTCATTTCTAAAGTCTTCTTGCTGATCGGATGAAAAGCTTCTCCCTGGGATGAGCTGCGGTCTGAACAAGGGCTCTCCTTCCGTTGCTTTCCTTTTTCGGGAATTGGAGGTCGGGTAGCCCATGTCGATTGCCTCTGGACTGGACAACGCGGCTCCGGAGGATCCGAAACCGATTGGACTGGTACGGCGGCTTGCTGGTGCATGGCCTGTACCGCTTGAACGGCCTCGGTGAGGCCACGAACCTGCTGGACGAGCAGGTTGAACTGTTCAGCGTCTACCGCGGCCTGGATTGCCGGGACTGGAGCGGTAGCGGACGGACCTGGACGGGATCGGGCCGCGGAGGCCGCCGATCGCCGAGTTGCAGAATGAGCCTGAGTCACTGGGGCTGGAGCTGGAGCGGATGGACTCGAACGAGATCGGGCCGCGGAGGCCGCCGATCTCCGAGTGGAGGCTCTCCTGGGGGGCATCTTTTCTCTTTGGAAGGGGATTTGAATTAAAAAAAAAAGAAAGGTCTCTCGAGCACTCCTTTAAGAACAAAGGAACACCGGCTTCCTTTAAGAAGGAAATCTTCGCCGGTAGGCCCTCCTTCTAGCGCCAATCTGTTGACGCAGAAACTTATCGTCGTCGGAGTTGAGGCCGAAGAGGCTGCCGCCGGGGACCTGCAAAATAAAGTCTCGCTCGGAACCGGTGGGTGTGGCTCCGGAAGACCCTCCGACGCTCAAGTTAGTTCCTGTCAACAGGAATGGAGTGCTTGATAGAGTATAGAGGAGAAGAAAAGGATTTTCAGAACCTGTTCGTAAAGGTATCCGGAGGGTCCTTTTTATAGAGGGAGCTTATTGTAACCGTCCTGATCAATGTCGGTCGTTATTGCGATCGTTATTGCTGATCGTTATTGTCGATCGTTATTGCTGATAAATGCTGATCGTTATTGTCGATCGTTATTGCTGATAAATGCTGATCGTTATTGTCGATCGTTATTACTGTTCGTGTAACCGTAGCGAGATTGATTGCCTGCAGGAATCCATCATAAGGAGTTCGGCCATTGAGAAGCTCGTCCATCGAAGAAGTCTATAGGGAGTCCGGCTTCCGTAGAAACTCGGCCCGAGAGGAGGTTTTGGGGAAGTTCGGCTCCCGCAAGGGTCTGGCTGAAGCCCGGACGCTGGGAGTCCGAAGGAGTTCGGCCCGGAGCCTAGGCGCTGGGGAGTTCGGCCGCTGGACAGGAGTTCGGGGAGCTCGGCCGCTAAGAGGGTTGAAACAAGCTCGGTCGCCGGGGTCTCGGCCGAAGCCCGGCCGCTCGGAGTCCAA